>OZ007597.1:151616881-152024381 GCA_963931845.1 Maratus michaelseni | reverse complement strand
ATAGCATAGTATAAAATAAAATATTCTAAAGTATCTCATCATACTGCTTACAATGGAAATTTAAGTTATAGCATGGTGTAAAATAAAATAACTTACCACTGCTTACAACGAAAGTATATAGTTATAGAATAGCACTTAATAAATAATTTTAAAATGTGTTACCATAGTGCTCGCAAAGGAATATGAAATAGAAATTTAAGTTCTAACATAACGCTAAATAAATAATTTTAAAGTTTCTTAGCAAACTGCTTACAATGAAAATATTTAGTTAAATCATAGCACTTAATAAAATATTTTAAAGTTTCTTACTAAAATGCTTACAATGGAAATATTTAGTTATAGCGTAGCACTTAACAAAAATTTTAAAGTGACACATGTAAATAATTACAGTTATAAACCGACATATAGGCAGATAGGCAGGCACACAGACAAGCAGGCAGGCAGGTAGGCAGATAGGCAGGCACACAGACAAGCAGGCAGGCAGGTAGGCAGACAGACAGACACACAGTGAACTATTTGTTACGTACACAAGCATGCATATACGAAGTGAACTAATTGTAATAAAATACAAGACGTGCATACGTTTTAAAACATTTTTTTTTCTTCACAGAAATTAAGAAAATATTAAATTTCGACTACAACTTTCACTTTGAAATAGCGTACTCCCTTGTTAAAAATTATTAGCTTTTAACAAACATGTAAATGAAGCGGGGTTCGAACCTCGAACTTGACAAAATGATCTCATGATGTGTTGATTTGCAGTAGGTTTAAACGAACACACCATGAGACCATGTTTATTAGACGCGATTTAAGATATATAAGAAAAGGTGTCACGTGACTGAACATATTGGATTATTACTATACAGTACTAATGATATTATAAATTTTGTAAAATAATTTAAGCTTTACGATAAACTTTAATGTTTAAACTTACAAACACATTGGAATGTATTTATAACATATAAAATAACCTTATAAAAGGTTGGTTGGTTTGTTGGTTTTATAAACTTGCAAAGCAAAGCGTATCTTACCAATTTGCATACAAGAGATTTTGTAACATAAATTATATAATACAGCAAATTTTAACTTACCAAGTGAGGTTTAAGGATACTGTAATAGAATTTTTAATTGTATACTTTAAAAAAGAAAGTTTAACTTACCATTATGTTTATGCTCGGATTCGAACTGTCAACCTTTTGGCTAGCTTTCCAATGCGCTCCCAATTACGCTACGATGGCTCCGTACAATTAATATAAATAATGAAACCTAACACAATGTTACTTTTTTTTCCTAAGATGTTCAAGTTAATAAAACAGGATATGACGACATTTATAGAATAACATCCTGTTTTACAACGATAAGAATAGCAATATAAGAAGCTTGTACACCATAATGAATTTACTGTTTAAAGTTTTGACTTAAACGATTATTCTTCTAATTACTTAAAACCTTGCTGTATATTTGCTTGATCACCTATCTGTTTACCCTGCTTTTTGGATACTTCTAAACCTGAAAATGGCTACTTCGCTTAACACATCTTACTATGAAATTTCAGAAATCAGCGAATTTAGTAGAATATTTCAGTATTTTGACGTTTTTACCCCATACCATTGGGACTTAGGGGAGGATACGATTGTCGAAGTGCAAATGAATAAGGACTGTGAGTTAAACGTTCACATTCAAAAATATAAAGAATTTGAGAATAGTGGTAAAATGTACCCTACAAATGAAGGAATTACAATATCGTGCGCAACCTTTGATAAATTTGAAACGAGAATGACAAAATTTAATTTTGACTCTGCAGAAAAAGAAACATTCGTATCTAACAACGACTTACTATCGATTTATGTGGATAAGGAATCATGCATACTGCAAAAACTATTGAAACCTGATTGTTTACTACTTACAAAAGAACAATTTCTCAAACTAGAGAAAAACTGCATTCAAATTAGCGAATGTCTTATTCAAACTTTTTTAACAAAACTTTTACCTGTTTATGTTTTAAAAAACATAAAAATATGTAAATGTTCTCACTTTACAGAGGAAGAGGCGATGGACTATTTTTTAGAATGCTTCGATCATGAATTAGAGAGATCAGTATATCGCACGTTTGACTGTTATTTATGTTCAATCGGCCAACCAGTAGAAATGGATCATGAATGTATGAGATATAATTTAAGAAAACAGTTTAACTGGTGCGCAGACAGTGCTTTGTTAAATTTCAACATTAAGGAATTTGTGAAAAACCTGCTAGAGATAAATGTACATGTAATTATACTTATTTATTTTTTGAATCTATGAATGTAGACTTTTATAATAAGCATTTGAGCAATGTATTTATAAATTAACGTAGAAATGTTTTATATTTAATAAATATTTGTTTAGTTTTTCATCATGTGTCTGTTTTTTATTTATGTATAAGGAATAAATAAGTTTAGTTTTCGGAAAGTTTTACAATTTTTATTCAAAAAATGTAGAAACTTGTTTTATTTTTCTACAAAAATTAAGGATTTTATACTATTTCATTAAACATGTGTACCATTATAATAATATAACTTACATATTGTATACAAAATACTACCCTTTACTTGATAAATTATTTAAGATTTTAAACCAAAACTGAGCGAATATTATAAAGATTATCGAGTTTGAAAATAGATCTGTTGTCTACCAGAGCAAAAACAGGAAACTACTTATTTGCGGATAACATCCCTGTTTTCTTACTGATAACGATACTTCTTGTATAGTTTAAAGTATAAAAATTCTTTCACTAAATTGAATATTATGTTTTTTTTTTCGTGATATGTAACTTAATTAGCAATACCATATAATGAACGAGTATTTTCACACATTTAAATTTGCATTTTAAGCCATGATGAATACATAATAAAACATTACTTGTTTACTTTTACATAAAATATGGAAAATAAATTTGTACTTAACTTATTAAATCACCCACTGTATAATAAAAGATACTTTACCTAATTACTTATGTTAACATACCGACTAATTTCTGTATAAGATATATATCACGTGACGCTATTTTTAATTATTTTATTCATGCGCGCCCTCTACAATTAAATAAATATTCATGAAAAGTTTTATTTGAAATAATATACATACTGTTTCTGTGCCGTTAAGACGTTCTAATTTTTCACCGTTTAAGTGATCTGTGATTTTAATTGATTTAAATTAAATAAGTACAATGCAAGACACGGTGTTAGACGAACCAACCAAGATAAGAAAAGCCTTAACATCGGAGTTTAAGGAGCAAATCGACTCTACTATTTTAATGAAACCTGTTTTGAATAAGGAACCAATGGCCTCTTCATCAGATCAAGTCGATCAAAAGTTTCCTTTTACATGTGATACGTGTAAAAAAGTATTTACTAAAAAATATATGTTATTAAGACATATGAACTTACATTTAGGAAAAAAACCCTCTAAGTGTGATAATCTGTTTACTACAAAGAGTGCTTTACGGGATGATATGCTAATTCATCCAAAGTCATCTGCCACATATAAGTGTGAGAAATGCAGTAAGACTTTTTCGCGAAAAAATGTATTAGTTAGACACATGAAATTTCATTTAGAAAATAAACCTTTTAATTGTAAAATGTGTTCGAAATCTTTTGTGCAGAAAAGTGACTTACAAAAGCATAACTTAGTACATTCTAAACAAGGAGTTGTGCATAAATGTAATGAATGTGATAAAAAGTTTTTACGGGAAAAAAATTTAATAAATCATACTATGATTCATAACACCCCTCAGCAAAAGCAAAGGAATATTGAACCATTTACCAGACACTATAAATGTGTCGATTGTTCTGAAATATTTAATCATAGATTTGACTTAGTGAAGCATAGAAAAATTCATCTCTCGCCCAAAGAACATATATCTGAACAGCGTACTGAACTTTTAAACCATTTACAGAATTTATTACTACGTATAGACACTTTACAAAATGCTATAAAAAATGAAACTATTCCTTTTTGAAATATTGACCTTACCAATTTATTTGAACTATACATATTCTTGTATATACTAATGTATGTGTTTAAATAATTAAATAAATAATAGATAAGTGAAAAAGTTTTTGTGTTTTATTTTTCAATATGATTATATTATATCACTATTATGTGAATGAATGGACTTGTAAATTTATACACTATGTATAAAAGTAAATTTCTTGAACTTTTACAAGAAGTAAAAATTTAATACAAGTTACTTAAATTATATATTTAATAAATTTTTTTAATATATTATTGGTTCACATATGATAGTTAAATTAATATGCTATTAAACATATAATTTTGTATAATCTATATTATTAATTTTCTGTAACACATATTACTTTTTTACAATAAATCGATTTAACTAATTATAAATTTGTGTAATTAAACAAACACTTACTACTAGAACTTATTTTTCTAAATATACGTATCGATAATTAATTTTTATTATTTACATACACATGATTATACTTTTTATCGTACGCGATTAACTATTTATACATTTAATAAGCGTTGCCATACCCGCTTTTATAAATAATTAGATATTATAAAGCATACGGATTTCACATAAACAAGCAATATACATTTTCGTTAAATGGACAACTTGAATCTTTTACGTCTATAACGTCATATTTACTTTTAAACTTGCTTTTAACTGTAACCATCACTCTTTTTTAACCTATGTTAGTAACTGTTTAGATATAATATAATCAGTTTACTGTTGACTTTTGTCGTGACTGAACCTTTTACTGTTTGTTATTTAAAAATGGCTTATGAATTAGATAGGATTAAACGGTCGTGTGAAGAAATGGCTTCTTCAACAAAGTTTCAACGTTTAGATAAACCTATGGAAAATTCTGATTTTTATAAACATGAATTTTTACCCAAATCTAATATACAGGAGAACTATGAAACACTATCACCTACCATGGACTTGTATGCTGCAGAGCCTAAGATTGCCAAGGATTCTACAACACCAATATTTACTAACTGTGATAATGACGAAACGTCTTTCCCTGACACCTGCTGTGAGTCTACCCCTGCTACAGGCTTTTTGGATACAATGTTTAAGGATCTAGATTTTAAAAATTTGGAAACATACCTTACCTCACCGACTACAAGCGATTTAATTTCTTCAAATGAACCATCAACTAGCATTACACATAGTAGTGAACAATTATATAACATATCCCCTCCCATCGCATGTGTGAATAACATTTCCAAAACCAAACATGGTAAATCTCGCATTTTTGTCATGTTTCGGATTAAACTTGCTGATTTTATATTTTTAACTTTAAAACGACATTATAAACAGTATTATGTACATATTGAAGAGATCAAACACAATGTATTTACAAATGAAGAAATTTCATTAACAAATAGAATTTTTATGGATATTTCAACATGGTATGAATTCCAATATAAAATTTTTGGTTTTAATTTAAAATATAAAAGTTCATCGTTTATAGCTAACAATACAGTATTAGTGTTAAATTATAATAATTCTATTATGCAAATAAAAAATTTAAAGAATTATACACATTGTGTTTTAAACGATTTTCAGTTAGAAAATTTAAAAGAAAAAGCTATTGATTTTAATAGCAAACTTATTAAACACTTGTATACAGTTCATCTACCGCAGTTAATTAAGCAAAAATGCACACTCGTTAATTTACCTTCTGAAATCGAGCGTGTTTTACTAACGAAACTTATCTCTTCTATTGAGGATAATGTACTGGCAATATTAAATCAAATTTATGAATGTAGGATGTATATTTAGACACCAATCCCAAAGTCTACATACATGTTTCACCTTTAATAAACGTGAAAGATTTAATCACTTAGGGGATATGATTTTAATGCTTGTAAATTTTGATTATGTTATTTCAATCTTTTTAAACGGAGTTGAATGTATCAGTGAAAACTTTTTACGTAACATTAATGTGGAATTTATTCGAAATGTATTATTTAAATCCTAAAAATAAAATATTTTGCTTTAAATATGCGTGTTTATTTAAATAAAATGTGTGTGTTTATTAATATTGTTTAACTTGCAATTTAAGATTAATAATTTCTGTTATATGTTTATAACAGAAACATGATAACATAGTATGCATACACACACGCTAGTAAAAATAGAACTATTTTAAAAGTTTTTAAAATTTTACAAGATAACAAAATTATTTTTCAGTTAAAAAAGTTTTATAAATTTACAATTTTAAATTTTAAATTTAAAACTTAATAAAAGTATTTCACACTTTATCAATGTTGATTCGTCTTGTATCTTAATAATATATAATGATAACATACTATATAGTTGTTATGTTACTACATGTACTTATAAAAATAATTTAAACATGTTATATTATTGTAAAAGTTTTTTTAAAAATTGCAAAGTAACTTAATTAAATTATAAGTAAACAAAATAATTATTTTTTTAAATTAAAATAAATTAACAAAAGTGAAAAAATTATTTTATAAATGTTTTAAAATACTTAATTTTAATAAATTGTGTCTATGTATATATATATATGTGTGTGTGTATGTACCTATATACATGTGGAACTTTAGTTAAGTAATAGAAATTCTCACACTTTGTCATTAGAAACCCTATATTCTGATAATTAATAACAATTAGCTTTAAATTAAAGAAATAGATTAATTTATACTTACAAATATAGCCCACTTATAATAGCACATCCATCTTACATAGTTACTTCAGACATAATGCTTGTTACTATCCTAGCAACAGGATGTTTTTGTCCGACCACGTGATTGCCTTTAAAGTCACGTGATCATGAAGATAACAGTTAAACACAACGTGTTTGACATTTTCACTTCTGCTATAGAAGAGGCTTGTTTAGTAAGTTATAATGTCCTGTATTCTTTATTTTACACTTTATTTTACAATTTATTAAGAAGATCTAATTCAAATAACGTTTATATTGCAAACGTAAGGTAAAAGCACTAAATTATTGTTTTAAAAGCCTTTTATTTTGTAATTCTATCGACCGTAAGATGATGTAATACATTTAAAATCTTACTATTGGGTTTTATTTTAGCATAAACATTATTTATTCAACTGGCTATTGCTTTTAGAAGTAACTTAATTTTCTTGCACAAGCGGAAAATAATATTTCTTCATTAATATATCATGTTTACAAAATTTTTAAGTTATATATAATATAACTTGTATATTTTTATACTATAAGTATCTATAAGTATATGTATACTTACATGTTATTTAAGTATATAAGTATACTTATAGATTTGGTATAAAAATATACTATGTATTTACAAGTTATATTATATATAACTTAAAAATTTTGTAAACATGATATATTAATGAAGAAATATTATTTTCCGCTTGTGTAAGAAAATTAAGTTACTTCTAAAAGCAATAGCGAGTTGAATAAATAATGTTTATGCTAAAATAAAACCCAATAGTAAGATTTTAAATGTATTACATCATCTTACGGTCGATAGAATTACAAAATAAAAGGCTTTTAAAACAATAATTTAGTGCTTTTACCTTACGTTTGCAATATAAACGTTATTTGAATTAGATCTTCTTAATAAATTGTAAAATAAAGTGTAAAATAAAGAATACAGGACATTATAACTTACTAAACAAGCCTCTTCTATAGCAGAAGTGAAAATGTCAAACACGTTGTGTTTAACTGTTATCTTCATGATCACGTGACTTTAAAGGAAATCACGTGGTACGACAAAAACATCCTGTTGCTAGGATAGTAACAAGCATAATGTCTGAAGTAACTATGTAAGATGGATGTGCTATTATAAGTGGGCTATATTTGTAAGTATAAATTAATCTATTTCTTTAATTTAAAGCTAATTGTTATTAATTATCAGAATATAGGGTTTCTAATGACAAAGTGTAAGAATTTCTATTACTTAACTAAAGTTACACATGTATATAGGTACATACACACACATATATATATATACATAGACACAATTTATTAAAATTAAGTATTTTAAAACATTTATAAAATAATTTTTTCATTTTTGTTAATTTATTTTAATTAAAAAAAATAATTATTTTGTTTACTTATAATTTAATTAAGTTACTTTGCAATTTTTAAAAAAACTTTTACAATAATATAACATGTTTAAATTATTTTTATAAGTACATGTAGTAACATAACAACTATATAGTATGTTATCATTATATATTATTAACATACAAGACGAATCAACATTGATAAAGTATGAAATACTTTTATTAAGTTTTAAATTTAAAATTTAAAATTGTAAATTTATAAAACTTTTTTAACTGAAAAATAATTTTGTTATCTTGTAAAATTTTAAAAACTTTTAAAATAGTTCTATTTTTACTAGCGTGTGTGTATGCATACTATGTTATCATGTTTCTGTTATAAACATATAACAGAAATTATTAATCTTAAATTGCAAGTTAAACAATATTAATAAACACACACATTTTATTTAAATAAACACACATATTTAAAGCAAAATATTTTATTTTTAGGATTTAAATAATACATTTCGAATAAATTCCACATTAATGTTACGTAAAAAGTTTTCACTGATACATTCAACTCCGCTTAAAAAGATTGAAATAACATAATCAAAATTTACAAGCATTAAAATCATATCCCCTAAGTGAGTAAATCTTTCACGTTTATTAAAGGTGAAACATGTATGTAGACTTTGGGATTGGTGTCTAAATATACATCCTACACATTCATAAATTTGATTTAATATTGTCAGTACATTATCCTCAATAGAAGAGATAAGTTTCGTTAGTAAAACACGCTCGATTTCAGAAGGTAAATTAACGAGTGTGCATTTTTGCTTAATTAACTGCGGTAGATGAACTGTATACCAAGTGTTTAATAAGTTTGCTATTAAAATCAATAGCTTTTTCTTTTAAATTTTCTAACTGAAAATTGTTTAAAACACAATGTGTATAATTCTTTAAATTTTTTATTTGCATAATAGAATTATTATAATTTAACACTAATACTGTACTGTTAGCTATAAACGATGAACTTTTATATTTTAAATTAAAACCAAAAATTTTATATTGGAATTCATACCATGTTGAAATATCCATAAAAATTCTATTTGTTAATGAAATTTCTTCATTTGTAAATACATTGTGTTTGATCTCTTCAATATGTACATAATACTGTTTATAATGTCGTTTTAAAGTTAAAAATATAAAATCAGCAAGTTTAATCCGAAACATGACAAAAATGCGAGATTTACCATGTTTGGTTTTGGAAATGTTATTCACACATGCGATGGGAGGGGATATGTTATATAATTGTTCACTACTATGTGTAATGCTAGTTGATGGTTCATTTGAAGAAATTAAATCGCTTGTAGTCGGTGAGGTAAGGTATGTTTCCAAATTTTTAAAATCTAGATCCTTAAACATTGTATCCAAAAAGCCTGTAGCAGGGGTAGACTCACAGCAGGTGTCCGGGAAAGACGTTTCGTCATTATCACAGTTAGTAAATATTGGGGTTGTAGAATCCTTGGCAATCTTAGGCTCTGCAGCATAGAAGTCCATGGTAGGTGATAGTGTTTCATGGTTCTCCTGTATATTAGATTTGGGTAAAAATTCATGTTTATAAAAATCAGAATTTTCCATAGGTTTATCTAAACGTTGAAACTTTGTTGAAGAAGCCATTTCTTCACACGACCGTTTAATACTATCTAATTCATAAGCCATTTTTAAATAACAAACAGTAAAAGGTTCAGTCACGACAAAAGTCAACAGTAAACTGATTATATTATATCTAAACAGTTACTAACATAGGTTAAAAAAGAGTGATGGTTACAATTAAAAGCAAGTTTAAAAGTAAATATGACGTTATAGACGTAAAAGATTCAAGTTGTTCATTTAACGAAAATGTATATTGCTTGTTTATGTGAAATCCGTATGCTTTATAATATCTAATTATTTATAAAAGCGGGTATGGCAAACCTTATTAAATGTATAAATAGTTAATCGCGTACGATAAAAAGTATAATCATGTGTATGTAAATAATAAAAATTAATTATCGATACGTATATTTAGAAAAATAAGTTTGTTTAATTACACAAATGTATAATTAGTTAAATCGATTTATTGTAAAAAAGTAATATGTGTTAAAGAAAATTAATAATATAGATTATACAAAATTATATGTTTAATAGCATATTAATTTAACTATCATATGTGAACCAATAATATATTAAAAAAATTTATTAAATATATAATTTAAGTAACTTGTATTAAATTTTTACTTCTTGTAAAAGTTCAAGAAATTTACTTTTATACATAGTGTATAAATTTACAAGTCCATTCATTCACATAATAGTGATATAATATAATCATATTGAAAAATAAAACACAAAAACTTTTTCACTTATCTATTATTTATTTAATTATTTAAACACATACATTAGTATATACAAGAATATGTATAGTTCAAATAAATTGGTAAGGTCAATATTTCAAAAAGGAATAGTTTCATTTTTTATAGCATTTTGTAAAGTGTCTATACGTAGTAATAAATTCTGTAAATGGTTTAAAAGTTCAGTACGCTGTTCAGATATATGTTCTTTGGGCGAGAGATGAATTTTTCTATGCTTCACTAAGTCAAATCTATGATTAAATATTTCAGAACAATCGACACATTTATAGTGTCTGGTAAATGGTTCAATATTCCTTTGCTTTTGCTGAGGGGTGTTATGAATCATAGTATGATTTATTAAATTTTTTTCCCGTAAAAACTTTTTATCACATTCATTACATTTATGCACAACTCCTTGTTTAGAATGTACTAAGTTATGCTTTTGTAAGTCACTTTTCTGCACAAAAGATTTCGAACACATTTTACAATTAAAAGGTTTCTTTTCTAAATGAAATTTCATGTGTCTAACTAATACATTTTTTCGCGAAAAAGTCTTACTGCCTTTCTCACACTTATATGTGGCAGATGACTTTGGATGAATTAGCATATCATCCCGTAAAGCACTCTTTGTAGTAAACAGATTATCACACTTAGAGGGTTTTTTTCCTAAATGTAAGTTCATATGTCTTAATAACATATATTTTTTAGTAAATACTTTTTTACACGTATCACATGTAAAAGGAAACTTTTGATCGACTTGATCTGATGAAGAGGCCATTGGTTCCTTATTCAAAACAGGTTTCATTAAAATAGTAGAGTCGATTTGCTCCTTAAACTCCGATGTTAAGGCTTTTCTTATCTTGGTTGGTTCGTCTAACACCATGTCTTGCATTGTACTTATTTAATTTAAATCAATTAAAATCACAGATCACTTAAACGGGGAAAAATTAGAACGTCTTAACGGCACAGAAACAGTATGTATATTATTTCAAATAAAACTTTTCATGAATATTTATTTAATTGTAGAGGGCGCGCATGCTTAAAATAATTAAAAATAGCGTCACGTGATATATATCTTATACAGAAATTAGTCTGTATGTTAACATAAGTAATTAGGTAAAGTATCTTTTATTATACAGTGGGTGATTTAATAAGTTAAGTACAAATTTATTTTCCATATTTTATGTAAAAGTAAACAAGTAATGTTTTATTATGTATTCATCATGGCTTAAAATGCAAATTTAAATGTGTGAAAATACTCGTTCATTATATGGTATTGCTAATTAAGTTACATATCACGAAAAAAAAAAAACATAATATTCAATTTAGTGAAAGAATTTTTATACTTTAAACTATACAAGAAGTATCGTTATCAGTAAGAAAACAGGGATGTTGTCCGCAAATAAGTAGTTTCCTGTTTTTGCTCTGGTAGACAACAGATCTATTTTCAAACTCGATAATCTTTATAATATTCGCTCAGTTTTGGTTTAAAATCTTAAATAATTTATCAAGTAAAGGGTAGTATTTTGTATACAATATGTAAGTTATATTATAATAATGGTACACATGTTTAATGAAATAGTATAAAATCCTTAATTTTTGTAGAAAAATAAAACAAGTTTCTACATTTTTTGAATAAAAATTGTAAAACTTTCCGAAAACTAAACTTATTTATTCCTTATACATAAATAAAAAACAGACACATGATGAAAAACTAAACAAATATTTATTAAATATAAAACATTTCTACGTTAATTTATAAATACATTGCTCAAATGCTTATTATAAAAGTCTACATTCATAGATTCAAAAAATAAATAAGTATAATTACATGTACATTTCTCTAGCAGGTTTTTCACAAATTCCTTAATGTTGAAATTTAACAAAGCACTGTCTGCGCACCAGTTAAACTGTTTTCTTAAATTATATCTCATACATTCATGATCCATTTCTACTGGTTGGCCGATTGAACATAAATAACAGTCAAACATGCGATATACTGATCTCTCTAATTCATGATCGAAGCATTCTAAAAAATAGTCCATCGCCTCTTCCTCTGTAAAGTGAGAACATTTACATATTTTTATGTTTTTTAAAACATAAACAGCTAAAAGTTTTGTTAAAAAAATTTGAATAAGACATTCGCTAATTTGAATGCAGTTTTTCTCTAGTTTGAGAAATTGTTCTTTTGTAAGTAGTAAACAATCAGGTTTCAATAGTTTTTGCAGTATGCATGATTCCTTATCCACATAAATCGATAGTAAGTCGTTGTTAGATACGAATGTTTCTTTTTCTGCAGAGTCAAAATTAAATTTTGTCATTCTCGTTTCAAATTTATCAAAGGTTGCGCACGATATTGTAATTCCTTCATTTGTAGGGTACATTTTACCACTATTCTCAAATTCTTTATATTTTTGAATGTGAACGTTTAACTCACAGTCCTTATTCATTTGCACTTCGACAATCGTATCCTCCCCTAAGTCCCAATGGTATGGGGTAAAAACGTCAAAATACTGAAATATTCTACTAAATTCGCTGATTTCTGAAATTTCATAGTAAGATGTGTTAAGCGAAGTAGCCATTTTCAGGTTTAGAAGTATCCAAAAAGCAGGGTAAACAGATAGGTGATCAAGCAAATATACAGCAAGGTTTTAAGTAATTAGAAGAATAATCGTTTAAGTCAAAACTTTAAACAGTAAATTCATTATGGTGTACAAGCTTCTTATATTGCTATTCTTATCGTTGTAAAACAGGATGTTATTCTATAAATGTCGTCATATCCTGTTTTATTAACTTGAACATCTTAGGGAAAAAAAGTAACATTGTGTTAGGTTTCATTATTTATATTAATTGTACGGAGCCATCGTAGCGTAATTGGGAGCGCATTGGAAAGCTAGCCAAAAGGTTGACAGTTCGAATCCGAGCATAAACATAATGGTAAGTTAAACTTTCTTTTTTAAAGTATACAATTAAAAATTCTATTACAGTATCCTTAAACCTCACTTGGTAAGTTAAAATTTGCTGTATTATATAATTTATGTTACAAAATCTCTTGTATGCAAATTGGTAAGATACGCTTTGCTTTGCAAGTTTATAAAACCAACAAACCAACCAACCTTTTATAAGGTTATTTTATATGTTATAAATACATTCCAATGTGTTTGTAAGTTTAAACATTAAAGTTTATCGTAAAGCTTAAATTATTTTACAAAATTTATAATATCATTAGTACTGTATAGTAATAATCCAATATGTTCAGTCACGTGACACCTTTTCTTATATATCTTAAATCGCGTCTAATAAACATGGTCTCATGGTGTGTTCGTTTAAACCTACTGCAAATCAACACATCATGAGATCATTTTGTCAAGTTCGAGGTTCGAACCCCGCTTCATTTACATGTTTGTTAAAAGCTAATAATTTTTAACAAGGGAGTACGCTATTTCAAAGTGAAAGTTGTAGTCGAAATTTAATATTTTCTTAATTTCTGTGAAGAAAAAAAAATGTTTTAAAACGTATGCACGTCTTGTATTTTATTATAATTAGTTCACTTCGTATATGCATGCTTGTGTACGTAACAAATAGTTCACTGTGTGTCTGTCTGTCTGCCTACCTGCCTGCCTGCTTGTCTGTGTGCCTGCCTATCTGCCTACCTGCCTGCCTGCTTGTCTGTGTGCCTGCCTATCTGCCTATATGTCGGTTTATAACTGTAATTATTTACATGTGTCACTTTAAAATTTTTGTTAAGTGCTACGCTATAACTAAATATTTCCATTGTAAGCATTTTAGTAAGAAACTTTAAAATATTTTATTAAGTGCTATGCTTTAACTAAATATTTTCATTGTAAGCAGTTTGCTAAGAAACTTTAAAATTATTTATTTAGCGTTATGTTAGAACTTAAATTTCTATTTCATATTCCTTTGCGAGCACTATGGTAACACATTTTAAAATTATTTATTAAGTGCTATTCTATAACTATATACTTCCGTTGTAAGCAGTGGTAAGTTATTTTATTTTACACCATGCTATAACTTAAATTTCCATTGTAAGCAGTATGATGAGATACTTTAGAATATTTTATTTTATACTATGCTATAACTTAAAATTCAGAAGCAGTCATTTTAATTTCCATAATTTTCATACTTACCGATAGAGGGCGACACCACTTTAAACTTTATCTCTCCTAAAATTTAAAAAAATAAAAATTGGGGGGGGGGATAGTTGTCGTTCTCTACCATCACCGATACCTCGTACTATAAGACAATTTTTTAAATTTTTAAATTTAAAAAAAAGGGAGGGGGTGGTTGGGGGGGACATGGGGTAGGGGGTGATGGGGAGATAGGGGTAGGGGGGATGTAGGGGGGAGGGGGGGAGGTAGGGAGAGAAAAAATATTCCTCCGCCTGCTGCTGGGGTTGAACTGTCATTCTCCCTCTACTCAGCAGGTTTGTTTATCTAATTATCCTGAGCATTACTAAATTATACTTTGTGATATTGAGCAATAATTGTACTATGTAATTCTGAAATACAAATTCTGAAAATACAATATGCCAAAAATACAAATTCTGAAAATACAATTTACCAATCCCACTGAGCAGTACTAAATACTACTATGTGATACTGAGCAATAATACTACCATGTAATAATACTGTAAGATGCTGAAGTAAATAATAATAATGGTTAGAAGTAAGTACTAAATGAACAATAATGAATGAACAATAATACTAGAGTAAATAATTAAAAACTGCGCTAAAAATACTAACACTGTATGATGTCATTAAGAATAACTAAATTGTTAAGGTTAGAGTTTATGTAGTGTGTAAAGGTCCTTATGCATATTAGAAGTCCGCTATCATCCTCATGTCTAAATAAACAACTAGATTGTCCTCTAAATAAACAATCTAGAAACCGCATAACACATTCGAAAACCCAATTTCAGCAATTACTATCTATACTCTATAGTCTGAAAAATATCCGAATTCTTTTGTGCAGCCCTGTATATATGATCTAGAGATTTGTATATATGCAAAAATTTAGTTCAGTTAGGAAACGCATAACACAGTTGAAAATCCCCCCTTCAGCACTTTCCGTCAGTAAGCAGAAATGTACTCGAATTATTCTGTGCAGCCCTGTATATGATCTATAGAATTTATACCCCAAAAATATTTTTTCAAAAATGTAGTTAAATTTAGAAACTCATATCGCAATTGAAAACGCACTTGCTGCAATCATTGCCCAAAGACAGTACTGTAACCGAATTATTTTGTGTGCTTTTGTAAATGAACGATAAGTGCTATGCACACCATATTTTATAGTAAGCATCTTGTCTTCCGTGATATACAGCCAACTCTGCGAAATCCGCACACTTAGGGACCAAGGGTTTTGAGGATTATAGATCATCCCTTTGTTTGCATTTTATTTTTTAAAGTCTGAGTATAAATTAAGAACAATTACATAAATATTGCAATAGAAAAGGAAAATATAATGCAAAATTTGTTTAATATATTTAATAACTAAGTTAATATAAAGAAATATTAAATTATATACAGTACAAATTTTACTAGTTTATTTATTTATTTTTTTTTATATACATTGACACAATTGTTAGGTTAAGTTTTGGTTTGTTGTCAATGTTTTTTTTGTTTTTTTCCCTTCTGCAGTCTATGAACATTTATTACTTCATTCTCTGAGATAAAATTTTGTTGCTCACATGAAATTTAAATATTTATATCCCAGCAATTTTATTATATTTTTATTTATTATACCCTGTACATAATCTCTTATTCAGTATCCCTTTTACTCAGCTCAAATTATTATATTTTGTATGCAGGGTACAAAATATATGAATTTTCTTTAATCACCATTTATTTCATTGGAAAATTGATAACTCATGAAAAAAAAAACACAACATTTAACTTTATGCATGAGCTTAACCATTAACTGCAATTTTCATTGTTTACATTCCAACATGTAGTGTGGATAATACACATTTGCGGATTATACATCGGCAGATTTCACATAGTTGACTGTGTATCAATTTAAATATGTTTGAAATAGTGTAATATCATTAAAATACACTGTAAATGATTTTTTCCCATATACCGTAATGTAACGAATTCTTTTGAGTGTCCTTGTAAGCGAATTATAAGTGGTTCCTTTTCATTACCGAACATGCCAGGTAAACTTCAAAAATGTATATGAATTACATGAAAATCCGAGTATTCTTACACGAGTTAGAGCACGGACGACACAGACAAACCGAATTCATAAACATTTTTGAACTATGTTAGAAAGTGTTGAAAAGAAATTACATGTTTAAATTCCAAGTTAACATGGGATTTCGCGATTAACGAGCAACGATGAAGTGCACCTATGTATCATCTTTTGAAGGGAATCCAACTTTGACACTTCCAAAACAACAACAACAATAAAAAAGATTATGATTAGATAATTAATTAGATTATCTAATAATTAAATTTAATAATCCCGAAAATGACAAAACAAATCATAGCGCCAACATAAGCTATCACTAATAATATGTTAAATAATTCAAGAGGCACTGCTAAAACGTGCCTTTCCTTATGAACATGAAAGAAATATGTTTGAAATAATGCCATTTAGTGTTTTGTTTCTTACTTACATTTAAATATTCTGCTAAAAGCTATGAATTTAAAAAAGCTATGTTGTTGTATAATTTACTATATTGTATATTTTATTATTATATTATATTATTATGATATAATTATTATTATATATTATTTTATTACATTATTATTATATAGTAATATTAAATATATTATTATTATTATATTTATATTTATTGTATATATTACTATTATTTTATTACATTATTATTATATAGTATTATTAAATATATTATTATTATTATATTTATATTTATTGTATATATTACTATTATTTTATTACATTATTATTATTATTATATCTGTGTTTATTGTATATGTTGCAATTATTTGTATTATATTATGTACTATATTGGAGTATAAATTATTACATGGGAGAAAATGCGACATATAGTTAGTTCCATTATTAATTTTTCAATTGTTCTGCAGTATACACACACACACACACACACATATATATATATATATATGTATATATATATATATATATATATATATATATATATATATATATAATTGTAATACCTTTGAATTTCAAAATACAATAAAAAAGTTCTTGAAACAAATCTATATATAATTCTCCTCTTTTGCATAACGGCAGAAACGATACACTAATACTTATGAAAGGAAAAAAAAATTCCAAAATGCGCACACTCTTTACAATTTCCAAGAAGTATGGAGCCACTATTTCCGATTAGAAATTTTTGCCTAATATTTTTTTCTTCAAATTAAAAAAACTTAGCGAGATTAATCGCGAATTTGTAATATCTGACTTTGATTACATAAGGCGGAAGACTCTATTCGAAAATTGTGGTAAAAATGTACGCACCCTGAAAATTCCTTTACATAATATAAGTTTGAGCAACAAAAGTTTTTAAAAAAATCTTACTTTTTCTTTAATAAATCTATTCCTTCTTGAGGTACACTTGGTCTTGTAACATAAACCTTTGAGCGGCTCATGATTAAAAAAGTATACACCCAAAGTCACCCCAGACAGAGGTTTTTTAAGTAGAGTTATTCAAATAGCACTAGAAGAGTGTTATGCGGACGTTGGTTCGCCAGTGATATCAGTGAAAATAACAAAACAAAAACATACCGCTCTTTTTTAGTAGACCGCTTTATTATCCCTCAATAGGGAAAAAATGAGGGAAATATTCTTTGCTTATGTAATTTTTACGACACAGCTTTATAGCTCCAAATGTTATCGTACGACGTCCGATATGATTGAAAAGAAATTATTGTCGAAATGAACAGAAAATTGCGCAGTTGTAAGAGACGAAAATGAGGAAAAGAATTAATTAGTTTGTGTGGTTTAGATTTTTCTCCCTACGTAGGGAACATTTATAGGGATTATAAATCACGAGTGCAGACGATATTTAAAAAAAAAGAAGCTGGATGGAAGAATTTATTAAATCAAATGAAGGGTAAATGCTACTGAATGACAGCATTATTTTAAAGTTGTCGCTACAAAATTTAAGTTTAGCTTTTTAAGTACCATATTTTTCTTAGAGAGATAAAAAAAAAAAGGCAGTAAAATGTGAACATAGACATTTAAATATTTTTCATTCTAATAGTTTATAAAAAAAAATAATTTTTTGGATGAAAAATAAAAAGCTCCAGAAATATTTTAAGCATGATTATACAGTAGCTCCTCGTTATATCGTGCCTGTCGGGAGACAAGATAATAGTCTGATACATCTGAATACACAACACAACAGAGGGTGTCGAAAAAATTGGAAAATATGATTACTTATAAATGTGTTATACAGTGATGAATTCGGGCAGTGACGCTGGGGAAGAGGGGGGGGGGGGGGGAGGACATTCCCCCTTAGAGTATTGAAATCCACCTCACCCGGAAGATTTACGATTTTATGTTTATTAGTCAAAATTGCAAATTTTACCCCCCCACCCGGATTTATGGATTTATTAAAGAAAACCGATTTTTTTTTCTTAATTTTTAGAATTTGGAAATTATGCAGCATATTATTATTAAGTTTTATACTTATCATATAGCTAATACTAGTTATATTATTTTTATTATATTGCTTTGTTATACGATTTTTATGACTATTTTTACAACATTTTTTTTACATTGTTATACGATTTTTATGACTATTTTTACAACTTTTTTTTACATTGTTATATATTAACAATAGTGACTTGCGGCCCACTTTACGAAGCAAACTCATGTTTGCGGACCACGTGGAAAGAGGATTGAGTATGGTTGGTATGGTACTATAACCCCGTTCGCTGAAACGAGATAACGAAAGTAAACAAATGCACATGCGGATTGGCGATGCTTAAACTTGGCGCTGTGCCAGAAGCGCCAAACTCACTGTCTGAAATGTTTCAGCTTCTGCTTTTTTCCCCAAACGGCTGTTTGTTTTTTGTCTTTCACTTTTAAAATTGACGATTTTTTTCGATTGATTTGGTATTTTATATACACAAATGGAGTGTGAAAATTCTTCTTTGAGCCCGCCTAAGAAGAGAGTAAAAAGAAAAGCTTTGAGTAAGGTGGAGAAAGATATGATTTTAAATGTATATAAAACGGAACTTGAATCTCCTTCCGGAAAAGGAAAACGGATGATAATTACCCATATTGGTAGCGATTCTGGTTTCGTGGATGGAGGGCTTGACTTATTCGAATCAAATAAAAATAAAGATTATCACGAAGACATGAATTCAGAACGTTTTGTAAAGTAGTTTGGTGATATCTTATTTCGACAGGAAGATAACTGTGTGATAGTAATGGACAATGCTCCTTATCATTCCCGAAAATCAGAAAAAATACCGAATACTTCGTGGAGAAAACAAAAAATTGCTGATTGGCTTTTAACAAAAAATATCCCTTTTGAGGACGGAATGTTAAAAACGGAACTGTTGCAGTTAGTGAAGCAAAATAAAAATAAATATGACAAGTAAGCTGTCGATGAAATGGCAAAAGCACAAAATAAAACTGTCTTACGATTACCCCCCTATCATTGCGAGCTTAATTCTATTGAACTGATTTGGGCACAAATAAAGAACTTCGTTGCGAAAAAAAACAAAACATTCAAAATGCCTCATGTAAAATATATATTCTCTCAAAATATCATCAAAATTGGCACTGAAGAATGGAAAAGATGCATTCAACATGTAACAAATACAGTGGAAAAACAAATGTGGGATTTAGATAATGCTATAGATAATATAGTAGATTCCATGGTAATCAATCTAGATTCTAATAGTTCTGATATTTCAACTTCATCTTCTGAATGATTTATGAGGTAAGTGGGCTTCAATAATGTAAGATATAAATAGTTTTGTACTATTTTGTATTTAACAAAATTAACTCCTGATGATGGTTTATAACAATGTTGAATTCAGAAGGTTTGCCCCGGGAGGAAATTCCGTTAGGGGCATTAAAATGTCCCCTCCCGGAATATTTCAGATTTTATACTTTTAATGGTCAAAAAGTATAATCCCCCCCCCCCCCCCGAAACTATATAATGTCTCGCCTGGAGGCACAGAAATCCCACCAGGAAAAAATATGTCTGAATTCAACGCTGTTTAAAATAAATAGAGAATAATTTATATTTTGACGTCTTAAACTTTTACATTTTTGTTTAAAATCTCGATGTAAGTCAGTTAGCAACTTGTGTTGTTTTCATATACAGTGTCTCACATAAGTGATGGGACACTCGTGCTTTACAAAAGGAAACTAATCAAATAAATTAAAAAAACATGTACACATTTTTTTGTGGGTGTGTTTCATACTTAAATTTAGTAAAGATTATTACATAACATACATTTTGTCAAAATATTAAAATATTAATTTAATAAAAATACAAATGTTTAGAACGGAGCAAAAAATAGCTCACATAAGTGATGGGACACCATTATATATGCAACAAAAATCGTCTGAAATAAGCAATAAAAATATTTTTTGGGGTTTTATTTTTACTTAAAAGCAATTGGCAATAATTTATAAAATCGTCTGCAGTATTTCTCTCCAGTTTGTTTTGGAATTTTTGTGTTTTTTAGCTCTGTGTAGCCATGAATGCTAAACGAAAAGAAACTTCGCCTGAAATTCGAAAATTAGTTATTAATTTGCATATTGAACGTGGAAAATCTATTAGAAAACTGCTGAAACGGTTAACTTGAGTCGTTCAACAGTTTTCAATATCATTAAATGATATAAAAAGAATCATATGATTCAGGATAAAAGAAGACCTGGCCGACCATCAAAGCTATCCAATGGAATAAAGCGAATTATCGTTCGAAATATTAAAAAAAATCCAAGAATTAGTGCTTCAAAAGTTGCTGCTGATTTACAAGCATTATATGGAATAATTGTTAATCCTGAGACTATTAGAAGGGTAATTCGATCTGCTGGATATCACGGTAGAGTAGCCAGGAACAAATTCTTCGTAAGTGAAAAGAATAGAAAACTCAGACTAGCTTTCGCAAAATCCAACATAAATAAGAATTCTGATTACTGGAATAAAGTTATATTTGCTGATGAGAGTAAATTTAATATATTTGGTTCTGACGGTAGAATCTTGGTGTGGAGAAAACCCAGGGAAGAATTTCGCAAACAGAACTTGGTACCAACAGTAAAACATGGTGGAGGAGGAGTTATGGTATGGGGGTGTATGTCGTCCGCTGGAGTTGGTAATCTTGTTTTTATTGACAGTATAATGGATCAGTACAAGTATATTGATATTTTAAAGCAAAATTTGAAATCTTCAGCACGAAAATTGAACCTTCATAACGATTTTAAATTCTACCAGGACAATGACCCCAAGCACACTGCTCTGAACGTTAGACTCTGGCTGCTATATAACTGTCCTGAAATAATAAAAACACCACCACAATCTCCAGACTTAAATCCCATAGAGAATATTTGGCAAGAATTGGAATCAAGAATTCGCAAACACACCATTTCTTCAAAACAACAACTAAAATCGGTGCTTCAAGAAGAATGGGGTAAAATCACTCCAGAAATCACAAAAAAATTAGTCGAATCCATCCCAAAAAGATTAAATCATGTTTTAAAAGTAAAAGGAAATCCAACAAAATATTAAAACCTTTTAAAAAGTAAAATTTTTGGATAAATATTTGATGGAAAAGTAAGTGTCCCATCACTTATGTGAGCCATTTTTTGCTCCGTTCTGAACAATTGTATTTTTACTAAATTAATATTTTAATATTTTGACAAAATGTATGTTATGTAATAATTGTTACTAACTTTAAATATGAAACACACCCAAAAAATTTTTGCACATGTTTGTTTATTTATTTTATTGCAGTTTCTTTTTATAAAGCACAAGTGTCCCATCACTTTTGTGAGACACTGTAGTTATAAAAATAAATGTTTAAAAAATTAACAAATCGAAATAAAAAATAAAATTCGCCAACCTAGGGATTTGTGCCAAATGTGTGGCTCCTTGGCGATTTTTCTGCAACCCGTTTGTTTACTTTCGTTATCTCCTTTCCCTGAACAGACTAGTATAATATCTGCAATTAATCCTTTAGAAATTAGCTATCGTCCAGTGATAAAGTTGACACTGGTCGCATAGAAGTCGCATTTTTCACGCACCTTTTTTTATAAAAGGTTAAAAATACTTCACTGGATGAAAATAACATACAATGTATTTTAAATGCATTTTTCCCAAAATAACTTTTTCGAAATCTATACATCTTTAAAATGCTCCATGCGTTTACATTTTTGTTCAAAATTCTCAATATGTCTAAGGAAACTCTTGATACATACTACAACAAATCAGTGCATCCGTTTTGGTATATTGGTTTATTAAAGTCTTCAAATTAGCAATAAAGTACATCAACACGGCATTTTTTAGTGAAAATTCTGTTACGTGCCAGTTTTTTTTTTAAATTATAATTCTTTTAAATAATTGTTTGTTGATTTAAAAAATTGATGCAAAAAATTTTCAATATATCATTTTAAGTAAGAGCGAAAAATCATGCGTCAAGCATAGATTATAAAACACTCTCCAACACATTCAGAATATTGTAATAAAACTTCACAGTTTAAAATGGTGAAATATGATTGATTAAGTAAACCATTTTTTTAAATGCATAACACATACTAAAACCCAACTCCAGCAATTATCATCAATAGTCGGAAAAATATCTGATTTTTTTTCTTTATGCAGCTTTGTTATGAAATTTGTATATACACTACACAGTATGCTAAAATTTAGTTCAGTTAGGTAGCTCATAGCACAGTTTAAAACCTTTTCTGAAGCCCTGTATATGATCTATGGAATTCATACACACCAAGTTAGTATGCAAAATTTAGTTAAATTAAAAAAAAAAATCCCTGAAGGCTCGGCCTACAGGCACAGGTAGATTTCGAAGACGCAAACCATGAGGCGCCTACTTATTGAGAATTGCAGAAGAAATAACCTTTTTGTCATGATGCGGCAGTTGGGACCACCCACTTTGAAATCTACCTGTGTCTGTAGGCAAATTTAAGCGGATTTGATATGTGAATTGACGAAGTGATGAATTTTTTTCTACTTACATCCCTATTCCCCCCCCCCTTCCCTTGAGGCCATTTTTAATGGTATCAAAAATCTGTCCTACATAAATTTTCGTCTCTTTTTCTAGAAGTAATAATAACTTGAAACGGATTCGATACGTATATCATCATTAAGAAGTTATGGAGTTTTGCCTGTTTTCACAAAAAGTCCCCCCCCCCCACCCCATTTCCCTCACTTGGTTCGATTTTGTCCATTAACGAACTTGACCGAGATTTTATGCCCCTTGATTTTATGTATCAGTTTGGAAGAGATTTGTGCAGAATTAATGAAGTTATCGTGTCCATAAAAAAGTGATAGATAAATAGATAGATAGATAGATAAAGTTTTGAACTGGGGGTGGTTTTGGGTTCTGGGAGTCGTGATCGGCGTAGATCTGCAAAAAATTTCCTAAACAGTACTGTATGTAACCAAATTCTTTTGTGTGTCCTTGAAAATGAACGATGCACACCCTATTCTATAATAAGCATCTTGGTGCACTTCAGTGATTTTTATCCATTTCAATATGTTTGAAATAGTGTAACATTTTATAAAATACACCACAAACGACCTTTAGACTTTAATGTAACGAAATTCTCTTGAGTGTCCCTGTAGACGAACTATAACTGCTACGTATTTCATTTTCAATACTGAGCATGCCATAGTAAACCTCAATAACATATGTCATTTGTGTAGCAATCCGAATATATTTACGGGAGTTAGAACATGGACATACAGACAGACAAACCGAATTTATAAACATTTTTCAACTATGTTGTAAAGTGTTAAAAATGAAAAAAAAATGGCGAAAATATTTTGAAAATTTAAACGCATGGAGAATTTATTTTTGTAAAACAAAAAACTCTAATTAATAGCCTTAAAAAACTTGAAATTGATTTTTTTCTTCAAATGTCTATTGAATTCATGGTCCAGAAAACTTATTTAAATATTTTGCTGTTGGATTAACGAGATTAATAAAAAATGATTTTTGAATTTCGCGTCGCTTCAAAAACAGTTCACGCACTCCTTTACGAAACATCGAAAACTAAAACATGATACAACCTTATTTTATACGTGTTTTTAAAACATATTACATCATAATGTTCGATGATGCAAGGTGAGCATGAGAAAGTGTAACTATTTTTTCCCTGTCTCGGTATGCTTTTTTCCCTCTCATGAATCATATTTTCCCCTATTTCAAAAGAAAAGAAAATGCAGTAGAGCAAGAATCGATTGTTCTTGCATAGCCGTGTCGTGAGGAATTGCATGTTCTACCGTAAGAATTACGTGAGATTTGAACCGTAAGAGCATGTGAAACTGCCGGTTTAATGCGAATTTCATTGCTGCTTTTGATATGTCTACATGTTCACATTTTGTTTACATATGAAATTTGTTTTTAACAAAATACGGATTAACCTAATGTAATTATACGGTAAATTAGTGTTTCTTTTAAACTAGCACCTTTAACCTGTATTTCATTCGATACAAAAAAGCGGAAAAAGTGTGTGTATATTTATAAAGCATTATTTCAAGCGTAAAAATCGTGATATCATAAATAGTAATGAATGGTCTTTACAATTTTTATATGCTTTGTCACACATCATGCGTCTTAAAGTACATGCAATTTCGTAAATCATAAAATAAAATAATAGTTACATTTTAATTTTTAGGCGACAGAGTTCCTTACTAGTTTCAGCCGCCAGAAAAATACGTGTAATTTACGATTAAACCATCCCTATCATGAAAAATATAAATTCTCAAATCTTTAGGGGGGACATTACAATGCTCCGGGGGGGGATGTCTCCCCCGGGCCACCCCCTGAATTCAACACTGGTTGTTGTGATTGTTGTAGGATTGCGACAAATTTTTCAGTAAGAGACTAAATGACCATACGGAGAAAAAAATCCAAAAAGGCTTTCACATGGACCGCGCATATTGCCCTTCCGTGTTTATAGGGCTCCCCCAACGAGATATGTAGGGTTCCGAAAATGTTTCTTGTACGAAGCCTCTTTAAGGGAAGGTCTGCCCTGAACATAAATAATTTTTTACTAGATTGTTAATCTACATGCTAATTTTTCTTTTAATTTGAAGCATAAACATAGATTTTGTCCTCCCCCTCTCCCCACCACACACACACCCGATACGGGTCAATTTTTTCCCCCCAAGATGTTTTAATTGTTATTTAATAATTTAGGATCTATATTTACTGCCTGTATGACTGAGTTAAGTTTGAACATTGTTTAAATGTATAATATATTAAGTAAGTAAATTAAAGTAACTTAGTCAGCATCATTATTAATTACTCGAGGTGGACTTTAAACACATTTAATTTACATTTAAATCACAAACACGTACATCATACACAACACACGTAACAGGTACATTTTTCAGTAAACAAACCTTTATCGGTAAGTGACGTAGAAATTCGCTGTAGTGCTGCCATCTAGTAATTATATTAATAACTAAACACCATAATTTTCCCCTCCTTAATTTGGAAACTTACAGGGAGCTTTTCTTTTCCTGGTGGATCTTCTAGGAACCTGTAGGGAAGAAGAAGAGTTAGCATTTAAAGTATTTGTAGCATCATCAATAGAAGTATTGGACACCATGGGTTTTGGAGCTGAAGGTATCTCTTTAGAGTCTACTGGAGCAGGACTTGGAGTATTTGGGAGGACAAAGTCATCTGGTTTAGGATTTGGAGCAGATGGGACAACAGAGTCATCTGGTTGAGGATTTGGAGCAGATGGGACAACAGAGTCAGCTGGTCGAAGATCTGAGACACTAGGAGGCATTAGCTGAGAATCACTTTGATTAACAACTGCATTATCACTTTTGTGACTTTCTGTATCACTTTCTTCAGAATTTGAATCATTTAGTTAAATGTATCTTCGAGCCAACATTAGTTATCTGATCAACATGCCTTTTCCAAATATTCGAACCAACTTGAATTCTATAATGCAACTTGCCCTCTCTTGCAATAATGCGACCAATTTTCCACTTGGCTTCAGGAGTATAATTTCTTACAACCATTTTCTGGTTAATTTGAAATTCTTTTACTTTAGAATTGGCCTTTCTCGCATTTTGTTTATCATGCACAAAATTTGTAACATTTGGAATTATCAAATCTATTTTCGTTCTTATATTTCGTTTTAGAAATAGAGATGCAGGACTTTCCCCCGTAGTAACATGAGGCATCTTTCTATATTGTAAAAGAAAGTTATTTATTTTCATCTGTAAAGTACCAGCTTCAGAAGATAAGGCTTTTAACCCTCGTTTGAGAATTTGTACATATCTCTCTGCCTGACCATTTGTAGCTGGATGGTATGGAGCACTAAACCTATGTTTAACCCCATGATTCTTCAAGAATGTCTCAAATTCTTCAGAAGTAAATTGTTTTGCAGCATTATCAGATACCAGAGATATAGGATACCCGTATCTGGCAAAAGGAGAAGAAAGACAAGTAATTGTATGTTCTGACGTTGTATTAGGAACAATAAAAACTTCAGGCCATTTGCTATGAGCATCAACCACAAGCAAAATCATTTTACCCATCACAGGACCAAAATAATCTATGTGAATTATTTGCCATGGAGCTGTAGGCCATTCCCAATGATGAGTATCTACCTTAGGAGGATTATTTTTTAAATTGACACAAGTAGTGCAATTTCGTGCAAGATCTTCAATATCTTGGTCAATCCCTGGCCACCAAACAAAACTGCGAGCTAAGGACTTCATTTTCACTATACCGAAATGTCCAAAGTGCAAATCACGTAAAATTTGTTTGGGGTGAACTTCTGGGATAATTACTCTACATCCTTTTAAAATACAACTATGTTGAAGAGTAAATTCTTCTTGTTTGCCACCAAAAAGTAAATTTTTAGGAATTGAAGAACCAGAAATTGGATGATGAAAAAGTTGACGTAATAAAGGATCAGATTTTGTAGCTACAGCAATTGAATTGGCTTTTAAAGGCAATGTCGAAATTTGGTTAATTTGAAAAAATTCAGATTCATCAATTACATTACTTGAATTTAATTGTGGGGGTAAATCTTCACTACGTAATGGAAGTCGTGAAAGAGCATCGACATTTCCATGTTCGGATGTTTTCTTATAGCGAATATCATATTTAAACGCTTGTAAGTATAATACATATCTTTGCATCCGAGCAGCTGAAAGGACAGGAATACTTTTATTTGGAGAAAATATGGACACGAGTGGTTTGCTATCTGTAAATAAAGTAAACCTATTACCATATAAATATTGAAAAAAATTCTTTACTCCAAAGATAATAGCTAGTGCTTCCTTATCCACCTGGCTATACTTTTTTTCTGCTTTAGTAAGCGTTCTGGACACAAAACCAATTGGTTTCTCCATGTTATCTGGCATCATATGCGAAAGAACTGCAGAGATACCATATGGAGAAGCATCTGTTGCTAACACTAAAGGCAATTTAGGGTTGAAATGAGTAAGAACTCTTTCTGAAATAATTTCATTTTTTATATTTTTAAATGCTTGTTCACAAACAGGAGACCAAATAAATTTCACATTCTTTTTGAGCAATTGATTTAAAGGATAAACAATTGTAGATAAATTTGGTACAAATTTAGAGTAATATGTGACTAAGCCTAAAAAAGCTTTAACTAGTGACACATTAATTGGTCTAGGAGCATTGGCAATAGCTTCATCTTGCGTTTTATGAATACCTTGCTTATCAATTTTATAACCACAATATGTAATATGGTCAGCCAGAAAAATTGATTTATCTTTATTTATCCTAATATTATATTCACGTAATCTTTCTAAGACTTGTTTTAGCCATGTTAAACGAATTTCATCCGTTTCCCTTCTAACACCAATATCATCAATGAACACAGTGACACTATCAATACCACTTAATATTTGTTCAATAGATCTTTGCCAAATTGCTGGAGAGCTAGTAAGACCCATTAATAACTTTAAAAATTGAAATAAGCCCTTCGGAGTATTTATAGTTAACAATTCCTGTGATTTTTTGTCTACAGGTAACTGAAGATAAGCTTGATTTAAATCAATTTTAGTAAAATGTAAACCACTACCTAAAGTAGCTAACATGTCCTCTACCCTAGGTAAAGGATATTTTTCCACCTTCAAAAATTTATTTACTGCAACTTTAAAGTCTCCGCATAAACGTATTTTACCATTAGGTTTTACCACTGGAACTATAGGAGTTGCCCACTTACTACTGGTGACAGGTTTAATAATACCCTCATCCTGTAACCTTTGAATTTCATCATTTACTGCATTACGTAGAGCATAAGTAACTGTTCTAGCCTTACAAAATACGGGCGTAGAACCTTTTTCTAGATAAAGTTCTGCTTTCAAACCTTTTATTTCCCCTACTTTATCCGAAAATAAATCAGAAAAATCATTTAATAATGCTTTCAATTTATCAGTAGAATTTGCAATTTCATTGACATACACAGATTTAAAATTAGTGGGAAACAAATTAAATGCAGCTACCCAGTCTCTGCCAAATAAAAGTGGGAAATTATCTTTAATTAAATACAATTTAAGCTTTTTAGTAATATTTGCATAAGAAACATCTACTGTTACATACCCCACAGGTGTAAACACCTCACCCGTTGCAGTTCTTAATTGAACGTCTGGTGGAAAAATTTTATTATTCGGAAAAATTCTCCGAAAACGATTTACAGGTACCGCAGAAATTCCGGAGCCCGTGTCTAACTCCATTTCAGCTTTAGCTTTATTTTCAATTAAAACCCACACTTTTATAGGTGTAGAACTTTTATCATGGCTGACAGATAAAATGTCGACAGTTAGCAATACATTTGTTTGTTTCTGAGAACTACTTTTATATACTTTACCAAGATGGCCTCTTTTTTTACATATTTCACAAATTGTATTTATATGCTTACACTTGTTGGCAAGATGTGATGGATTTCCACATCTATAACATTGTAATTTATTTTTATTTACTTCAAAATTCCCTTTATTTACATTGTTAATTTTCGGTTTCTGGAAATTATTTGAAATTTTATTAGGTTGAACATTTTTAGAATATGCCAATTTATTAACATTTATATTTTTGTGTTTCAATTCAGAAATGTCATGTTCATTATTTTGCAAAATAATTGCTTTTTCAATAGCTTTCTCAAAAGTTAAATCTTCTATTTGTGAAAGTAATTTACTTTGGATACTTTCATTTTTTAAACCTCTCAGAAATTGTTCCAACAAATTTTCTTCAAGTGTTTCACCAGCAAAAGCACAAAACGTGATTAACTTCTTTAATTTTGAAACAAAATCTTGTATAGATCCGTTTTTATTTTGATAAGAATTACAGAATTTAATTCTAGAACAAAATTTATTAGGGGAGGGGCTTAAGTGCTTTAACAGAATTTCAACTATTTCTTCATATTTTAATGCTTCTGGATTTTTAGGAAACGTTAAATCTGACAGTAAATTATATAATTTAGGCCCCATACAGGAAATAATAGCAGGTACCTTTGTTTTTTCTTCAACATTATGTAATAAAAAACTCTGTTCCAATCTCTTAATATATGATTGAAACGATTCAATGGAATCATTGAATTCCTTAAAATTTGCAAACATTATTAACTTTTATTTATTGCAGAGAAGAAATTTTTTTTCCCAGCACTTACCACCCTCGAAATGACGTACGTATTTAGAATATTACTGCAGCATATACTCTTGTAGATGCAAAACCCGAAGTTTCGCCATTTTGCTCAGTTGGAATTTCTTCTTATTTTTATTCCGGTAAGAAATTTGATTTTCATCGTCGCCATTATATAATATATTAAGTAAGTAAATTAAAATAACTTAGTCAGCATCATTATCAATTACTCGAGGTAGACTTTAAACACATTCAATTTACATTTAAATTACAAACACGTACCTCATACACAACACACGTAACAGGTACATTTTTCAGTAAACAAACCTTTATCGGTAAGTGACGTAGAAATTCGCTGCAGTGCTGCCATCTAGTAATTATATTAATAACTAAACACCATAAAATGTGTTGTACAAAAATAGAAACATATAGGTTTATAATAATAAACATATAGGTTTCAATATGTTTCCATTACATTATTTTTATTTTATTTTTTCGATTTGAAGCGTTCATAACTTATTAATATAACTTATTAACTTAACTTAATAACTTATTAACTTAACATAACTTATTAATATCTTAGTTTATGCATATCTTTTGCTTTATTTTCACAGATTAACATTTGTAAAAAACTACAATAATGTTATGAATCCTTGAAATAAAAAAATAAAACAATTTTACGAACATTAAAATTTGATAAATAAACCTATTTTTCTGTTATTTTATAAGACATTTAAACAATCTTCAAACTAAAATCAAACACACAGTAAATATATATAATAAATTACCTTAGAAAAAATAAGAAGAAAAATGTACCCTTATCTGGAGAACAAAAATCTGCTTATCTATTATATATGAAACAGATTCAGCCCGAGACGGAGCCCGAAATGCACTCGTGGTCAATTTTAGGTAGATTTCGTAAGAAATACTACCTGCTATTACATTCTCCCCTATGTTGGAATTTATGAACATTTTCTGCAGATCTCCTAGAACCCAAAACCACCCTAGTTCAAAACTTTATCTATCTATCCATCATCTATCTATCTATCTATCTATATCACTTTTTTATGGACACGATAACTTCCATAATTCTGCACATATCTCTTCTAAACTGATACTTGAAATCAAGGGGCATAAGATCTCGGTCAAATTCGTTAATGGGCAAAATTGGGCCAAGGGGTGGGGTGGAAATGGGGTATTTTTGTGAAAACAGGAAAAAACCCATAACTTCTTAATTATGATACATATCGGATCCGCTTAAAGTTATTATATTATATACTATATAATTACTATATAATTACTATATAATACTATATAATTATTAGTTAATCTATGTACGACAGATTTTTGATATAATTAAAAATGGCCTCAGTGGGGGGGGGGGGGGGGGGATAGGCGTTTAAGAAGAAAAAAATTCATAACTTCGTCACTTCACAAGATATCAAATCCGCTTAAATTTATTATAAATCGCCTTAATATTATCTACAACTTTTATGTTGACATGTTTTTTATAGGACCAACTCTTACAACAAAATAAATAAATAAATAAATAATAATATTATTAAAATAAATAAATAAAAGAAAAATATCCTTGCCGACTCCGCCTACAAACACGGGTAGATTCAGAAGTGGGCGGTCCCAACTGCCGCATTATGGCATAAAGTTAATTTCTTCTGCAATTCCCAATAAACAGGCGACCCACGGTCTGCATCTTCGAAATCTACCTGTGCCTGTAGACCGAGCCGTCAGGGATTTTTTGTACTAGTCTCCGGGCTTGGGCTGAAAGTAAAAAAAAAATATTTATTTACAAATGAACAAAATGTAAAACAAAAACTTGCCACATGCTATTTGAGGATAAAAAATGTAGTGTAAGTAAATTTTTTAAAGTGTTTGAAAAGGAAATGAATTGTTGTTGATGGGATATAAAGAGAAATATTCTATCTGATTCTGAAGCCTTTGTACTATTAGTGTTATTATAACACAAAGAAGCCATGGGATATCCCTTCCTGCTTTCTGTAAGTCTTTTTACAGAATTACTGGGAAGCAGAAAGTTGTCTGTCTGCCATAGTTGTACAATAATATTTTAAAAGAATAACAATTGCGACTTTTGCAGATTTCTGTTAGTGGTTGGGTATAAATAACAAATTTGCTATTTTAAGCAGATTTTCATGGACATGAAAATCACGAAAAGTTTGCATGAGGGAGTATCTAGGATTAGTACTTATTTCTATGTAAGAAGAGATTTTTAAATGAAAAAATTAATAACAATTTTAAAATGTTATTAACAATTTTACACTTCGTACTTTCGGTATCGGGTTCGGCCTCTGATGACACAAAATTTTTCGAACTCGGATTTCAAATCATCAAGCTCGGACTCCGAAAAAAAAGCCCGAACACATCTGCATTATATACCCATCTCTTTTTTATTCCCGATGATCTATTATGTTACATTCGAAATTAGAACGTCATTTTAGGAAAAGAGAAACGGATTGTTCGTATATTCACGCGAATTATTTTTTCTGCCAATGTTCCAATTTTTCCCACATGTGTGTAGATGCTCTTTATTGTGTAATAATTATATTAAGTACATATCAGAAACAGCAGATAAATAGGTTAGTAGTACAGGCTGTCTCAAAAGTTGAGACAAGCACTAAAATATGTTAATAAAATCGGAAAGAGAAATATATGGAGTAATTTCATAATAAATATTCAAATGTAATTGGAATGGAACATAGTAGAGATATTACAATGATTATAGAAAAACCATTGTCACAAAATAGGCACATTATGTAAACGTTAACAAATGCTGGATTGGTTTTGACTTTGACTGCCCGAGAGGGATTTCCCAGACCAAGAAACAAGTCTGTAGAGCATAGATGTACCTCGCAATCCCCTTTATTAAAAAATATATGTACAAAATTCAGCCTAAGTTCCCAGACGACGATTATAGGTGCTATGTATTTATATAATTACGAACGCACCTAACCAGAGGAACGAATTTAGGCGACGGTACGCCGTGGATTTTGGGCACTTTACCCTACCTGTGGACCGTAGCCTAGGGTTGTTAATTTTTTCGAAAACGCGTCAAAATTTAATTTGATTTCTAAAATTGTGATTAAAGAATGATAGTCGTTTTTAAACTCTTTTATTAAACATTTTGTAAGTAAATATGGAATTTAGTAATAGATTTTCCACTCAGTTATTGATAGCACAGAATTATAAACGTTATGCACACAGATGTGTTTCCGATAACAATACATTATTTTAATATTTTTAGAACTTAATTATAAATTAATACATTAAGTTTAAGACATTTTTCCGTTAGCCGGCGACAGGGGATAAATCGCCAAATATTTTTTATGATCGCAACTATTTATGAATTATAAAAACAATGGAGTTAATAATAGTACTTCAAATCACTCGCGCCGAAGTAGGTCAACTGGCTGTGAAATAGCAACTACAAAATATTTTAATCACTAAAATGTAGAAAACACAAATAAAAAATGAATATTGTAAAAATTCGTTTTAACAAAATACTCTTTTATCATTTAATAGTTTAATACTAATTAAATAAGGATCATACACTAAGAAAACAGTTTAGAAATCCTGAATATATAGTTTAAATAATAAGCTTTTTTTTTTTCATTCCCGTTGTCATATCTTAAAAAAGAAACAGAGTAAAAATTATATTTTTAAAAATAAATTCACTAACTCGTGCTTTCTATCAAGTGTAAATGGCGTAAATTAAAGCGATGAATTTTCAACAATCGGGCCCACTCAAAATTAACATATTGTAATAGAATTTTTGGAACTACATGAATTGCAGTCATTAAGTTAGGCGTGATTTTTAAGATAAAAATTGAATGCATTTAAAAGAGTTTTTTAAAACTACACTGTTAAAAATTTGCAGCAAACTGTCCAGTTATTCGACCCTTTTTATAGAAAACGTTTCGTTAACCGTAATTGAACTATATTCTGACCATATAATTGCCCATATTATGGTCAGAATACAGTTAAATTACGGTATTGTAATTGTTTTCTATAAAAACAGTCGTATGACTGGACAGTTTGCTGCAAATTTTTAACAGTGTATTTGGACTTTTATACTTATTAGCCCTTTATCTACCGACGATACTTCTGTGTACCAGTTTGTTAAAAAATGATGATAAATTCGGCTGATGGAAAAGGGCTTCATGGTGCAAAATAAAAATAAACTAAAGGGGGACACGATTAAATGTTCAAAAGGGAACACAAGTTAAATTCCTAAACCTGATCGAAATAGTGATTCCGTACCAATAAATGTTGGCCACAATAACAAACCACCTTAGCATCCCGAGCAACAACCTGAAATAGCTGAAAACTAAAAGTACATATTATAAAACACTTCATGCTAATTAAACAAAAAATAATAATACTTTAGAGATTATTCTCGATTAATTTATTTATATATAAAACATATTTTAAGGTTACACAATTAATTTAATATTTATATTTTAAAAGATGCATTCGAATTAATATATTTCACGGTTGTTCACACATCATCATGTGGGCTAAATCACTGCGTTTAAATAATGAACATTTGAATCCTATATCATCCATGGACAATTAATTTTAATTAAAAAACATAGATACTTAATATTGGTACTGAAGAAAAGCTTGTTCTAGCAGAAAGCACATTTTTACTCTGAACATCATCTTACACTGACGAACAGAAGATTTCTTTTGAAGATTCACGATTATTACACTTTCACTATTTTTTAGATGTCGATCACATACTTAAAATTTGTAGACAGATTTTTCACACACAAACAAAATACACCTCTATTTCTTCACCTTATCACATATTAAAGTAAAACACAGAACTAACTAGGGTGGCTCCTCACACGAGAAAAAATCTCGAATGAATGGGATACCACCCTTCTTTCGCTTGAGACTTTATACCATCCAACACACCGCTCGTTGAAAAAAACACTAGTCATTCACATGCGTTGCCATTCCGAGTGAAGGAAGCTTGGTCGAAAAATATCCGGTATTACCACTACCTCGCGCGCCGATGGAAGAAGATACAGCGAGAGAAATTCTTCGTATGCAGGCGTTCGCCAGCTGCTGCGAGTTTAGTAGCGATGTTGCGAGATGTTTGTTGGTGCGTTCGCTGATTTATAAAGGCAGATGCGCTGACACGGAAAGACAGTTCTTTTTGCATATTGCGCTGAACTTTAAAGGCTTTTTTGATGACTTGACTGAGTTGTGAAAAGGGTTTTTTAACATCTCCCCCCACCAACAGCAAAAAAAAAGAGGCGAACACTGTTCTGAAGAATAGTTGATAATTGTTGAAAATTGATGTGAAATGTCCTGGAGTATGCGAAAAAGTCAAAGTTTCACAAATGCATACAGATGAAGAAATGTTCGTGAAAAAATTTTGCAAAAAGTCACTGAAAGTTTCACAAATGCACACAGATGAAGAAATGATGAAAAAATGTTCGTGAGAATTTTGCGAAAAAGTCACTGAAATTTTCACAGCTGCATACAGACTTAAAGAAATGTTCGTGAAAAAAATAAAAAATTTTATACACAATGCTACTGTAATCATTAGAATTGTATACACCACACATTATATGATACAAAAATTCAATAATTATATTTAACCAGCATGAATATGAAAATATTTACAAAAATACACACACACCAATAAATATAAACTACAGAAATACCTAGATTGCTTTAACTTTCTGCAATATATTTTGAGTTGTCACATTCAACATTTTCAAACTACTTTTTATTGTACCATATATTATTCAATTTTCTGAATTAAGTTCAATGAATATTGAAATTTACTTTGTAACTTAAAAAAGATTTCACAGATATTCTAAACAATTATGAAAATACATATGAGGAAATCATTCACATATTTTCCTTTTTGACTCAAATACAAAATTAAAAAGGTAAAGTTTAAAAAAAAAAAATTTCAATAAATGTTATTCACTAGCAAAGTGATCAATTCTACCAGTATATGGAAAACAAACATTGAGAGAGAAGAAATAGAAAAAAAAATTTTAAAAATAGAATTTTGACTTGAGCATAGTATATATATACTTTGAAGTTTCCGAACATACACATATTTCACAAAAATATTAGAATCACTACTCAATTCTTATTTACCTCAGTTTTGTTACAAATATTATCATTTAATGGTACTTTTGGAAAAATTTTACTGACATGAACTTTTTTTACATATTCATGACCATCTTCATTAATTTTTATCAAATAATTATCATTTCTCAATTTTTTGTCAATTACATGTGGTCCATTATATCTAGGTTGTAATGCAGTATGATGTTTAAAATCTACAAGAAAAACTTCATCACCAGGATTTAAGGAAGGTTTACTTCTGCCCTTCACATATTGTTGGTGATAATTAAAATAACTAGTTTCATTTTCCTTAACTAATTTTCTAGTTTCCTGAAAATGACTTTGTAATTTTGTTAGATATTTACTATATTCTTCAGCAACTTTTGGTTTTTCAAAAATATTTAGAGGTATATTGAGTTCTCTGCCCAAGAATAGTTCAGCCGGTGAAAATTGAGTTACTGCATGCTTAGAGGAATTATAATGAAGTTTAAAAAATAATAGTCTATCTGACCACTCGAATACTTGATCAGAAAGTGCTGCTATGCTGTTTTTCATAGAAAGATGAATTTTCTCGATTAAACCATTACTCTGCGGATAATAGATTGAACTCTTTCTATGCTTAATATCCATAGTCTTAAGATAATCTTCAAATTCATCTGAACGGAAATATGGTCCATTATCAGTCAAAACAGTCCTAGCGATCCCGAATTTGGAAAAATATATATTAAGTTGATTAATTATAGTTTTAGAAGTGGTATTGCTTAATGGGATAGCCTCAAGATACCTGGAATAATGATCAACTATTGTTAAAATAAAAAATTTGTTGTCATGAGATCTAGGAAGTTTGCCTACAATATCTAAAGCTATTATCTCACCTGGAGCTAAATCAGCTTTTGGAATCATTTTAGTGACAGTATTTTTAGGTTTAGGTTTAACTTTTAAACATCTTTCACAATTGCTACAAAAATTTTTAGTGTCCTTAAACATTCCTTTCCAAGAATAGATTTTGCGAACAAAATTGTAGGTTTTTTGAGTGCCAAAATGAGGAGCATGAGCAACTTCCAAACAATCCTTAATTAAAGATTTTGGAATTAAAATTCTACTGAGATACTTTTTTTTCTTTAACGGCTTCTTGGGGAAAATTTTTACCATTACAATTTTAGTTTCTGAATCAATATAATAGTTATTTGCAGTTTCCTCATCATTATCATTTAATTTTTGAATAATTTCCTTAATAAATTCATCATTTTGTTGATTATTTACAATATTATTATGATCTAAATTTGAATTACTTTGAAAAATATTTATATTATTTACATTTAAGGTTTCATCTTTATATGCTCTAGATAAATAATCAGCAGGGTTAATCACACCAGGAATGTGATCTATCTCATAATGAAATTGATCCAGATACAGAAGCCACCTAGCTACAATCTCACTCTGATTGTCCAGTTCCATGTGATATGTTAATGATTTTGCATCGGTATATATGGTAAATTTTTTTCCATATAATTCTTCACGAAAATGCTTGACAGATGCAAATATTGCGTACAATTCTCTTTGGATGGAAGGATATCTAGACTGAGCTGGATTGAATTGTTTTGAAAAAAATTCAACAGGATAAAATTTCTCATTGTATTTTTGCATTAAAATTCCACAAAATGCAACTTTAGAAGCATCAGTTACTAAATACAATGGAAGATCAGAATTAATGTTTTTAAGAAGGGGTTTATTTAGAATTTGATCTTGTAAAATATCAAAAGCTTCCTGACACTCTGAAGTCCAGACAAATGGAACATTTTTACGGGTTAAATTAATAATTGGCTTAGCAATTTCAGCATATTTATAAACCATGTGCCTAAAATAATTTAAACAACCAATATACTGTTGAACTTGCTTTACATTTTTGGGTATGGGAAATTTTGAAACTTTGTTTACATTATCCTCTGAAGGAGAAAAACCATCAGCACTGACATTAAATCCTAAATAAGTTATTTCTTTCTGACAAATCTGAAGCTTTGCAGGGTCTAAAGTTAAGTTGAATTGGATGAGCTTATCGAATACCTTCTGTAACCAGGCTTTAATTTCAGATATGCTGTCTGCAGCGACAATAATGTCATCAAGAAAGAATTGTAAATTTGGTCCTTTTAAGCTAGATAAACATTTAGAAATTAGTGTATGAAAATATGAAGTTGAGTTGCGACTTCCAAAAGGTAGGACTTTTGGCTGGTAGTTACCAATCTCGCAGCAAAATGCTAATTTTTCCCTATCTTTTTCCTGCAATCTTATCTGAAAAAATGCCGACTTCAAATCAAGCACACAATAATACCTTTTGCCAGCAATACTGTGCAGAATTTCTGAAATTTTTGGCAAACATATAGTGTAAGATTCAGTGATGCTATTTAACAGTCTATAATCCACTACCATGCGAAATTTGATTTCTTCAGGAGAGGTGCCTGGAATTGGTTTCTTTTTGACAAATATAACAGGGAAATTATAACTGGAGGAAGAATGTTCAATTAAACCAGCATCTAACAATTTTTTAATCTCTTCTTGTGCAAACTGTTTGGCAATTTTTGGAATAGGGTATGGTTTAGTTTGAATTGGGAAATTGTGCATTAATTTAAATTCGGGTTTGACTGCATCAGTTGAACCAAGAGTTTTATAACTTTTAGAAAATACTTTAAAGTTGTTCATTAATAATTCCAAAATCTCCTTTCTCTCTTTTTCATCTAAATGTTTAAGATTAAAATCAGATTCTGAAAGTTCTGCCTGTCTCAAATTACTAATCTCTTCTAAATTTAAACTATTGATTTGAAAAATTTGGTCCTCAGTGGGTTGGATTTCCTCGTCATCTTCAAACATTTCTACATTTCCTAGTTTTTGACCTTTACGTATATATGATGCAACATTAGTTTTATTCTCAACAATTGTCAAAATATATTTGTTGTCCTCAACAGTATGCAAAGAATTTTCAATATGGCACTTCTGCGAGACTTTTAATGGGGTTAACATGACTCTTTTAGAATTATGAATACCCTGTGGAAATTCCAATTTAATTATCTCAAATGAATTAGGTTTAATTTTAATGTTATTTATAGCTTTAGCAATTACATTAATTTGAGGTTTATCATTATCCTTAATTACAGTATTTTCTTTAATCTGCGGAGAAGTTTCTTCAAATTCAAAATGGGTTTTGTTGATGGAAAGTCTTTTATTGAATGTGTCAATTAGAATTTTGTTTCTCTGAATGAAGTCATACCCTAAAATTATTTGGTAGTTACAATTCCAGTTACTCTGAGTGACAAAAAATATGTTATGAAACCAACGAGTTTTCATTTTGAACTTTATATTGACTGCTGACAAATATGGGATAGTGGTATTATTAAGGGTCTTAATTTTGACTGCTCTAGAAATATGCTCAACTTTCGCTTGTTGCTTAATTTCTGCTAAGATGCCTGGTTGCACCAGCGAGAGATTTGCACCGGTATCGAGAAGAGCGGGTACCTCTAAATTACCAAATTTAAGCTTAATAATAGGAAGGTGATTTGTATTATTATCAAAATTACACGACATTACATGGAGATTTTCAAGATCTTCACAATTATTTTGAATTGTTACATTATCAAAATTTTGAATTTCATTTACAGAGTTTAAGTTTTCATTTAAATTTGAATTTTCTTCTACAGATTTTAAATTATCATTTACTTCTAAATTTTCCTCACTAGAATTTGAATCTGAATTGTTACTAGATTTTGAATTTTCCATTGATTCTGAATTATTTACAGATTCCAATAGATTTTCATCCCTAACAATTTTATAATTATTGGTCCTTGTAAAATGGGATCTATTTTTACTACAAGAACCATCTATAAGTTTAAATGATTTCTACGCCTATATGGGTGATTTCTACGGTTATTTCTATAATTGCCAAAATTCCTTCCACTGCTGTTACCTCTAGAAATAGGAATATGGTTGGGGTTATGATTGAAATTATTGCTGCGGGAATTTCTACCCTGTGGAAAATACCAACATTTTGTTGTCACATGACTTTTTCCACATATATGACATTGGACTCTTTCATTTTGACTTTGTCGAAAAGAATTGCTAGCATTATTTTCAGATTTTACTCTTTCCAATTCTTCCTTTAACTGTTGAATTTGTTTGTTACCCTCTAACTGGCTTTGCATTATTGAATTTAGTTCAAAGTTTTGACACATATTGTTGTTAATAATGACTTCTTGAGCCTCAAGAGCCTTTTCTACATTAATTGCATGTTTACATGCCTCTAAGTAATTTTTTGGACCTAATTTAAGAATTTCGACCTTAATTTCAGGCCTAACAGCATCCAAAATTTTGTTCAATTTGATGGAATCAATGAATTCATTTGAATCCCTAGTTTGTATATCTATCTTTGATAAATATTTTACTGCATAAGAGTTTATTTCATCAATTAAGCTCTGAATTGACTGATTTGGTTTTTGCCTGATGTTATTAAATTTTGATTGTATCTCATCAAATGGTTGACATCTTTTGAATTTTTTAATTAATAATTCAGCCAATTCATCAAAATTTTGAATGTTAGCTACCTGCGGGGAGTCAATTAGAAATTTTTGGGCAGCATCTCTACAATTTAATTTTAGAATTAAAATTCTTTTATTTACGGGCCAATTTTCTAATACTGCTACATCTCTAACCTGTCCGACAAAATATTCAACATTTTCATCAGAAGTTCCGCTAAAAGTGGGAATGGATGAAGCCAAACTTAAATCTATGATCCCTTTACGAGCCATAGTAAATAACAGAAATAAATGTCAAAATATAGACTTTTAAGGGAGAGGAGGGGGGAAGGGGAACTTAAAATTTACACATTCCTAACATGCAATTACACAATATCAATATTACAATACATATATAAAATCATAAATAGCTTAAGATATATAAATCATGCATTTAAAAAAATCACAGATAAAAATATAATAAATGGTGTGTATATTTTTGTAAAAATATACTCAGGAAGCTATTGTGGAGACCAGAATACAAATACAACAGAGTCTATTCGTACAATACTGATAAGACCTTCAAGGATCAATACTTTAAATTACCTTTAACCTCACAAGATAGCAGCAGCATCTATAATTATCGAAATCTTTCTTTTTAATTATTTATTTCAGCGTTAATTCATACATTTGAGTCAGCCATATTGTGATCTATTGCTTGCTTGAAATTTCCAATCTACGCAAAAATACTGAAGGTAGATGAAAGATTTTTTTCCATATATTTGTTATGATCTTAGAGTACGATTTAGCACAGTCTTTCAGTTAAGTACAATTTATAATTTAATTACCAAATCAATTTTTGTTTGGTACTTATAAGTACCGTCAATTCTGATTACCCTGAAATGGCCTTGTGAATTCACACATAGCATACACAGAAACACGTGAATCTATATCTCTTCTAGAGTATGAACATTGTGTCACACAAGATTTGCTCGGTAAGTCCAAGGCAGAACCTAAACGAAGATAAATTTCAAGATCGGTTGAAGAACATAAAGCCTCTTCAAGTGCAGTGCTTTCAAAAAGAAAATAAAGAGACTGTTTTCAAAGAAATTCACCTACAAATTAGAGAATGTCATTGGCCAATATTTGTATCGAATAGAGGCCGCTGTGTACTTTCCGTACTTAGCAAAATACAATCAAAGCCTCATTCAAAATGCAACGCTTGTTTTCCTGTGTGTAAACGAGAGAATTTTTTTCTGTTATAATACATCAAAAATCATGTATATATATTAGTGTCGAGCGAAAAAAATTAATTTTTTTTTACAAAAAACGGGTAGGTGCCAAAAGTTGCCTTTATACTAGTACATCAAATATCTGAAATTTTACCGCTGAAAAAAAATGGCTTGAGTCTGCGCTTTTGGTCCAAATGTCGAAATTTTGGGTAAAATTTGACAATTTTTCAAAAATAATAAAAATTTTCTGTAAAACTGATTATGATTTAATAGTGTCATTTGAACCTTTATTAATAAAGATTTAAAATATTGAAACGATAAAACAATATCTTTATTGTTTTTAACTGGTGCAAAACTGACAATTTTCGGTAAAAAACGGGCGTTGCCATTCTGGTACAGCATACAACGACTCGTTGAAAAAAAAAAATAATAGAAAAAAGATTAAATAAAGAAGCACCGCAAATAGAAGATGTTGCATGTGAAATTGAAATAAACGAATCAGTATGCAATGATTCAATAATAGATACAATTGAATTTCCATCTTCATCCTCCTATACCGAAACTCGAATGAAGTTTGAAACTTTTTCTAGAGCATGTGATAGCTATAGAATTTCTGATCGGTCTGCTGCAGCTCTTGCTTCAGCGGTTCTTCAGGATTGTGTATGTACAGCAAATGACACTGGAAAACATAATGTACCCGTACCCGTTACAGATAGAAGCAAGGTAAGGCGTGAAAGCCAATCGGCTTGTTCGTCTCAACGTAAAGAACAGAACCCTAAAACAGAAATAAGAGCTTTATATTTAGACTCCTGAAAAGATGATACAATGTGTATAGAAAAGAGAAGTGATAAACATGCGTATCGTAGAATTATGAAAGAAGAACGTGTTACTATCTTAAAAGAGCCTGGCTCCAAATATTTGGGGACTAATTTTGCCTAACATTTCCTCATCTGGAGCATCAAAAGATTTTTTTAAATGCATATCAAAGTTTTTAAAAGATGAAAATATTGATTTGTCCAGCCTCTCATGCTTGAGTTGTGATGGGTGTCCGGTGTCCTGTGAATACGGGGAAGCATACTGAAGTAATCCGCCGAATGGAAGAGAAGCTTGCAAGACCATTGCAATGGATCATATGCCAGCTCCAGTTAAATGAATTACCTCTGCATCATTTGTTAGGCATGATCGATGGGAAAACTTCTGGTCCAAATGTATTAGGGAAATCCTTGTCCACGTGCCATTCACTCTCTATCAGTGGCGTATCCAGGGGGTGGGCTGATGGGGCTACAGCCCCCCCCCCCGAAATTGTCAAGAGTAAAATGAAAAAAGTGCTTTTTTCTTTCTTTTTTAGATAAATTTCTAAATTTTTTTTCTGTTATACAGCGGATTAGCCATTCTCGTTAGTCCATATTAGTCCGCTTTAACATCACAGCATAAACAAGGTAAGGGGGCTGATGGGGTTATAGCCCCCCCTCCCCGCCCGAAATAGTCGAAAATATAATGAAAAAAAGTGCTGTTTCCTTCTTTTTTCAGATAAATTTGTAATTTTTTTTGGTTATACAACAGACTACCCACTCTCTTTTCTTTTTAGCCCCATATTAGTTCACATTGACATAAGAGCATATTTAAAAAGACGAAGGGGGTTGATGGGTTTACAGCCCCCCCCCCCTTACCGAAATAGTGAAATATACCATGAAAAAAGTGCTGTTTTTTCCTTCTTTGAGATACATTTGTAATATATATTTTTTGTCATACAATAGACTACCCACTCTCTTCATTTTAAACCCATATTAGTCCACATTGACATCAGAGCATTCCTAAAAAGGAGAAGGGGCTGATGGGATTACAGCCCCCTCTTCCCGAAATAGTCGAACATCTCATGAAAATAGTGCTGTTTTTTTCTTCTTTGAGATAAATTTGTATTTTTTTGTTATACAACAGACTATCCACTTCTTTTTAGTCCCATATTAGTCCACATTGACATCAAAGCATACCTAAAAATGAAAAGACGGCTGATGGGGTTACAGCCCCCCCCCCCCCTCTCCCCACCCGAAATAATCGAAAATCTCATGAAAATAGTGCTGTTTTTTTCTTCTTTGAGATAAATTTGTAATTTTTTTTTCATACAATAGACTACCCACTCTCTTCTTTTTAACCCCATATATTAGTCCACAATGACATCAGAGTATACCTAAAAAAGAGAAAAGGGCTGATGGGTTACAGCCCCCCCCCCCTTCCCGAAATAGTCGAACATCTCAAGAAAATAGCGCTGTTTTTTTCTTCTTTGAGATAAATTTGTATTTTTTTTTTGTCGTAGAGCAGACTATCCACTCTGCCGATTTTGCTCTTTATGTTTGAGATAAAATTAGAATTATTTTTTCTGTCATGCAATGGACAACCCACTCTATTTTCTTTAGTCCGATATTAGATTAGTACACATGGGGTAACAGCTACATTCCCCTTCCGAAGTGGTCACAGTGAAAAAAAAAACGTACGTTGTTTCTTTCTTTTTGAGATAAATTTGTTTCATTTTCTGGCATGCAACGAATTTGTTTTCTCGTTAGCCCCATATGCCTCGCAGTCCTGCGATCAAAATTACTTGAGTGTATGAAACAATCCATTATCACTTTTCAACTAATTTCGGCGGGGGGGAGGGGGGTGCTCGGGTTCGGCCCCGTACCTTTCCCCTTCCCCCCCCCCCCCCGGTTGTTCTCTGCCTACGGCCTTATTGACAAACATGATTTCTGTTTATAACGCAGTTCAACATGTTTCGTTCGTAATACTCAGAACATTACCGAAATTTAAGTCAGCTCCCCCCCCCCCCCCGAAATTAAATCCTGGATACGCCACTGCTCTCTATTGCAGTTTTTGAACCTATAAAGAGTAATTTAGAAGACATATTTCCTGAAATCGATGAAAAGGCACTCAGCGCAGACCAGAAATACCTGCTGGACATTTGCAAAGCTATTTCATCAGGATATTGCTCTAAAGAACTAGCGAATAGGAGCCTAGGAAAATTGTCCCACGCAATATGGCTCACAACGACGAATAGAATTCTTCACCTTAATTATTCGCATTGACTGCGTGTCAGAGTCTCTATTTTCACTCACAAAGTATGTGATCTAAGTTTATGTCCCTGGATGGTTTACCATCAAATGTAATCCACAGCTAAAGAATGTATCTAAAACCTTATGGGAAACTACTCGGCTACTAAACAACACAGCAAACGCCATAAAACGAATAGTTAAAAAAGTTATTCAGGACAATGGTTATTTTGCACACTCAGAGCAAATTCTGATTGCAATCACATTAAACAACTAGCTGCTCATCCCATAATAAATGCAAGAGGTAGAATAAATGATGACATACGCAAATTTGAAATACTGACAATCAACATTGAAGCAGATGAATATATAAATCTAATTGATTGGAAAACTATTGCGGTAATAGGACCCCCAATCACTATGCATTTATCGAATGCAAGTTTGTTGAAAATAATAGACGGCTGTATAGATTCCCGTACTAACATCCCCAATGAGTTACTTTGCATGCCTTCTCATACTCAAGCAGTAGAAAGATACGTGAAGGAAGTCACAGCCAGCATCATACAAAGTCTGTGGATACGAAAGAAGAGATGAATACACCAAGACTAGGTTGTTGATACACAAAAAACTCGCGCCAGTCTGATAAAAAATCACAAATCATTGTATAAATAAAACATTGTGCTCAGAAGGTAGGGTGATTGTGCTGGTTACGGGTGGGACATGATATGCACCCACCTCCACTCCTGGGTAGTTGTAAAAGCAACTAGCGAAGAGCTACATTCAAAACAACGATTTGTTGTATGCTGTACCAGCATGGAAACGCCCTTTTTTTACCGAAATTTGTCCGTTTTGCTCCAGTTATACAGAATAAAGATATCGTTTTATCGTTTCAATATTTTAAATCTTTATTAATAAAGGTTCAAATGACACTTTTAAATCATAACCAGTTCTACAGAAAATTTTTATTTTTTTTTTGAAAATTTTTGAAATTTTACCCAAAATTTCGACATTTGGACCAAAAGCGCAGACTCAAGGCATTTTTTTTCAGCGGTAAAATTTCAGGTATTTAATGTACTAGTATAAAGGCAACTTTTGGCACCTACCCGTTTTTTGTAAAAAAAAAATCACTTTTTTCGCTCCACCCTAATATATATAAAATAATAATTTTCTAAATGCTCTAATTCATTTTCAGAGCCTGAATATTTTTGTAAATGTTCAATACTGACGATATTTGAAAGTATCATTTCATTAAATTAAGCGTATTTTATGTAATTTTTGGAAAGTGGGTATTTTTTTTTGGCATTTATCTTTTAGTTAACACTATATTAGCATGAAATAAAATTTACATGCAATTCATTTTTACTTTCTTCTATCTTTATAAGAAGAAAGTATTGGATTCATGAAAATTTTCGACTTCCGGTTTTCGACGGATTTATACGTTTTAGAAGGTCCTGAACACGATTTGACTGTTTTTAGAAAATGTCTGTCTGTGACTCTGTCTGTATGTGACAAAAATTTTGTGGGCGCTCTATCACAAGAACTAATGAACGAAATTTAATAAAACTTTATATTCAGTACGTCCCTGATATAAATGGGTACTGATTAGTTTTTAATTAAAATCGCCCAACAGATGGCGCTGCTGTGCTGCATTTTTCGTGATTACCGCAATAGATATATCTCGAGAACTAATACACTCATTTTCATCAAACTTCAGATTTAGTTAGACCTTGACATAAATAGACGCTGAGTCGCTGATTACGTTTTGGTGTAGATATCCCAGCAGGTGGCACTGCTTTACCAGTTTATTCATGATTTTTACGATAGCTATATCTCAAGAACGAATGCACGAAATTTCATAAAACTTCATATTCTGTTAGACTTTGGCATAAATAGATGCTGCTTACGTTTTGGTCTAAATAGCCCAACAGATGGCGCTGCTATGCTACCTTTTTCATTAATATCTCGATAACTATATTTCAAGGACTAATGAACGGATTTTCTTCAAACTTCAGATACAGATAGACTTTGACATAAGTTGTTGTTGATTAGGTTTTGGTTTAAATCTCCCAACAGGTGGCGCTGCTATGCTGCATTTTGCAGGAGTTAAACGATTTTAGCAATAGTCATATCTCAACAACTAATGCTCGGAATTTAATAAAACTTGAGTTTCAGTTAGACCTTGATATAAATTGGTGCTGATTGTTTTTAGTGTTTGAGAAACCTGTGTGAGATAGAAGAAAGTTTTGGGATTGACACATCCGACTAGTATTAATTTGTAATCGTAATCTCATAGATAAAGTGCTAAATTACCAAATCCTCAGAATCCTTTGCCTTTTGCTTAGCCCATGCCCCATGTATAAAGCCAAGCTTGTCCAAAGGAATGGAACGAAAGATAAGCAACGAACTTCTGCTTTTTGATCTTGGTGAGAAGAAATTTTGCAATGGCTCGTGTCTCGGGTTCTGAAATTGGTTTTTCACCAGAGTGTTGGTCACTGCAAGGAACTTCGCTGGAACCTCTCTCTGTAAGATGAACATTGAATAGCTGCCATGTCGAATCAACATCATGATATGCAATTATATTAAATGTAGCAAAATTTTTGTTAATGTTTCTAACATTCCTGCTCATTGGCGCCGGAAGAAAGAAATCTAGGGAAGGGCTAGATTTTAGGTATATGGTGTGCCTGTCGTCCGCAGCACAGACAACGTTTCTTAAAATGAAGAGTAATAATATAAACATGAAAAACCTAAAATAAGATTTTTTTTTTCCAGAACTACATTCAAGACAATTTTTGAACATATCAACATAAAAAGCTATAAAGAAATTTTAACAATGGAGAAATAATAAATTGTCAAAAATAAGTAATATTAATTCATGCTTGTTTTACATTAGTATATGACGCTGCCAAAAAAATATTTTCTTTAAAGAAATTTTCATACTAATAACAATGCAACTTGTGTGCACAATCTCTCTTAACTTTTATTTTCCATTTATGTTTTTAGTAAAGCATACAATTAGTATACTCATTTAGTTCCCACATGCATTCTTTATAAAAACATTACAATATATGATTAGTGTTTAAAACATTTTCTTGCAAAGGATCCAAAATTTTGATGATTGGGTCTTGCAATCAATTCGTTCAAGTGTAGACTCGATTTCCTCGATAATATTGGCATGTCCTTATATGAGATCCATTCTTGTATTATTTTACTGGTTATCTAGTAGTTATAGGTCACTACTAGTCAGACATTTTCCACAGGAAGAGATTTTTTCGGCTATGGAGCGGAAAGGCATTATGATGTTCCAGGGAGGAATTTTCACTACTAAACCATTAATAAGCATAAAATACTAAATCTTCCGAGAGAAACATTTAGTTCTCTGGGAGGGAATCCCACGAGTGCGACTCCCTTAATTCATAACTGGTCGTATATCACTTTAAACGTAGGAACCTGCCTGTTTATCGCTCATTTGCAAAAAAAGTCTATAGTGTTCAAAAAATATATATGCATATATTTTTCATAACCAAGGTTTGACAAATGCGGTAAACAGGTCGGCACTGGTGACCAAGTGTTTCGATCTGGCGACCAAAATATTTGATTAAGCGTTTTTTTTTTTTTTTTTTTTTTTTTTTTTTTTTTTTTTTTACAAAAATTGATCTAAGATATGAGCAAAAACGGCATTTTTTCTCACTCCCATCCCTACTCGTGCGAAGCAATGACCTTCCTCTTCTCTCGTACTTTGATTGAGAAAACCAAGTTTTAAAATCATTTTAAACATTTTTTTCTCCATTTTCCATCTCATGCATAGAAGATGCCAATTTTTGCCGCTGTAGCCAACTAACATGTTACGTGATTAGAATGTGGGGGGAGAGGGGTTGAATAAAACAGTAAGAAATAGTGTCAATCCAGCCTCTGTGGCAATCTAAAATTGGATAAAATGCTAAAAAATGCTTAAATTTTTTTGGAAGTTTAAAATCATATTTTTCTGTTCAGAATTAAAACTTATTAATCTATCGCATTCATTTTATAGAATAATAACATATAAGTGATTATAAGTAATTCATTTGAAGTAAATATATAAACTAAATTATGCAGTATTTTAAACAATGTAACTAATAATTCTAAACTATGCTTGTTATTATTTTTTCTCAATTAATTCATCGAAAACTTTTGTGCATTTTGAAAGTCAGTGACGGGGGAGAAGGGGGCGTAAATATTTTTTACTGGCGGGTAGAATTTTTTGCTGGCTACCAGATTTTATGAAATTTGTAAAGCCCTGTTGATAACTACATTTCAAATTATTCTCACAATCCCTCCACTATTTTTTCCCTTAACCTTACCTCCTGCCTTTCCCGTTAGCTCAAAGTAGAGTTCTGCACGGATCGGGTTATTCGCGAAAATTCTACTTAAAGCCAACCTGAAATCCGACAACAGTGTTGAATTCAGGGGGTGACCCGGGGGGGACATTCCCCCCGGAGCAATGAAATATCCCCCCCCCAGAAGATTTGAAATTTTATGCTTTTAATGGCTAAAAAAAAATCCCCCCCCGGAACTCTACGATGCCCCCCCCCCCCAGAGCCACAGAAATCCCTCCCGGAGAAAAGGGTCTGAATTAAACACTATGACCAGATCCCCACAAAAAAAAAAAAAAAAAAAAAAAAAAAAAAAAAAAAAACGATCCTAATCTGACACACTTCAATCCGAAACATTCAAATCCGAACCCGCAGAGAATGAAAATTAATCCATATTTTAATACAGTTGTGGAAAAGTAATCCATAATTATATATCTAATACCTTTTCTAATAAGCTTTTTTGTATAAAAATGGAAACATATACACTCATTAATATTCAAATATGCAGTTTTTCCATTAAAAAATATTTAGGGCTTTCTTTTGAAAGCTAGAGTCACCCCGAACCCGACCCGGAAGAATCAAAACTCAACCTGAAACCGACCCGAACCTGAAACATTTAAAATCAACCCGACACGTACTGAAAAAAAAAAAAAAAAACACCAATCCGATCTGACCCAAACTGCGAGTCGGGTTGGGCTTGGGTAAAATCGGGAAACGCGACCCTGTGCAGGACTCTAACCCGAAGATTTCGCACTTCGTTTGCCACTGTAATGTTTCTGTCCCGTCCCGAAAACGAAAGTCGAACACAGTTCATTGGAGAGAACTCCTGTAACTATTGAACGACCGGTCGTTGAACTGCAGACCCAATGCCGTCCCTCCCCCTTTGCTGCTCTTTACGAGGCCTATAAAGGCAACATAGAATGCCAATAAGTAATACATTATAGCTTAGAGGAATTCTTATTTTTGACAGGATGTGACTTGCAACTTTTAGAGAAAAATGTAGAAAAGGGAAAAAAAAAAATGACTGTGCATCATTACAAAGTGTTGTGTTTACTTCGTTACATATGTATTGCAAGTAATGATTAAAGGGGAAAAAAGGGGGGGTGGGGTATTTTAGCTAGATTTCGTAAGAAATACGACGTATTACATTCTCCCCTAAGTGGGAATTTTTGAAAAACTTTTGCAGATCTACGCCGATCATGACTCCCAGAACCCAAAACCACCCCCAGTTCAAAACTTTATCTATCTACATACCTATATCTATCTATCTATGTTACTTTTTTTATGGACACGATAACTTCAATAATTCTGCACAAATCTCTTCCAAATTGATACATAAAATCAAGGGGCAGAAAATCTCGGTCAAGTTCGTTAATGGGCAAAATCGAACCAAGGGGGGGGGGGGGGGGGGAGGGCTTTTTGAGAAAACAGAAAAAAACCCATAACTTCTTAGTTATGATTACTTCTAGGGAAAGAGCCGAAAATTTATGTATGACAGATTTTTAATATCGTTAAAAATGGTCCCAAAGGGGGGGGGGGGTTAGAAGAAAAAAATTCATAACTTCGTCCATTCACAAGGTCTCAAATCCGCTTAAATCCATTATAAATCATCTTAATATTATCTAAAACTTTTATATTGACAAGTTTTTTATAGGACCAACCCTTATAGAAAAAAAAAAAAAAATAATAATAAATAATAAAAAAATAAAAAAATAATAAAAAAACCCTGCTTGCAAACAAGTTAGATTTCGAAGTGGGCGGTCCCAACTGCGGCATCATGGCAAAAAGGTCATTTCTTCCACAATTCCCAACAAACAGGCGCTCCATGGTCTGCGTCTTCGAAATCTACCTGTGCCTGTAGGCCAAGCCATCATAGGAATTTTTTAATATCTGGATTGTTTCTCGTTTTAATTCCCAAAATCAAGGACTGGATTGTTTAAATCACAGCTGGACAAATTTGTAATTGCAATTATCTGCAATGTAATTGCAATTTAATTGTATTCAATTGATTATACAGTTACACGCATTCAAGCACAGAAATTTCCTCAAATAATGGAATGGGGATGGATCCAGCTACAGTACCCAAGAATTTTTTATGGTATGTAATTGTAACTATAATTAATTACACGCAATTAAATTGTAATTAGATTGCATATAATTGTAATTAGATTGCAGATAATTGCAATTACAAATTTAACCAAATCTGTTTTAAATCTACTTTATGCACATGAATAACTTTCCAAACTTGTTAGCGGCATTGATGTTTGACTGTTGTTCTGAATGGCTTGTCTATATGCAAAAAGATAATTTACAAAAAGATTAGTTCCTTGCTAGTAATTTAGAAATTCTTAAAATCGTTCTTTTCAAGATTGCAGTCCCTCTTTTTCTTTACATACCTTGCGGTTCAAAAGTGTTTTGATCATTATGCGTGATTTCGTGTGTAGAATCTAATATTATATAAATGCTTTTAATATTCACTTGATAAAGAATGAAATCGTTAACAGATTCCCTTTAATTTGTAAGCTCCTGATACAGAATAGAATATAATTAAATCGTTTTAACTTAACTAAAGCCTGAGAAATTTTCGTGAGTTATTACAAAATCATGTAAGTAGAGTTAAGAAGTCTTATAGCGGAGCTGCAAAGCATTTTATTCACTAACTGATCCGCCCGGCGTTGCCCGAACCTGTGATAATAACCTTAAATAGACCTCAAATTTATGATTTTATATCCTTAAGCCGATTTTGTATGAATTTATATTTTTAAAGGGAAAATTCTCGAAATTTTTTTTTAATATTTAGTGGTAAAAGTTATCGTAAGAAGACATTTTCTTGTTTTGTTTTTTTTCACGCACACTGCAAAAAATAATTGTTGATTTTGCAGTATAAAACTGGCACCCAGCTGCCAGTATTATACCGTAAAATTAACAGTATTAAACAGTAAAATAAGCAGTAATACGCTGCCGTGCAAGCAGTAATACGCTACCGCGCACCCAGCTGCCAGTATTATACCGTAAAATTAACAGTATTAAACAGTAAAATAAGCAGTAATACGCTACCGCGCATGCGCGGTAGCGTATTACTGCTTGCACGGCAGCGTATTACTGCTTATTTTACTGTTTAATACTGTTAATTTTACGGTATAATACTGGCAGCTGGGTGCCAGTTTTATACTGTAAAATCAACAATTATTTTTTTGCAGTGCAGAGTCGTTTCATAGTTTAAAAAAGAAAACAGTTCTTGTACGAGTTGTGATTTTTCAACTGGACGAAAAACGTCCAGGCCAGGATTCGAACCTGGGATCTCTTGGCTGAAGCTACCAATGCTCTACCAACTGAGCCATCCCGGTCGAATCTGGAGGAGCTAATTCATCCAGTTAACCCTATTGATCATACCATCTAGTCTGATATCTGAAACAGCTCAACAGAATAAATCGCAGGAAATTTGGAACGTCAGTAAACGCTGGATACGTGGTTACACTTAGATTAATTTTAAAACAATTATTCAAATTGGTAAAGAAATCATATGAGCTGAAAATTACAACTCATATGATTTCTTTATCAATTTGAATAATTGTGTTAAAATTAATCCAGTTCTTGTAGTTCGAACGCTTTGAAATTTTTATCAGTTATAAATATAATAGGTTTTGTAATAGGTTTTGCCCATGTAAAAATTTCGTGAAAAAATATTGTTATCTAGTTGTAAAAGAAATATGATTTTTTATCGAATATATCAAGAATTTTTAACACTTTCCAACATAGTTGAAAAGCGTTTATGAATTCGGTTTGTGTGTCTGTCTGTCTTTGCTCTAACTCGCGTAAGTGCACTCGGATTGTCATGCAATTGATAAGTTATTGAGGCTTACTATGGCATGTACGATATTGAAAATGAAGAGTGTAGCACTTATAGTTCATTTACAGGGACACTCAAAATAATTCCATTACAGTACGGAATATGGGGAAATTGTTTGCAGTGTATTTTAATGGTGTTATACTGTTTCAAACACATTGAAATCGATATATATCACCAGTGTGCATTTCAAGAGGCTTACTATAGAATATTGTGTGCATAGCATTCATTCGTCCTTTACAGGGGCACTCAAAAGAATTCGATTAAAGTACTTTCTGTTAATAACAGCTGGAAGTGCGTTTTCTGTTGCGGTACGCGTTTTTAAATTTAACTAATTTTTCGCCTATTACATGGTGTGTAAAAATTCTATAGATCATATACAAGGCTTCACAAAACATCTCGAGTACATTACCGTTTATTGGAGGAAATTGCTAAAGGAGAATTATGCGTGTGTCATGCGTTTCCTACCTGAACTAAATTTTAGCTTTCTATGTAGTATATGTACAAATCTATGGATAATATGCACGGCTGCACAAAAGAATTCGGTTATTTTTCCGAATATTGTTGGTACTTTCTGAAATTGGGTTTTACAAATTTGTTATGCGTTTTCCAAATTGTTTACTTATTGCGCAATATCACAAAGTATAATTTAGTAATGCTCAGTATAATTAGGTAAACAAACCTGCTGGGCGGGGCTAGTTGAGCTTAAGCCGAGATGTAGGCCTCCCCGCCCGGTTTGACCTTGACCTTGTTTATTTAGACATCATCTTTCATTTTATTAAACGGTAAAGATTTATAAAAGTTTTTTGGAAGTGTTGTAAAGTGTTACATAATCTATGCTTGAAGCATGATTTTTCGTTCTTGTTTTGCTTTCGCGTCGGGTTCTTTAACATAACAAAAAAAAGTAAGTCTTATCGTTCGAACTCTCTGAAATTTCATTCGCTTATAAATATAACTGTATCCGAGACCTCTTTAAAATTTCGTGAAGAAATATACATATTTAATAGCAAAAACATGAGCAGAAGCCTCCAATGTTCTTTCCCTCCAATGTCTGTCTAAGTTTCAGGTGCCACAAAGCCTGTCTCATTCTTTTCCACTCTTCAAAAAAATTGTGGTGAAAAAATATTTCGTAAATCGCCTACAATTTTTCTTAACATTAAAATTTAAAAAGTAATTCATAACAGATCTTAAGACATAACAGATCTTAAGCATTTTTTATGATCCTTATTGAAATGTGTTTCTTTCATAAAAATCTTATTTTACTTTAAAATTCTGTTTAGCTTATAATGGTGTATTAATAAATTCTATATAAAAATATCTTTCCTTAATGAGTTAAATTTCGCATTAAATTGTAGAGTTTTATTAATTAGAATAACTGCCCAAATACTGCAAAGGTTTTTAATAACAAATAATAAATATTTCATTATAATGTTTTAAACTATCAAAATGACTAGTAAATGCTATATATTGTCAAAATTATATTGTACAATTAACATGACTTATCTATGATTGAGTATTTCATAATTAAAATTTTTAATTGCTATCATTGTAATTAATGTGTCATCCTGAATTATTTCTTTTGGCTTGCAACTTGGAGGCAATTGATTGCCTAATAGTCCTGAAATTTTTGTCAGCTTACTAGTATGTACTCACTTTATAAATTTCGAATAATTAAATTAATTACTATAAGATATATTAATTTTTAATTACTTTCTATGATTAAAGCTTTCATTTCTGGCTTTCAAGACCTGTACCTCGGCCACGCTCTGCGGTACCGACCTAATTTTTCTACTATATGCTCCCTCCATTTTTTATACCTACCTCCCGAGTTGCGAGCCTCTATATTAATTAATTGCTAAGATATTAATTAATTTGTAAATAATTTTACTGCCCCTTTTTCAGTGCGTGAGTGTCAAGAGGTACTTTCGACCTCGGCTTTTTGTTTTCCCCCAGTCTTTTCGGCTCTTTCAAAATTATGCAATGTATTGCCCTTGCTCAGATTTTACTTTGGTTTTCCAATTTCATTTTGCACTGGGTCAGTTCAAACAGTTCCGTTTTTCGATTCCATTTGCAGTGGATCGGTGCCACAAGTTATGAGGGCGAGGGTGTCTTTTTTAATGTCTGAATGTATAAATGAATATCTTCTAAATCTTATGAGTAACGAAGGCTTAATTCTATTTACCCCCCCCCCCTTTCGTCACTGGCATGAATGTGATGTTGCCCTTTTAATTGTTGTAGATTATATTATTTATTCTAGTTCTATTATTAAGAATAGTAATGAACTGATATGTCTCCCAGGTAGATTCTAGCCTTATACCCCTTAACCCTTTGTCGTATTATATGTAACTTTTATTTACCCCATAATCATTTAATACCTTCAGTTCGAAGTTTTAAATGAGTACAAAGGTGACCCAATATATATTTTTTCAATATTCTTTTGGTATGAGTAAAATTTGGCCAATTACCATTGAAGCATCAGCTATGGTAATATTATGTTTGCACATGTTAATTATTAGCTATGTGGTATTCTGTATACACAATATCATTAATTATCTCTTTGGAGATTTAAGTAGATTAGAACTTGATATGTTTTTTGAAATTCATAGATATTATAATTATATATATATATATATATATATATATATATATATAAATATTTTTATGTGGTATAAAATTTTTACCCTACTCCTCCAAATTTTGCATATAAATATATTTAATTTCTCAGCTGATTTTACCACTATCACAATAAAATTTAACTGTTTAACCTTTGCTATCCCATTCTGATCTATTTTAAGAGCAAAAAGGTGTGTATCTTTCTGACTTGTTAACTTATAGATTTCTACTACTCCAATCACTATATATTATAATTATTTGTTTTATAACTTATTAACCACTCCAGTTCCACATATTTTTAATTCTAAATTTTATATGAGTACAAAGGTGCCTCCTATTTTTTTTTTGTTTTCTACATTTTCATGCGGTTTAAAATTTCTCCTTCTCCTCCAAATTTTGTATATAAGCAGATTTAGAGTTCCAGCTGTTTTTACCACCATTGTATGGGAAATTTATTAATTAACCCTTACCTTGATATACCATTTTGAGCTATTTTAAAGACGAGAAGGTTATGTATTATAACTTGAATTTTGCGTTTTAACCTGTTAACTTAGAGATTTCTCATATTCCTACTACTATATGTCTTATCTATTTGATTTATAACTTATTAACTTCTTCATTTCCACCTATTTTAAATTCTAAATTTCATATGAGTACAAAGGTGCCCCTATTTTCTAAATTTTTATATATTTATACACTATCAAATTTCACACCCATTTCCAAATTTTGTATATAGGCAAGTTCAAGGTCCCAGCTGATTTTACCACAATCACAATATAAATGAATTACTTAACCCTTGTTAAGCCATTCTATGAGCAAGAGGGTGTGTATTATGACTTATCTCATTTTTTCATCTGCAGCCTCGTTGATATATAATATTTTTACTACTATATGTAATTTTTACTTGCTTATTAACTATTTAACCCCTTCAGTTCCACCTATTTCAAATTTTAAATTTCATATGAGTAAAAAGGTGCCCCTATATTTTAGTTTCTGACATTTTTTCTTGGTATAAAACTTCTCATATTCAGAATTTTGTATATAAGCATAACTAAGGTCTCAGCTGATTTTACCACCATTGCACAGGAAATTCATTACTTAACCCTTACTGCGCCAACTTAGGTTTCTTGTCAGCGCAAAGGTGTGCATTATGACTCTAATCTCACTTTTTAATTTATAGATTACCAACATTTCTACTACTATATGTAATTTATACTCATTTTATAACTAAATAACCCTTTCAGTTCGACATATATTAAATTTTAAGTCTTAAATGAGTACAAAGCTGCTCCCTATTTTTTAGTTTTTAATATTTCTAAATGGTATAAAATCTCCCCTCCCTCTTCTATGTAAGTATGTCTTCTATATAAGTATGTCAGCTAATTTTATCACCATCGCATAGGAAGTTCAATATTTAACCCTCTCTGCACCATTTCTATGTCATTTCGGGATACTTCATTTGTGAGGGGGTGTGCATAGAGAATTGTATATATAACGTCAATGCTGCACAAATATGACAAAAAGTAGAAAATATCTAAGACATTTACCACTATTTCAAAACAACATTAATTTACATATCAAAATCTACTATAAGTAAACTAATTTACTATATTTTCCTATTTCTGTATGGTTTCATTAATGATAGACACAAATTAGCTATTTTTCATGAAAATTTCTCATTACTTGGACATTAATTATTATTCCTGACAAACGCTGCCATAGCAAAGTTTGGAAAAAAGATTTAAGGACAAAGATGTTGAAATGGGATTTTGAAATCATACAATTTTGTATGTAAATATTCGGACTAATAATGAAGAAGATGAACTCGAGTTGTAGGTATTTTTTTTCCTCGAAATGTGCGAAAACTGGAGCCTCCATAATAAAACAGCCAATTGATGTGACGTTGCCATAGTGACAACGGTGACCAAAAGGTGACTACTTTATTTCAGCACATTATGACTGTAATGTGCCCATCATTCCTCTCATCATCAGACTTCTCTGTGATGTCACCGTAAATGATTTTTTAATCATTTGCAAGTTGTAACAAAATAGGACATATCGATACGAGACTCATTTCTCATGTCACGTGACTAAAATGCCGACAATAAGAGTTGCATTTGGAACACTGTGCTTACACATTTAGGTCACAGTGTCATTAAAGATATTCTGTTTATATAATTGTATAAAAAACCCTTCTGGATTATCCAAATTGCACATGTAAAAAACATAACACAGGTAATATATTAATGGGTATCCACAAAAAACTTACTAAAGACTAGAAAATACTACATTTTGCTTATTCAACATGGGACGTGGAATAATAATAATAATAATAATAATAATAATGATAATAATAATAATAATAATAACGATAAGGATAATAATAAGAATAATAATAGCATGCTTATTTATAGATTGTGGCATCGGCCATAGGCAATTTTGATAATGGAGCATTGTCAAAAAATAATTTGAAGAAATCTTAACAAAATAACAAAATACAACTTGAAAAAGCAAGGAAAATATTCAGTAATAGTGGTTAAGAATAGAAAAGAAAAAAAAATATATCTAGCCTAGTGCCATTCAATTGTCCTTAATTTCAGTTTGAACAAATGGGAAAATCTGGAATAGGAAATAATAAATATTCAAAATGACCTAATGTTGAAATTTCATCTGAACGATAACGATTTTTGAAACATGGTAAGTAAAGGTAGTAACCCTCTGTATCTTTCAAGCGAAGTATTGCCCTCAAACTTACTCAGCTAATTTTTACACGTGGGCCGTGCATCGTAGGGGTACTTTAACTTTTCGTAGGTGCCTTGGCGTATGTCCACCGTGTAAAGTATGTGTATCGTTACCACGAGTATTAGTACTGTAACTCGTATTAGCTAAAGTGAGTTAAGTGGCTAGAATTTTTTTAATAGGACAGTGTTCTTTTTTAAGGCACTTTACTCAAAAGAATTGAAAACTGAAATTAGGATACGATCGTCATCTGGTCAAATTACCTCCCCGGCCTCGCTTTTTTTCTAAATATTTTAGTCCCGCCTAATTATAAATGAATCCAAATATTTAGATTATGAATTTTGCCTTTGAACGTGATTTGTATAGGCCTTGTTTTATAGTTAATTTTAAAAAATCACTGCTAATAAAATATATTTACAAAGAAAAAAAAACTACCGAGGTATAAAACATTTTAGTGAGAAATACTCCGCACTTCCTTCTGCGCCTTTAATAAATAAATAAATAAATGAAAACCAGTTCCTTGGAACTATTTAGCAAAAAATTCAGAAGAAAATAAGAAAATATTGTAAATATTCATTAAACAAAAAACAAAAATAATTATTCAAGCAATTACAATAAATCGTTCTTTCTATATTCTATGTACATGTTCTGGATAAAATCTTATATGGTTAACGCGTGGTAAACATAGTTAATGTATCTTTACAATATTCTTTAAAACAAGAACTTGTTGTTAGAAAAATGCCTTCCTTACGTTATACTTAGAAAAAAATTAAAACATTATAATCACATATCTAATTTAAAATAGGTGGATTGAACTTTGTGCCGTTATATTAAAAATAAATGATCAACGTAAAATAACACAAATAAAAATATATAAAATGTCAAACAGCTGTTTCGGAGCCCCTATAGCTCCATCATCAGTGCCAAGCTTAAAAGATTAAAAACTGATTCAAAAGTTTAAGCCATGTAAATATGCTTGCGTCTCCGCACGCGCTCAAGATTGAACAGCGTTGAGTTTTTTTAAAACAACAGCGGAGTCAGAAAACACATGTGACGTAGGAGACCAATTGAAGCGCTCGGCCAGACTGGACGTCTGGTACAGAGACGCAAGCATATTTACATGGCTTAAACTTTTAATCAGTTTTTAATATTTTAAATTTGGCAATGATGATGGAGCTTTAGGGGCTCCGAAACAGCTGTTTGCCATTTTATATATTTTTGTTTGTGCTATTTTACGTTGATCATTTATTTTTAACATATCTAATTTATCGAATCTTTAATTTTGGCGCTTCGCGCTGTTGCCCGGTTTGCCTGGCCCAACGATCGCTCCTGCAACTGTTCCCTCTGCAGATATGCCTTAAAAATGAGCACTGGCTGCTGGAAACGAGAACGCCTTCTAATTAATTTAATAGTAAGACAACAGTGATTCAAATCACGCGAATAATGATGTCCTTCATTGTTGGTCACCCTTGAGGTTACCCATGATTATTTCTCACACTTACTTATTAAAAGGTTGGACAAGTCTTCTCTGTACCATTAGTAATCAGGGCTTACAATTTGTGCCGGAGCCTCCGGTACTTCTCTGTTTTAAGTAAAATTTTAAATATTAGTCAGAATTCACCAAAGCTCATAAACATTGCACTTCGGATCCCAGTGCAATAACGCTTCCGAAAAACGAATTCTAAATTACCCTTTCCTTTCCCTCCCATCTCCAATCTTTTACCTTCTTTTGTATCAAAACACTTATAAGTGACGTAATGTGTCGTCCACGTAAGAGATGGAGATGAAACGGGCTCGATTTTTATACCGGTTTTCGGGTTTGGGCAGGCTCGAGCTCAATCTGTCTAAAATTTAAAATTTTATTTATTTCCATTTCAAATCATTTTAATGCTATTTCGATCAAAGAGTAGACAGAAACAGTCTTTTTCTATTCTGCATTAGCTGCGAACTATTCATTTTTTGCGCTCTTTCCGAATCATAATCCTATGCTTATTTAATCGCAGAATTCTGCCATTAATTAATATTAAGATGAGGCAAAGGTTTCTATTTGGAAGTAATAATAACTAAAAAGTGGAATAGTTGATAGCTAAGTATACACAGATAGATGTATTTAAATTTTTATTTTGCTAAATAAAAAAACAATGATTTAAATTTTCAAAATAATGTATGAGATATAAATATGCAGATTGGAGTGACGGCGGAGGGGTATTGGTACTGCAGAATATTATAGGGCTCCGGTACTTTTTTTCTTAGAAATTAAGCCCTGATAGTAATCTCTAATATTCTGGTGCACTTGTGGTCTGATATATGTTATAATAAGTAATATGGTGTATGTGCAATGTTTTAGAATCGATATATTTTATTTACCATTCCAGTGAAAACCCTAATTCCTATTCAAGTCAACTCCAGGACATGTTATATTCTTCATGTTCCGGTTTTTTCTCCAGTTTCTGTCCTAAACTGTAAGAAATGTTTTATTAATATAAATGCATTCTAGAGCGTAGTAATTTCATTGTAAGATCGATTTAAAATGGCTGATGAGAGATATAATTCATCACAGCATATAATGATAACTTCTGTTACAGTTTTCAATGTTGATTTTGTTAGCACTAAAAGCACATCTAGAAAATATGTTCCTTTTACAAAGTCTGTTTCAGCAGCGAACAATGTGAAACTATTAACAATTTAACGGAACTTAATTATTTTTCAAATCTTATCGTTTGCACAGCATATGATTAATTTTAAGAGTAAACTATCTCGTTTGGCTAGTTACGTGAGACGTTTGGTCAATTACTGAGCATAATATTAGTAAAGGGTGCTGGAAACCGCCGAATGATTCAGTGTCTAGCAGCTATTGCGTCGTTGCTGCTCATCGTATTAAAATTAATTTATAATTAAAAAAAAAAAAAAAAAAAAAAAAAAAGAGATGTGTCGGTAGTTGTATTCAGGGGTCTGTCCAAACTTTTTTCCCAAGGTCCTGTTTTTGTGAAATTGTGAACAGCTTTTTATATTTGTGAAAAAGCTAGTCATAATATTGTGAATTTGAAATGATCGTTATATTCAGGTTCTTGTTTATACATTTTTAATGCATTATGGATGTAAAATGCATATATTTTCTTTATATGTGTAAAAATGACAGGTCAGATTTTACTTTTAAATGATTAATTTGTGAAATGTTTAGTTTAAAGATGAAAAAATTTTGTGAAAAACCTATTTTTAAGATATAGAATTTTGTGAAAGGTCCTGTTTTAGGAAAAATACTTTTGTGAAGGGTCCTGTTTTAGGGAAAATAGTTTTGTGAAGAGTCCTGTTTTGAAATTAAAAAAATTGTGAAGGGTCCTTTAAATGACCCAATTTTTTCCTAAACAGATTCCTGGACTATTTGTTTCCAATATTTGCATGCATAGTAAGGTAACTTACGCTACATAATATATCATAATTTTACTTAAGGTTATAACAAGTTATATAACGTTATATCAAGCAAATCGTGGTGCAGCATAAAATCTAGACTCCCAAACTATTAAAATCAGCAAAAATATTCTGCACAAAATTGCGCGTTTACACTTTATGTTTGTTGTTGTTTGTTTTATTTTTTTTTAAAAACCCCTCCTAATTTCCCACCAAATTTCTTTTTTAGAAGTCGCTCCAGGTCGGTGTATTCGAAACCACAACATTTATCCTTTATTCCAAAACCATTCATGAGCAGTGATATGTAGCGTTAGATATGCAATAACTTAAAAACTCGAAAAAAAATGCGTTAGATCCATCTAGCAGTAATATATCAAGTTCCGCTGGCTAGAGTATTAAAATTTCGCAACGCTGGGACTGCCAAGTTGCTAATACACTTTGAATAAATGACTTATTCGACTTGTTTTTCGATTTGACGCAAGACAGAAGCATAAATAGGATTTTTTAAATGCGTTTTTATTTAAAATATTACAAAATTAACTAAATTTAAATATGAGTGAATAAATTTCTTTTTTCGATTTTATGGTCGAATTAAAGTTAGCTGACACCTCAGGGAAGCGTTCATGATATCAAATATTGTGAAAACCAACAAGATGTTGAAAATGAGATAGAGAATTTTCTTTTCTTTTTTTATTTCAGGTGGAATAGATACTGTTCTTAACATATAAATAGAATAATATAATCAGTCAATCGGAATAGATAAATGACGCTGGTTTTCGCAGCTTTCTATAAGGAAGTATATTTTATTATTGTTTTATTCTAAATATACTTAGTTATTCTTTATTCATTTGTTGCTCTTTTGTGGTTATAGGCGGTGACGTAATAACTAAAAAATTATGGGATTTGAATAATTAGGATTATAACAATGATTCATAAAATATTTATGAGAACTGTTAAAGCTAATTATTAATGTCATTATCACGGAATCGACATTTGAATAATTTTATATGAAATATTTAAGATACTAAATTCTAAAGAGTTGTGCTTATCAGATGACTCAGAAAACGGGGGGTTCAAGTGGCATTCAGAGTAGAATCCTGCGCAGAATTCTGCTTAATATCATCCCGAAACCCGACCCGAACCCAAACTATTTTAATTTGAACTTGATCCGAAATCCGAAAGCGAAGGACAATAATCTCCAATTTATTACATTTATGAAAAAATACTCTTACAATCGTATCTCTAATATCAATTTTATCTTTTACGTAATAAAATAAACCGGTAAAGACTTATTCATATTCAAATATATAGTTTTTCTTCAGAAACAATATTCTGGACTTTCTTTTGAAAAATCGGTCCCGTAAATAAAAGTATCAAAACTCAACCCGAAACCAACGTGAAACTGAAACAATTGGAGTCAACTCCATCCGAACCCAACCTGCAACGGAAAAAAATAGCTCCAACCCTACCCGAACCGCAGTTAAAACTACGGGTTCGGGTAAAATTCGTTTACCCGACCCGAAAGAGGAATCTAGTACTATGGAGTAATAAACAGTCCTGGAGTATCAGTGCATGTAATAGCATTTTGCATTACAATTCGAAAGAGTTAAATCTTCTGAAACTGCTTCAAACCTCACTTTATTCGCCGCGCTACAAATATGAAAGAAAAGAAGCTGAAAATTGAAACTTTTAATTATTAGCTAAAATTAGTTCAGATTAAAAGTGCAGCTTCCAGAGCTGACTTCCTTAATCTGCAGATTTACCAATTAGAAATGTAATCAATATTTATGGTGTATAGAATAGAATTGTTTTTCAGAAATGAATTAGTAAACATCGAGACAGAAAATAAAAGTAAAAAGCAGTTATTATTTTTTTTTTAATATTTTATAAGCATCCAATGTTTATCTTTAAAACATAAATTACAATTCTTATTTGTTTCGATTTTTTTCGAAAATGTAAAACGTAAAAATATACACATATTTAAATTATTTTTAGAAAATAAAATGAATTTTAATCTATGAATTTTTTAACAGAAATCGATTTCTAGCATCTTCAAATGTTCGAATCCAAAAACACAGCTCATTCAGACACGTAGCTTTCGATTCGCATATTTGAAGATGCTAGAAATCGATTTCTGTTAAAAAATTCATAGATTAAAATTTTTTTTATTTTCTAAAAATAATTTAAATATGTGTATATTTTCGAAAAAAAAAATCGAAACAAATATGAATTGTAACTTATGATTTTTATTTATTTGTTTATTTATTATTTTTAATAGAAATCTTATAGAAATATTATTTTTATTAGAAGCTTCAAATGTACGAACCCAAAATACAAGCTCATTCCGCTAAATAGTTTTTGAGTTATGCTTAAAACACTTCTCGCATTGAAATATGTTTTGCAACAATTACAAATAAATTTAACATTAGGAGTTCCAAATTTTAAACCTTCATAATTCCTGAATCACTTGAGTGAACGACTTTCCGTTTTGCATTTTATGGTAAAATTTACCAAAAAGGCCAAATATGATATCAAAATAAGGTGTGCGTATTGGAAATTTCAGATTTTGTACAAATTCACTATAGAGACGTATCCCTACACTGTAAAAAAAGACAAATGTTTCTTAATCTGCAGAATATAGGTACTATAACCACGAACACTAATTTACAATAACCTCGTCTGAGTTGCCCTCGATTTCGATATTCGTTCTTTATCTTTAAAAACCTCAAAACCCGATATGTTTTCGAGATTTAAAGAAGCATTTATAAAAATAAAATTTCTTTTTCTTCCACTAATTTTCGGAAACGTTTTCGAGTAATTTTTATAGTGCATTAACCAGTTTTCTGAAACCAGGATATTGTTTTTTATGATGCTGTGAATTCCCAATTAAACATTCCCAGTTGCGTAACTAAATTTATACACAACTCTCATGAAAAGCAAGAGTAACAAAATAATATTAATTTTAATGTTAATGTTAATGCTATTAATTTATCACGTTTGTCTGCAAGTGTAAGTCATGTTAAAGATGAAAATGTTTACTTGAGACTTGATAGCATTCTAAACAACAACGAAAAATCATGCATCCGGCATAGATTATGAAACACTTCCCAACACTAACAGATTTTTATTGAGAAATTTCATCTTTCCATACGATGAAATTATATCTAAATAAGCGTTTTAAAAAAATACATAACTCAGTAAAAATTCATTTTCAGCAATTGCTGCCTATATTTGAAGTCCTTCGTGCAGACCTGTCTATGATCGATAGAATTTGTAAAGAATACGTAATACACTAAAAATTACATAAAATTGTATATCACAACGGAGACTTCTAGCAATTACCGATTCTAGTCAATCCTTTAACCGAATTCTCTTGTGCATCTCTGTCCATGAACGATCAATCCTACGCACTCCATAATCTGATAGACAATACGTTGTACTTAACCTTAGTGATCCTTTTAAATTTCATTATGTTTCAAGTGTCATAACTCATAGCATGCTCAAAATGCACCGCAAGCTATTTTTCCTCATAGCTCATAATATAAAGGAATTCTTTTTTACGCCCCTGTAATTGAACTATAAGTGCAACAAATCGGATACTCCAGTGAAAACATGCTGTAGTCCACCTCAGTAATGCACAATAATTTCATTATGTTTGAAATATCGTAACGTCAATAAAATGCGCCGCAAACGATCTCTTCCCATAGACCATAATGTAATGGAATTATTTTGTGTGTCCCTGTAAAGGAACTACTAATGCTGCACACTTCATTTTCAATACCGAACATTCTATAGTAAAATTTAATGTGTAAAAATTTCATGACAATCCGAGTATATTTACGAGAGTTAGAGCACGGACAGACAGAGAGACAAACCGAATTCATAAACACTCTTCAACTATGTTGAAAAGTGATAAAAACGATGTTTGTGTTTGAGAAAATTGATTAATACACTATAACAACTACTCGGAAACATTTCCGAAAATCAGTGGCAGCAAAATAAATTTAGTTTTTATAAATAGTTCTTTAAATCTTAAAAATATATTGGTTTCTAAGGTTCCTAAAGATAACGCATCCTTTTCGGAATCGTGGGTAACTCGGAGGAGGTTATTGCATGTTGTCGTTCGTGGTTATATTCTATTTTCCTAGATTAAGAAACATTGTCTTTTTTCTTTACATTGTAAGCTTTTTTTTTTTTTTTTTTTTTTTTTTTTTTTTTTTTTTTTAACACCAACTGTAAGAATACCTAATTTCCATTCGAATCTTTATGTCCCTTTTTTCAGTGACAATTTGTAGATTAAAATGTATGGGATGTTTTCTGTTTTGACCAACTTTATGTCTTTTAAATGTTGTATTCGTTTGTCTACATATTGAAATATTAATACAACAATATAAAATATTTCTAATTTTGTTTAACTATTTTGCAATTATTTAAATATCTTACGGCATTAAACATAAGGTCCCTCTAATATTATACGTTTATATTTCCTAAGAATTTATAACATATTGTATAACATATACAAAATATTTGTAACATTATATCCCTTTTTAGGTGCGTTCGTAATTATATAAATACGTAGCACCTATAGTCGTCGTTTGGTCCGTCCGTCTGTCCGTCCGTCTGTCTGTCTGTCTGTCCGTCTGTCTGTCCGTCCGTCTGTCTGTCTGTCCGCATATAACAACGCAAAAACTACCCAACCAAATGGTTTTCAATTTAAAATATATTATCTTTGCAGAATTTTGTCGAGACATTTCAAATTTTATTAAAATCGAATCAAAACTTTAGGAGATATTAATAAAAATATTTATTAAGAAATTTGAATTTTTTTTTTTTAAATCGGTGCTTTTTTGTTATAGGAGCTTCCGAAGTTTAATCGTCAAGCGACCGAGATACTTATTTTATGACAGAAATTAATCTGCAGACGATATAATTCATTTCACAGAATTAAAAATCATCAAGATCTGAATATTTATATAACTAGCTGATACATATATATCTGAATATTTATATAACTAGTTAAGATATTGGTATGAACAGTGTCATAAAATATATACTTCACTAGCTGTTTAACCCGTTCTACGCACGGGATATCATGAATTTAATTCTAAAACATGCGTACGAACGCACCTCGTTTGTAACGTTTGACGTACAATTTCCAACTTGTTCTAATTATTAACAAAATTTCCTCTGTTTCAGTGTATGCTAAAATATGCTTATCAAAATGTGCATGGATTATTTGTAATTGTGCGTTTGTATTTTTCCTGGATTTAATTTCATTATATATATATGAACCGTTAAAAGACATTACAGAAACATCATACAACAATTGGGGAATAAAATAAGTATGAAAAATGAAAACATGCCTGTTTGAAAAATATCCAGAAAAATATAGAAGAGAATTAAAAATAGAATATATCACCAAGATAACATAAAACATATTGAAGGGAAAAAAGGAGATGAATTAATGAATTATTTGTGGTACTGTAATAGAACTATCAGGCCCCGAACTGCTACAAATACCACAAAATGTACGATTTCATCCATGTATAAGCTAAATTAGCTAAAGTAATACATGATTCTGACTATCGCACATTATAAAACAAGAATATGAATTTGAATAACAGAACAAAAATTTTAATTAATGAAGCATCCTCAAATAATACAAGTAATACAGTAATGTATTTATTTTTTGTAAATATTGAAATATCTATACAGAATATATATAACATTTCTAATATTGAATTGGTGTTTTCTTGCTATTAAAATATTTATACAATATGCATAATATTTCTTTAACCTTGAGTTTATTTTTTAAATACGGAAATATTTATGCAAATGTATATTAAATATTTCAAATATAGTTAGTTGCATTAAAACGTTTATGCAGCACATAATGAAAAAATCTAATATTTTCTTCTATTTTATAAGTTATTAAAATAAAGAAACATTATACTTCCTCACTTTTATCCTAAAAGACTTCTAGTTTCAACGGTGTAATATAAGCTGCAATGAAGACTATCTGCTTTTTGGCGAAAATCTACAGCCAGAACTTTTAAAGATTTTAATAAACCGGATCTATTTCTTCTGAAAAATTTTAGACCTTCCCCCCTTTTTTTCCCCTCTTTCTTTTTTAGTTTCTTTGAAACTGACGCATCGATTCTGGTTACGTTGTCGTTAACAATGTAATAAAAAAAAATTGATAATTTAGAAATGAAACGAAAAATTTGGCAATTACTTACACATTGGTTAACTATTTCTAAATATTTCGTTTTAGACTTAGAATGTGAATAATCAATAAATAAATAATTAAAGTAAAATTAAAATAAATATGTAGTTTAAACAAATTTATTTAGTGTAGGTACTTAAAAGTACCGTAATGTCATGGAATTCTTTTGAGCGTCCCTGTAAAGAAACTATTAGTGCTATACACATCTTATTCTATAGTAAATCTCTTACAGTGCACATCAGTGATATATATATATATATATATATATATATATATATACATAAATTTCAATAAGTTTGAAATTGTGTAACATCATTAAAATAAATCACAAATGATTTTTCCCCATAGACCGTAATGTAACGGCATTCTTTTGAGTATCCGTGTAAACGAACAATAGACGCTACACACTTCATTTTCAATATCGAACATGCCATAAGCAAACCTCAGTAACATTTATTAATTGCATGGCAACCAGAGTACATTTACGCGAGTTAGAGCATGGACAGACGACAGACAGACAAATGGCAGACAGAGAGACAAACCGAATTCATAAACACTTTTAAGTATGTCGGAAAGTGTTAAAAATCCGACAACAAATGTGCCCTGGTAGTATGAGTAAACAGCTATCATAAGCAGGTGAAAGTTATTTCTAGAAAGAGGACAGAGTCATAAATTGATAATTTGACAATACCAGTATCAGAAAAATATGTTAAGTGTGGAAATAATTCTTCATATTGCATATTTTGCGTGTGACATGCAATGAATAATCTCTGTCACGTGCAAAGATATTGCTATAGTTTTTTTTTTCTTTTTTTTTTTCTTTCTTCTATCTTTACAAGAATAAAGTATTGGATTCATGAAAATTTTCTACTTCCGGTTTTCTACGGATTTATACGTTTTAGAAGGTCCTCAACACGATTTGACTGTTTTTAGAAAATGTCTGTCTGTGAGTCTGTCTGTCTGTCTGTGTGTGACAAAAATTTGCTGGCGCTCTATCTGAAGAACTAATGCACGGAAATTTAATAAAACTTTAGATTAAGTTAGACCTTAATATAAATAGGTGCTGATTAGTTTTTGGTATAAATCGCTCAACAGGTGACGCTGCTATGCTACATATTTCATGATAACTATATCTCAAGAACTAAATGCAAAGAATTCCATCAAACTTCAGATTCTGTTAGATCTTGACATAAATAGGCACTGATTACGTTTTGGTGTACATATCCCGACAGGTGACGCTGCTATGCTACTTTCTTCATGATTTTCATTATAGCTATATCTCAAGAACTAATGCATAGATTTTCAACAAACTTCAGATTTAGTTAGACATTGGTATAAATTGTTGCTAATTCGTTTTTAGATCACAGGCTATCAAAGCCTGAGAGCTAAATGTGCTCGCCGGTTCTGTATGTACGTATGTACGTAACGCGATAACTCTTGATAGAAATCACCGTTTGCTTCAAATTTTTTTTATAGGTTCATTGTGATAAGACGCTTCCCTGATTAGTTTTGGGGTTTATTGGTTAAGTATAAGGGGGGGGGACGGGAAACTAACCCCCCTAATTCAGGTTTTTAATGCAGAATTATCCGATTTTCTTCAAATTTTTGATATAGATTCATTGTGATAAGGTGCTTCTCTGATTAGTTTTGGGGGTTCATTGGTTAAGTATAAAGGGGGAAAGCGGGGGGGGGGCTAATCCCCTCCCATAATTTAGATAAATGTGTTTTTCATGTAGAATTATCCGATTTTCTTCAAATTTTGTACATAGGTTCATTGTTATAAGATGCTTTCCTGATTAGTTTTGGGGGTTTATTAGTTAAGTATAAAGGGGAAGACGGATGTTAATCTCCCCTTAATTTAGATAAATGTGTTTTTCATGCAGAATTATCCAATTTTCTTCAAATTTTGTATATAGGTTCATTGTGATAAGGCGCTCCCCTGATTAGTTTTGGGGGTTCATTTATCCCCTTTATTTATTTTTCGTCAGCAATATTCTTTGAAATAAGAGTATAATATACAATTAGTGTAAATAACCTGTGAGCTCAATCCCTCAGTTTAACTGGGCAGTTTTCTTTTTATTAGTGTATGTGAAACCTGTACGCCGGGTAAGAATATCGACCAGGGGTTGCTCAGTGGTAGAGCATCGGCACGTTACTCTGAAGGTCCCAGGTTCGAGCCCCAGTCAATTTTTCACTCATGTTGGCTTTGTGTATTAGGTAGCTTTCAATACAAAAAAGTATAAAGCCTATTGCAGCCGTTCGGAGGAAAGCAGTTCCGGAAAATTTCGATATATTTTCACCGATCATGACCCCCAGACCCCAAAACCACCCTCCGTTCAAATGTTGATTTATGTATATATATATATCCCTATATATATCTGACCTATGTCATACGATAACGCTCGTATTTATAAATCAATTTTGATGAAACGAATTGTGTGTATTAAGCTTACCAATGTCTCGACCGAGTTCGTTGGCCAGCTTGGTCCGCCATTTTGTTTCAAGATGGCGGTCACTTAAAAATTTAAAACTAAAATAAATATACAAAAAAGTTAAAAATTCAAATTTATTTTTTAATTAAGTGTTAGGCCTTGATACGAGGATTCCAGAGCATTTTTTGGTTTACCTCTATCTTAAAAAAATGGCTGAGATAGAGCAGTTTGAAATTCTAGGGTGGCTGACATTTTGAAACAAAACAGCACATTAACGCGATTACTCGCAAATTATTTTCTTTCATTGTTGTAATAATTTTCCCAATCATACTCATAAAAATATATATTCATATCCGTTAGCGCCAACTTTTCGCCAAAATTGGCGACATTTGGCGAAATATCGCCAAATTTGGCGACCAAAATAAGTCTTCATAAATGAAGTCAATTTGGCTATTGCTCAATAATTTGGCGAATTTCTTATTCAAATTCAGTATTAACGAATCTTTTGTAAACTTTTTTTTGCATTTTAACTTGTTGTTTTCGTGTAACATTAGCTAAAATTTTAAAACGAAGATATAGGAAAGCTACTTTTTCCTCCCGGTACAGGCCGGAAGGACTTTTTAAAATATTCTGAGTTAAAATATTATATTATAAATTTTAAGAGTACATCTGCTACAAAATTTCAAGCAAAAAATGTACATAGAATATATATATATATATATATATATATATATATATATATATATATATATATATATATATATATATATATCCCCGCCCCTCCCTCGTCCTTCCTACAAAAAAAAAAAAAAAAAAAAAAAAAAAAAAAAAAGAAAGAAAGAAAAGAAAAAGCTGTCAAATTTAGCTATATTATTAAAGTCTCAACTTTTCATAAATAGAAGAATAAATGCATTTTTAAAGAATTTAAAGAACGTTTAAAGATTTTTTTTTAAAGCTTTTGAAGAATTTTTATATAAAAAAGTTGAAATTTGGCTATATTATTAAAGACTAAACTTCATAAATAGAAGAATAAATGCAATTTTAAAGAATTTAAAGAAAGTTTAACGATTTTTTTAAAGCTTTTGAAGAATGTTTACTTGTATCATTTTACTTGTATCATTTGTTTTTCTTTGATTTTAATATTTAGTCGTGATGATCCATTTCCTTTTTCATTAAGGAATAAATCAGAAAATGTCTAATCATCTTCTTGTTTCCTATTTTTTTATTATGATAATTTCCGACAATAAATGAAATAATAACTTTAAAGTTCAAAACTTCTATCCTTACTGGTTAGAAAAACAAAATTAGTCTTTTTTTTTTCTTTTTTTTTCCACAACCAGGAAGACAGGTCACTTTTATCATCCTTCTCAGCTATTATTACCCGCATGAGGTTTCGTTTTCTTTTTTTGTTTTTCTACATTTAGCAAGTTTTTTTTTCTTTTTTACAATCCTTTGCGACAAAAGTCGTTCAGATCTCGTCCCACAGGTCGTCTAAAAGCGTTTGAACTCTGAAGGCGAGAAGACCTCGCAGAACATCTCCGGAAATGACAAAGTGCGGTACCTTGACCTTTCTGTTTGCCGTTTTTCTGCTGGTTTTTGCCGGACAAGATGCAACGGGTCACAATTTTGCCGCAATCGAAGCAATCGAAAGTCCGAGACATTATGTTGGGTAAGTTTAATTTGAATAATTCTATGGCATTATTTTTCATCCATTTTATTTTGCGGCACACTTGAAACTGCAGTGAACACAGTTAAATTATTATAATAAAAAAATAGAAGTAAAGAAAAAGAATACATGTTTTCTGATTTATTCTTTAATGCAAACAAAGTACATCATCAAGTCAAAATATTATTCTAAGGGGGGAAAAAAAGTAAACATTTCTAGAAAACTTAAAAAATATATAAGGTGGGTACTCCTGTTATCGCAATGAATTAAAAATTTTCACTGCCGCCATTTTGAAAAAATCAAAACCATTTTATTTTTTCTAACGTTCTCAGGTTAAAGGACTTTCATAAAAAAAAAAAAAAAATTGCATTTCTCATAAAAATAGTTTTACTAGTCAAAAAAAAAAAAAAAAAAAAAAAAGGAAAAAAAAAATTATAATTTAACAAATTACAATAACCACTGAAAAAATGTCCCGAAAACTTAAAAAAAAAAAAATTACCCTATTTTTGTGTTACAGTGGCCCCCACAATTATGATTATGCCCAGGTTGCAGTTATGATTTCGCCAAGATCATCGCAAAGCTTATATATGCATCCTATATACGCATATATATATTCCAAACACTCCTATATGTGCCATATATGTCATTATACACACATTATTTAGGTCTTACATGTCGTATATTACATCATATACACATGTCATATATATACATCATATATGCATCATATATGAATCATACATGACTATAACATGACGTCAAGAAATGTTATATATATATATATATATATATATATCATGTATTATTGTAATGTCATACAAGCTTTATAATTTGGCGATACATCTTGGTCGCTTGACGATTCATCCTTGGGGGCCGGTATAACACGAAAGTACCAAATTTACAATAGATTAATGGAAACAGAAACAAAATATAACATGAAAGTACCAAATTTATAATATATTAATGAAAACAGAAACAAAAATATTTCATCCTTAGGGGCAGCTATAACACGAAAGTACCAAATTTCTACTTTATTTTTCATATCTGATAATTTGCATCTATCCTTTTTTTAACTTTAACATTTTTGTAATGATGTTATACATTCCTATTGCCCATTCAAAGAAAATTTCTTCTAAAGTTACAGAATTTCGTTAAAAGAGCTTAAAAAAATAAAGTGACGACGTCAAGAGATCCATTCTCGACCGAAAACAACAACCATTTTTCCAATGGTTAAAAAGAAAAATGGAATTCTTAAAATCTACCAAGTGGCCATATCAGGAAATTGTGCACATATTATGTCCACCATTGTTCCATGTTTTAGAAATCGTGATTTTCTTCAGTTTAAAAATGTTGCTCTGCTAAATTAAATAATTTTGGTGTAAAATAAATAAACATGATGCTCAATAATTCTTTTTGTTATTCAAAAGTGGATTTGAAGCAGGATTTTTCATCAAAAATGAAGTTGTTTACAAAATTGACAGTACAATTTAAGTTTTTATTTAGAAAAAAAAATGTGAAATCCTTTTAGAGTTTAACAAATTTGTTAAAACAAATTGCTCATCGCAATTGGAAAAAATACAAATGTCTTTATCCTAGGCTTGCATGGTGCACTTGATACGACCACCTGGATGGTCATCTTTCACGAAAATCATTTGATTTTGAACAATTCGTAAAATATACGTCATCAAAAACAGCACCAGTTGATAGAGCATTAAAAACTGAACAGAGTATGATGATATTCATATATATATATATATATATATATATAGAAGTTAATCAAAGTGATTTATGTGACAACTAGGCTAATATATATATATATATATATATATATATATATATATATATATATATATATATATATTAACGTGCATAAAAAAAGAGACTTAACCAGATAAAAAAAAAATTCCTGACGGCTCGGCCTACAGGCACAGGTAAGATTTCGAAGACGCAGACCGTGGGGCGCCTGTTTCTTGGTAATTGCGGAAGAAATGACCCTTTTGCCATGATGCGGTAGTTGGAACCGCCCACTTCGAAACCTAACTTGTTTGCAGGTGGAGCCAGCAGAGTTTATTATTATTATTATTATTATTATTTTATTTTATTTTATTTTTTGCTATAAGGGTTGGTCCTATAAAAAACTTGTCAATATAAAAGTTTTAGATAATATTAAGAGGATTTATAATAAATTTTAGCAGACTTGATATCTTGTGAAATGACGAAGTTATGATTTTGGACCATTTTAATGATATCAAAAATTTGTCATATATAAATTTTCGGCCCTTTTCCTAGAAGTAATGATAAGTTTGAACGGATTCGATACGTTTCATAATTAAGAAATTAGGGTTTTTTTCTGTTTTCACAACCTCCCCCCCCCCTACACCACCACCCCTCCTGGTTCGATTTCGCCCATTAACGAACTTGACCGAGATTTTCTGCCCCTTGATTTTATTTATCAGTTTGGAAGAGATTTGTGCAGAATTATGGGAGTTATCGTGTCCATAAAAAAGTGACATAGATAGATTAGATAGATAGATAAAGTTTTGAACTGGGGGTGGTTTTGTGTTCTGGGAGTCATGATCGGCGTAGATCTGCAAAAAAATTTCAAAAATTCAAACTTAGGGGAGAATGTAATAGGTAGTATTTCTTACGAAATCTACCTAACAAGAAGAGGTCACACCAAAAACATAAAATAGGAAATTGGCGTCAAATTTCACAACCCATCGGAACGGCAAGTGATCACACGATACACTGAGACTCCTTCACGGTATGTTCATGCCATTTAGCGGATTTTTGGTTAGTTAATGTATAATAGGGGGATGGCCATATCAGGGGCACCTCTACCTTATGTGAAAAACGTAACGTTAAGGATATGTGCATTATATTAAAATCAAACATCAGATGCAAGCGCTGCGCGCCAATTGTCACCACTAAATTTTGTCACCACTAAATTGTCACCACTATATTGTCACCACTATATTGTCACCACATAATTGTGACCACTATATTGTCACCACACTATATTGTCACCACTATATTGTCACCACTTAATTGTGACCACTATATTGTCCCCACACTATATTGTCACCACATAATTGTCACCACTATATTGTCACCACTAAATTTTAATTGTTTTTTTCACCTTATTAAATTTCAGAACTTCTGTCAATAAATAAGTTGACAAAACTATTAAAATTTAGTGGTGACAATCGGCCATTTATGGCGCAGCGCTTGCATCCCTGGTGTAAGAGTGATAGGATACCATGTAAACAACTTATGTCCCGATAAAAAAAGGTAAAATAATAATTGGCATAGCTTTATTTTAATAATTATAACAGGTTTTAGGAATACAACTGCACTGAGGTAAATCGTCGACTTTGTATTTGTCAAACCTGGCTTAACTTTGTTACGAATCATCGTATCGACTTGCGTGTCGTTCAATTCAGAAAAAAAATGCATAACTAACGATACCCCATTTGACCTACCTAAAAAATAGACCCCCCCCCCCCCAAAAAAAAAAAAAAAAAAAAAGAAAAAAAAAGAAAGAAAAAAAAACAGGGTTTTACTCAATTTTCTATCTATTACTTAGCCATCACACGTAGTATAGGGTAAGTCTTGTAATCGTTTTGAAAATCGAAACATTTTTTTGACGGATTGCAGATTCCGAAAAACATATTTTTAGAAAAAATTTTTGCCGTCCGTCTGTCTGTGTGTCTGTAAACGCTCTATCTCCCAAACAAATCGAGATAGAGACTTGAAATTTGTTGTGTACTTAGTATGTAATAATGTGAAGAAGCTTATTGAATTTCAGTAACCTCGATTATCCGGAACTATTTTTTTCGGACTCTCGAAATATTCGTTCTGATAAAAGGTAATGTATAAAAATTTTCGAAATTGTTTATTTTAAGGAAAAAATATAAAAGACAATAAAAAAACATAAATTTTGCATAAAGAATGAAATCGATCGGATAATGAGTTGCCGAGATATTTGTAATCCTATTTTCCTCACTCTTCGATTTTTCCTGACCCTGTATTTCATTCAAATTCCAATTCAAAGATATATTTTAATTGGAAATGAGATGCTTAATCAAACGCAGTAAATCGTTAGTTAATATGATTATAAATTTTGGAGTAATAGAACATTTAAAGTTTATGACGTCATCAAGCCACAATTTTATTCGAAGTGCAATCCATTTTATAAATAGTTTACGCATGTTTTATTTTCCTATTTTATATTATGCATATCCATGACGGGTAAGTATTACGGTGGCCCCCAACGACTAGTTTTACCTGTACTAATAATAATCGAGAGAAAGAAAACATTCTATCATTAAAAATGTGAGAGGTTCAAAAATTGCTAATGGATACTCGCCAATATTACCAATTAAAAATGTGATATGACACACCAAATTTTCGAGTGTGTCGAAAAACTGGAAAGTGATGTGGTAAAAAGATGCAAAGTAACGCTATCCATTATATTGATTAAAGTCAAATTATGTAAGTAAATCAATTTTTTTACATATTTTGTTTGTCCTAAAGTAATTTATTCTTTTATTTTAACAAATTGTCACTAATAACTTTATTTTCAACTAAAATTACTAAATTAAAGAAGAAGTTGTTTATTGCCGAAACGTCAGTTGATGCTCACTATGGAGACCCGAAAAGTTTTTGATTTCCATCTGTTTGTCTGTGTGTCTGTAGTCTGTCTGTCTGTTCCGCGATAACTGCCGTAAAAAATATCCAATTAGGTTGATTTTTAGTGGGTATGTTGGTGAGGTACCCGGAATTAGCTGTATAGTTTTTGGTTAAATTTGGTTAATTCGTTCGAAAAATATAAAACATTTCTTTTTAGGTCATAATGCATTCCTATGGGAATGCAGACGATTTTCAAATTTCAATTTTAACTGAAAGGAAATCGCATATTTGAATAATGGATTTAAACGTAAAATTACGGATAGTAAATTTTCGATATGGAGATCTTAAATATATGCAATAGCTTTGAAAATTTACCGATACATCTATTAGAATTTAGAAATTAATTGTTTAAATTATTGGAAAAATTTTTGCATCTGTTCGGGAAATATAAAACATTTTATTTTCTATTTTTTACAAATTTTAAAATGCATTTCTTTTTTTTTTCCTCTTTATTTTATTCGTTGCTTAGCAACCCTATTTCAAAGAATATCAAAATAAGAAATGCAGTTTTTTATCTAAAAAATTACAAAAATGAGAAGTTCATAAGAATTTCGGAATATCATTGCATAAATCGTGTTTAATTTAACGCTTCTAATTTCTGAAACCCCCGAAGTATTTTATATGCCTATAAATATGTATGTAATATAAAAAATAAATAAATTGCGGATTGTAAGATGCTAAATAATATGAAAAGTGAGATTAAAAAAACAATGACTTTTAGAGCTGACGTTGAGGCTCCTGATCTGCAGATTTACTAGTTTTAGCATTAAGTTGATAACCTATTTAATTCCTGTCGCAAACTGAATTCAATTTATTAAACGTAAGAGATTATTGTCTAAACGTCAGTGAAAGCTCACTGTGGGGACGCGAAAAGTTTTTGGTTTCTGTCTATCAGTCTGCTTGTTTGTTTGTTTGTCTGTTCCGCGATAACTGCCGCAAAAGTAATCCGATTAAGGTTTATTTTTGCTGGGTATGTTGGCGAGGTATCCGGAATTAGCTGTATAGTTTTTGGTTAAATTTGGTTCATTCGTTCGAAAAATATAGAACATTTTATTTTAAGTCATAATGCTTTTCAATGGGAAGTCAGACGATTTTTTAATTTTAACATTTACCGAAGAGAAAATCACGCATTGGGATAATTGTAAATGCTAAATTATGGATGCTAAATTTACGAAATGGATATCTTAATTTAATGCGAACGCTTTGAAAATTTTCCAATATATATATTTATTAGAATTTCGAAATTAATTGTATAAATTATTGGGAAATGTTACGCAATAATTCGAAAGCATGAAACATTTTAATTTCTCAGTTTTTACAAAAATGTCCAAAGCATTTCTTTTTTTCTCTATCTTTCATTAAATGGTTGCCAAGCAATTATATTTCAAAGAATATCAACAGAAGGAAATGCAAGTGAATCGCATTATTTTGAAGAGAAATTTCATTAACAAAATAGCTAATTTTCGGGTGATTTAAGTATTTAATATACTTTTTTCTAATGAAATAGATAAAGATTTATTTTAACTATTAAAGAAAGATGAACAAATTGGTTTTCCAAACGAAAATTATATAAACGTTGAATGTGTAAATTGAGTATAAGTCTAATAAGAGGAATTTACATTTGTATAAGCATATTTAATACACGAAATTTTATTAAATTTCAGCAACATATATGACGATGTTTAGTGATTGAAAAATAAGTATTCTTTTAAGGATAGGATAAAATCTCCTGTACAAAGGGATGGTTAATCTAATGAAATTACAATTGTAAATGCATTCAGACATTACACGAATAATGAAATAGCACAATTACTCGAAATTGAGGACATAAAATTAAAGCGGCAACGGAGAGTTCAGGGGGACTCCGCCCCCCTGAAGGAATGTATTCTTATTCTGGAAAAATACAGTAATAAGTAGTTTATCCTATCATTGCATAACATTGCGTTTAATGTGATACTTCTAAAATTTCCGGAACTTTCGACAAATCTTATATTTTTTATAAACGTATAAAAAAACTTTAAATAATTTAATTTTAGGATATCAAGTATTATGCCGATTATATTAAAAATTAGTGAGATTAATGAACAATGATTTGTAGACCTGACGATGAGGCCTCTGATCTGCAGATTTACTAGTTTTACGTCATTCAAATGTTTAGATCTTTTAATATGTATTTCGATAAGTACGATCAAAAAATGGCATCTCTTGGAAGTTTCACTGTATTTTGTCTAAATAAGATCTTAGCTAGACAAGAGATATATATCATAACTAGAAGAGCATCTTAAGGCGGTATTTAAAAAAAAATATTTTTCCACGCTCAACAACTCAAAATTTTGAGACACATTTTCAGACTCATTTTTAAAAGTAACAACATGCAACTTGGCGGCGTGATTTATGAAGAGATTTACAAGGGCCCCATGTTTTTATTTTTCGTTCAATTAATTAGAAATTGATTTACAGACAATTATTTTCAGAGTACGATCATATTTTTTTGTTTCCAGCGCTATCGCTTCGGGAAATTCGGTTCAAAATGTCCACTTTGACAGCATTTTTTGAAATATATTCTGCCTTTATCAAAAAATCGAGACAATACGGACATTATAAAGTTTCTGAATAAGAGAATCTACCAATTGGATGCATTTTAGAGCAAAAATGAATTTATCAATGTGTCTCAAAATAAGCAGTTTGGATTTGAATACACCCTTAATAAAGAAAACGAAAAACATATTAACTTTTTATAATGCTAGTATAAATTAATCCTAATTTGTTATTAAAAATGTACTAGTAAATAAAGGTTAATTTTTATTGGAAGACGATATCCCAAAATTATTTTATTTTATTTTATTAAAAAGACGTCTGTCGAGAAAAAAAAAAAAATTCCATTCTGTGAACCCTCAAGACCTAATTTGAACTGAAGATTTAGGGCATGTGACTAGGGTTTCCATTTTGAAGTAAACTTCAAGTGATATCCGATCGCCTACATCCGCGTGAAAAACTTGCCTGTAGGCAAATAAAAATTTATTTCTAAAAGTATTATTGAAGCTGGTAAAGTATTAACACTTTACGAATGTTATAAAATCGATATATATATTCATTTTTAGTCTGAAACAGAGTGCGTACACAGTTTTACTACAAATTTTTAATACAATATTTCGCCTTACTTAAACGCAAAAAATAAAATAAAATAAAATAAAATAAAAATCGTAAAAAATAAAATAAAATAAAATAAAATAAAAATAAATAAATAAAATAAAAAATATCGCAAAGCTTATAATTAAACTAGACGATTACAAAGTCGTTTATTTAACACTCGAACGATCATAGCGGTTAACAATGTTTCCAGATTGTTACATTTTTTTAATTCCGTGAATAAAAATAGAGACCAAATAAATACATTTTGATTCGAACCAGAATTTTCTTCATAAAATAAGTCTGCTATGCAGAAATAAATTAAACAGTATTAAATAAAAATTCTGGTTTAAAGAAATTTCATAAGACTTGAGTAAAATTTCCGGCTGTTCTAAGTATTAAATATTAAATAAAATTTTCTAATAAAAGAAGTTGGAAATTGTACGTCAAACGTGACAAATGAGGTGCGTTCGTACTATAATTAGTTTCAGTGGAATGGATTATATCGTCTGTTATTATGATATAATTAATTTCGATAATAAAATAAGTACATTTTAAGTTGACAACATTTTATCTTTTGGTGACATTTACTAAAATTTCCAATAGGAAACTTAACCCTAGCTTTGAAAATTTCAGAACTTGAAATCCATATTTAGACTCTTTTTCCATTAATATCTATTTCTCCGGAAACATCTATCCACAAAACTGTCGGTAGATTATAGGATTGCTATAATTAAACAATTTTAGTACACAAATTCCGTTTTTAAATTCAGTAATACGTAAATAGTAAGGACTCCATCTTAAATAGGACGTAATCACCCTTGACAACCTAGAATCATTGGATATCATTGAATTAATTACGTACGATAGGATTTAATAGAATGAAGAATGTGACTATAACTTGGTCATACAGGTTATAAAATGTCATGCATGTCAGATAACTAAGGATTGCTATAATTAAACAATTTTAGTACACAAATTCCGTTTTTAAATTCAGTAATACGTAAATAGTAAGGACTCCATCTTAAATAGGACATAATCACCCATGACAACCTAGAATCATTGGATATCATTGAATTAATTACGTACGATAGGATTTAATAGAATGAAGAATGTGACTATAACTTGGTCATACAGGTTATAAAATGTCATGCATGTCAGATAACTAAGGATTGCTATAATTAAACAATTTTAGTACACAAATTCCGTTTTTAAATTCAGTAATACGTAAATAGTAAGGACTCCATCTTAAATAAGACGTAATCACCCATGACAACCTAGAATCATTGGATATCATTGAATTAATTACGTATGATAGGATTTAATAGAATGAAGAATGTGACTATAACTTGGTCATACAGGTTATAAAATGCCATACATGTCAGATAACTAAGGATTGCTATAATTAAACAATTTTAGTACACAAATTCCGTTTTCAAATTCAGTAATACGTAAATAGTAAGGACTCCATCTTAAATAAGACGTAATCACCCATGACAACCTAGAATCATGGGATATCATTGAATTAATTACGTATGATAGGATTTAATAGAATGAAGAATGTGACTATAACTTGGTCATACAGGTTATAAAATGTCATACATGTCAGATAACTAAGGATTGCTATAATTAAACAATTTTAGTAATACAAATTCGGTTTTTAAATTCAGTAATACAGAAATAATATGGCTCCATCTTAAATATGACGTAAACAACAACGTGGCAACCTAGAATCATTACCTATCATGGGATATCATTGAATTAATTACGTATGATCGGATTTAATGGAATGAAGAAAACTTTTGTTAATATCTTTTTATTCTATATTTACAAGAAGAAAGTATTAGATTCATGAAAATTTTCAACTTCCGGTTTTCGACGGATTTATACATTTTAGAAGTTCCTGAACACGATTTGACTGTTTTTAGAAAATGTCTGTCTGTGAATCTGTGACTCTGTCTGCCTGTCTGTATGTGATAAAAATTTTGTGGGTGCTCTATCTCTGGAACTAATGCACGAAATTTGATAAAACTTTAGATTCAGTTAGTCCCTGATATAAATTGGTGCTGATTAGTTTTGGGTGAAAATCGTCCGACAGGTGGCGCTGCTATGCTGCATTTTTCGCGATTCACGCAATAGCTCTATCTCAAGAACTAATGTACTCATTTTCATAAAACTTCAGATTCAGTTAGATATTGACATAAATAGACGCTAATTATGTTTCGGTGCAGATATTCCAACAGGTGGCACTGCTATACCACTTTTTACATGATTTTTACGATAGTTATATTTCAAGAACGATTGCATGAAATTTCATCAAACTTCATATTCTGTTAGATCCTGACATAAATAGATGCTTCTTACGTTTTGGTGTAAATAGCCCAACAGGTGGCACTGCTGTACTATTTTTTTAATTATTAACACGATAACTATATATCTCAAGAACTGATGCACAGATTTTCATTAAACTTCAGATTCAGTTAGACGTAGACACAAGTAGTTGTTGATTAGGTTTTGGTCTAAATCTCTCAACAGGTGGCACTGCTATGCTGCATTTGGCCGGATTTACACGATTTTAGCAATAGTCATATCTCAAGAACTAATGCACGGAATTTAATAAAACTTTAGATTCAGTTAGACCTTGATATAAATTGGTTGCTGATTCTTTTTAGTGTATGCGAAACCTGTGTGAGATAGAAGAAAGTTTTGGAATTGACACATCCGACTAGTTGAGTTTTGATTCGATTTTCATAAAATTTGAAATGACTCGACAAATTTCTGCAACGATTATATATCTTAAATTTCAAGCTCTTCGGTTGGGTAGTTTTTGCGCTGTTATATGCGGACAGACGGACGGACCAGACGACGACTATAGGTGCTACGTATATTTATATAAATACGAACGCACCTAACAATAGTGATGTCACGTATCTTGTGAGAAGGCTCATGATAAGAATATTTTACTTTTTGATAGAATTTTACAACGTCGAATTGAACATCCAGAAAGTAAAACAAAGAGAAATGAAATGTTAGTAAAATGTTTAATTTTTAATTTAAACGATTTTATTGAAGTTAAGGGAAACAGAGTGCTTTTTCGTACACCCTTTGAAAGGTGGTGGTAAATATTTATACCACTTCACTTCAGATCTCGACAGCCAATATTGTACTAGAGTTTTTGAGAGAAAAAAAATTACTTTTACAATCAGGATTGCCAATTTGGTCTCCTTTTTTTTTTTTTTTTTTTTTTTATTAATAGCTCACACATTCTCTATATATTTATATATCTTGTTCAAATTTTCAATCGTTAATAAAATACTTTCTATTCATCCACTCAAGTTCAAGTACATTTTTTTAAACTTGTAGTGGATGACACTGGATGTTAATACAGTTTTTTTCAAATATTAATTAATTAATTAAATTAAATTAATTACTTTTAGTTTTACATGGGAGAAAAAAAATTCTCCCATTGTTTTCATAAATGAAATGAAGGATTTTCCTCCAATTAGTGATGCCACAAAAATAAAATACCGCAACGATGATTATAAAAAAATGTTCAATAAAAATAACGTGGGACATTAATGCTGCACGGGTTTATTACTTACCCATCATACGTAGTATAGGGTAAGTCTTGTAATCGTTTTGAAAATCGAAAAAAAAATTTTGACGGATTTACACGTTTCAGACACTGGAGATTCCGAAAAACATATTTAAAAAAAAAAAAAAAAAATTGCCTTCTGTGTGTCTGTGTGTCTGTGTGTATGTCTGTAAATGCTCTATCTCCCGAAGAAATTGAGATAGAGACTTGCAATTTGGTATGTACTTAGTAAGTAATAATGGGAATAAGCCTATTTCATTTCAAAAACCTCGATTAACCGGATCAATTTTTTTCGGACTCTCGAAATATTCGTTCTGATGAAAGGTATATACAAATTTTCGAAATTGTTTATTTTAAGAAATAAATATAAAAGACAATAAAAAAACATAAATTTTGCATAAAGCATGAAGTCGATCGGATAATGAGTTGCCGAGATATTTGGAATCCTATTTCCCACACTCTTCGATTTTTCATGACCCTGTATTTCATCCAAATTTCAATTCAAAGATATATTTTAATTGGAAATTTGACGCTTAATCAGATGCAATAAACCGCTAGTTAATAGGATTATTATTTTTGGAGTTATAAGGATGTTTCTTTCAAGCAATTCATTAATCGAGCCTTTAAAGTTTGTGACGTCATCAAGCCACAATTTTATTTGAATTGCAATGCACTTTATAAGTAGTTTACACATGTTTTATTTTAATATTTTACATTATGCATAATCCATGATGGGTAAGTATTACGGTGGCCCCCAACGACTAGTTTTATATATTTATGATTAAAAATCAAAATTCAAATTCAAATGCTCAAAAGGAAATTTGCTTTCTATTTTGCCACTTAATATTGTGATTCTGTCATATGTATATGCATATTTATATTGATTGTAATTATTTAATAAAAAGTAACTAAAATAAAATTTTTCTTTGTTGACCTAAGTAGGAATTGACTTTAAAAAAAATTATTTTTATATTTACTTGTTTATTCAGAAATTCCGAATTCATACGGGAAATTTCGAAAGAAGAATGAATTTTTACTTTTTGTAAATCACCAAATGTCTGTCATTAAATAAAGCAAAAATTACTTATTCAGAATTTCTGAATAAAAATGGAGGCCTAACTGGCAACCCTATTTATAATGGATGTGGACAAGATTCCGGTGGCTGTTGGGAACCTTTATTTTCAAGCTTAAGAACTAATGCAATATTTTTTATTATATTTTTTGTTCTATAAAAATAGTCTCAAATCGTATGTGTTCGTTGTGGACACATACGTCGTTGTCACACATTACACGGCGGAATATACGGTATGTATGTCTATTTTTGCACTTACTTATAGTTGTTTGTCTTTATATCAATAACCCTATGAATATTTGTTACAGGTATTCTGTATTCCGGATAATTCCTACAAATGAAGAAGAATTGGGGATTTTGAAGACCTTAGCTGAAAAAGAAGACTTTGGCGTAAGTATGAATACCATGAACATGAATAATATTCTTTTTTTTTCATTATGAAAGAAATAATGAATATTTTGAACACTTTTCAACATAGTTGAAAATTGTTTATGAATTCGGGTTGTCTGTCTGTCTGTCCGTGCTCTAACTCACGTAGATATATTCGTACTGCATGCAATTTATATTTGTTATTGAAGTTTACTGTTGAATGTTCGGTATTGAAAATGAAGTGTGTAGAACTTATAGTTTTTTTACAGGGACACTCAAAAAATTACAGTCTATGGGGTATGATGTTACACAATTTCCAACATATTGAAATTTATATATATCACTGGGGTGCATTGCAAGAGGTTTACTATAGAATGTGGTGTGCATAGCACCTATAATTCCTTTACAGGGACACTAAAAAAAATTCTGTTACATTACGGTCTATGGAGAAAATCATTTGCGTGAAATTAATATATATAATTTAGGAGCATTACAAGAGGCTTACTGTTGAATATTGTGTGTATAGCATTCATCGTTCATTTACAGGGACACACAAAAGAAAGCGCAAAGTTCTCTAGTACATTTCCGTTTATTGACGGAAATTCCAGAAGGGGAATTTTAAATTGTGCTACGCGTTTCCTAACTGAACTAAAATTTAGCATTCTATGTTACATACACACAAATCTATGGATCCTATACAGGGCTGCACAAAAGAATTCGGATATTTTTCCGGTTATTGTTGGTAATTCCTGAAATTGGGTTTTTAAATATGTTAAGTGTTTTCCAAATTGTCTACTTAGATGTTTCTTTCACCTTATTAAACGATAAAGATTTGTAAAAATATTTTGGAAGTGGAGGAAAGTGTTACATAATCTATGCTTGACGCATGATTTTTCGTTCTTGTTTAATAATTGTGACCGCCCTTACTTAGAGATGAGTTCGGGCTTTTTTTTTTCGGAGCCCGAGCCTGACGATTTGACATCCGAATCCGCCCGAGCTAGACCATTTGAAATCCGATCCCGCCCGACCGCGGTACCGAAAGTACGCAATAGAAAATTGTTTCAAGACTAATCTTCTCATTTAAAATTGTCTTCTTATATAGAAATAAGTATTAATACTAAACACTCCCTTGTGACAACTTTTCGCGATTTTCATGCCCTCGAAAATCCGTTTAACATAGAAAATTTTTAATTCATACCCAAACACTAGAAAAAAATCTGCAAAAAAAAAAGTCAGAAGTCTTCTTCTTTCAAAATATCTTTAGACAACTAAGACCTGAGTTTTGTTTTCCATTAATTATGGAAAAAGAATTCAAATAGACAGAGATTACGGAGAAGGGAAATCCCACGACTTTTTTATGTTACTAACGCGGACCGTGCAAAGGATATGGAATCAGATAGAATACTTCTTCTTATACACTGCAAAAAATAAGCGCGGTAGCGTATTACTGCTTGCACGGCAGCGTATTACTGCTTATTTTACTGTTTAATACTGTTAATTTTACGGTATAATACTGGCAGCTGGGGATGCCAGTTTTATACTGTAAAATCAACAATTATTTTTTGCAGTGTATCATAATAGCAGGTACTATAATTCATTTCACTGAAATAATAACAGTACAATTTCCAACTTGAAAGTTAATATTTTACTATCACTATGAGAATCAAACCGGGCTTCCCGAGCTACAGAATATAAGCGTAACCTTTTTTTTTTTGTTTTTTTTGAAAACTCTAATAGATATTTTACATTTAATATATTTTTTACATTGTTTACTAAAAACACCAAAATGCATTTTTATTTGAAAAATATCAACAATGTATTCAAATAAATTCCTGAAATTTAATAAAAACGATACTTTTGTATTATCAGCATGCCAGAAGTTAATAGTCAAAGAAATTGCCAAAAGATTTCGCTACTTACAACAGCATTTTGTATTCTGATAATTTCAGCGCGTAGATCGATTACATGTCTGTTAAATTTGTGCTTTATATTTAAGTTATTTTATTTTATAATTATTTATTGATGAAGTATTAATTTTTTTTTTTTTTTTTTTTTTTTACGGAATATTAGCCGGGAGCAATTGCTGAACTCTATATATATTTAAAACAAAAAGCGCATTCTATCAAATTTGCACACGAATCTCGTCTCTGTGCGCATACGTCAACGTTTTTTTGAAGGCTTCTCCCCTCAGAAACAGGAAACCTGATTGATTAGCCTGTTTAGCCTTGGGGGATTGAAAAGGGTTGATTGAAAACAGATGAAAGTGTACCATTACATTGAAAGCATAGCCCTTTTAATATATTTTTGCTCTGAGGTTGAAAGCTAAAGCATTTTTTTTAAGAACTCATGTTTTCACTACTAAATATGCATATTTTTTCGCAAATTTTTAAAGAAAGCTTGGATATAGTTATATTTATAACCAACTGAAATGTCAGAGAGTTCGGAAGATGAGAACTATTTTTTTATTGCTATGTTAAAGGAGTCGACGCGAAAACAAACAAACAAAAAAGCGAAAAGAAAACATTTATTTTACAACTAACAATATTTTTTCATGAAATTTTTACACGGGCTGTAAAACCGTTTTATTTATCACCAATAAAGATTTTAAAGAGTTCGGACAAAAAGAACTTTTTATTTCAAAACTATGAAACGACTCTACTTAAAAAAACAAGAAAATGAGTGCTTTTATCACTAAATATCAATATTTTTTCGCGAATTTTTCATTTTAAAATATAATTTTATACAAAATCGAGTTAAAGATATAAAATAATAATAACTTGATTTTTTTTTAAATTTATTATCACGGGCCCGGGCAATGCCGGGCGGGGGCCAACAGTATTGTTTTAAGTGCAAACGGGTAATCTTTTAATCGCACTGCACGTGGTGAAGATAGATTTTTCATTATTAAAAAAACATTAAAAAAAAATCAGTAAATTGAGATACAGTTTTCAGATAAATTGCATTTGAAATTACTTTCCCCCCTTATTCGACGATGTAAAATTTGAAATTGTGTGATGTATAGAAGCTAAGAAAAATGCAATAAAAGTGAAATTTGTTGGTCAGTTGTTGTCACCGTCAATATCACGTCAACGTTTATCATGGGCAGGGCTTTACAAATATGATAAAATTTTGTAGTTTTGAAGCCAGAAAATAATTCCGATTGCCAGTAAAAAATATTTACCTCCGCCCTCTTCTTTTTCAAAAAGAACAAAAGTTTTTTTGTAAATTAATTGAGAAAAAATAATAACAAGCATAGTTTAGAATTATTAGATACATAGTTTAGAATAGTACATAATTTAGTTTTATAGATTTACTTCAAATGAATTACTTATAATCATCTCTATGTTATTATTCTTTAAAATTAAAGTGATAGATTAATCAGTTTTGATTCTGAACGCAAAAATCTGATTTGAAACTTACAAGAAAGTCGATCTGTTTTTAGCACTGTATCGAATTTTAGATGCCACAGAGGCTGGATTAACACTATTTCTTACTGCTTTATTGAAATCTCCCCTTTCCCCCAACATTTTAATTACGTGACATGCTAGTTGGCTAGAGCGGAAAAGAATTGCGTTTTTTTTGTGTATGAGATGGAAATGCCTTTTAAACTTGGTTCTTCCATGAAAAGTACGAGAGGAGAGGAAGATCACTGATTCTGACACACGAGTAGAGGTGGGGGAGAGGAAAAATGCCGTTTGTACTCATATCTTAGATTTAGTTTTTCTAACGAAAATAAATAAATAAACGCCAGATTAAATAACTTGGTCGCCAGGTAAAAATAAACTTGGTCGTTCGTGGCGACCTGGCGACCACATTTTTCAAGCCTTGCTCATGGGCATGTTTTTTTGCTGTATAATATAAATTCTGAAGAGAAAGAATAAAATATTGCCAGGCTATTATTTTCATCACTGGACTTTTTCATCCTATTTCAGTTGGATTTCTGGAAACATCCGACTCAAATCAACCAGCCTGTCGATGTGATGGTACCGCCTAGTCAAGTAACTGCTTTTGAACAGTTCCTCATCACAAGAAGAATACCCCGGACGATCATGCTTTATGACGTAGAAAGGTAAATCCGCCTACTTCAAGTAAACATTTGAAAATTCTTAATTAATTATTGCATTGAACTAGAATCCATCAAAATATGGCGATAAAAAAACTTGAGATTTCCACAGAAAAAAAAGTTCGATTATTTATTATTATTATTATTTGTTTATAACCCCTTACGGGCTTGCCCGTACACCGTACGTGCAAGAAGAGTTTGCTTGTTCCGTTATCCAAATCATTTGACTACCACTAATTTTAAACGCAATATTCGATTTATTTAAAGACAGTAAATTTTTGATTAAACAAGGCGAATACTTTAGTTTGGAAAAAGTGGTATTTCGCCCATATTTTTATTTTATTGTGTCAAAAAATAAATAAATAAATAAATAAAAAAGAACCAGTTAAGGGGTTAATACACGGGTGCCAAGCTCTCAATAATCTTCCGTAATATAGGGGTTAATTTGACACAGGTTTAATACGTTTCGCGCCAGAATCTTTTTTTAAGAAATGGAATTAAATATATTTCATATAGAAATCGTAAATTAAATAAATAAAGATTCATCAAATAAATTTTCTGGTTTGAAACGTTGTTAAACTGGGTCAAATCAATCTACATATTACGGAAGATTAGTGGGAGCTTGACATCTCTGGGTTAATACTTTCTAACATAGTCGAAAAGTGTAATGGCTTTATTTTGGTTATTTTGGTTTTAAAAAATTTTATACAATTTTTTAAAATTTAATCTTTAAATGCCTGCCATTTTGAATCAAGATGGCAGATGAAGCAGGCTAACAAACTTGGTCGAGACTTTGGTAATTCCTGTGCGCATGTTGAATCATATCCAAATCGAATCATAAATACGAGTAATTAAATATTTAATGAAAACAGGTTTGGATTTCTTCCAGGACAAGTATACTGGGATGAAATTTTAAAAAAACCCAGAAGAAATAGACAGTAAAAAAAAAAAAAAATTCAAAATTAAGATGCATCAATTATATGAAAGATTTTAAAACAAAGCTAAATGATATGAAATAGTTGCTTTATTAATGTCATGAAATATTGGTATTAGAAATAAGATTTCATGAATTTTATTAATGAACATTAAAAAACAGAAATTATTAATAACTAGCTAAATTGAACCCAGAAACAATTTTTTTTTTCTTTCCCAAACTTTACCTTCTAAGAATCTCTTTCTTTTAGTACCCTTCTTCAGTGTTTTATTCTCTCCTATATAGTTAAAGCTCTTGTTTCAGAAAAATGAAAGAATGTAGTGAATCACAAACATTCTGAGTACATGGGGAAGAGAGATTAGCCTTTTGTCGACTTTGACGAATAAACAAAATATGATGCGAAAAGGTCAAACTTTATTTTGTTATACAATGTTGCACCATAGTAAAGAAAATTAAGAATGTGATGATTTTTTTAAATGTGTAATTATTATAGTAAGAAATATATGCTGCATAAAGAGATGCTTACATTTGACTATAATAAATCAATATTTTTTTAAAGTATTCTCTGCCTTATTGAATCACAGAAATTATGTGAATTATAAGGCAAATATTACTATTAAAAAATATTTATATTATTGTAGTCACAGGTAAGCACCACTATACCCACTTGTCAACCATACATCAAAACTTAAGATGTAATTATATATTATTATTCCATTATTAATGAACTATTACATGTTTTAATTTGATTTGAATAATAGGCATTTGCATAAAAAATGGTTTATATATCTATGTTACCATAAAATATTTTCATGGTGAGCAATAGCTTGAAATATGTTTATATATTTTTTGAGTTTTAATTATAAATGTAAGCTAATTAATAACTAAAGTTCTTAATCTAAAAAAGAAAAAGATTTAAATCAAATAAATGACTTTTTTTATTATTAAAAAAATCCCAAACCCTGTTTAAACTTTGATTTTTATGATTGTTTAAAAAAATAGAGCTTTAGTCTTGGCCAGGATTTTTACTTTGAGAGAAATAATAAAATATCAAAATTATTATTTTCTGTTAATTATGGTCAAAATGCACTTATGTTTTTGTTATTACTGTTACAGTTTTTATGTTTAAGCTTGTTGATCACAAACCAACCAATAGATTGTAACTGAATAGCTAAGTAGCAGAATTTTAAAAAAATAAACCAAAACTTTCTGTGTTTAAGAAATTAATAAAATTAATCTGTGTGAACATTTCTTTTTAACTTATTTTTATTGTACTTTTTACATTATTAATTCCCTTTTAATATTGAATTTTGACAATAAAAATTGTTAATTTGGATGTAGTTTTTGCTTTAAATATGATTGTTTAATGCGTAAATGTTTTTGTGTTTTTGGTGATAAAAAAAAACTTCATTGAAAATACATGTACACCTGCAGAAAAGAGGTAAGGTGGAAACTATGCATCAAAATTCTTCAAAATATGTTCTAAGAAGTGCGCTAGAATGTGTACTGGAAAAAGATGAATGTTCCAAAAAGTGTGCTTAAAAAATGTGTTCTGAAAAGTGTTCTAAAACGCGTTCAAAAAGTGCGCTAGAAAGTGTGCTGAACAAATTAAGTGTTCTCAGAAGTGTTCTAAAAAGTTTTCCAAAAAGTGCGCTAGAAAGTGTGCTAAAAAAGGGGACAAAATGTGTTCCCAAAAGTGTGCTCAGAAGTGTTCTAAAAAGTGTTCCAAACAATGCGCTAGAAAGTGTGCTAAAAAGGGGGACAAAATGTGTTCCCAAAAGTGTTCTCAGAAGTGTTCTAAAAAGTGTTCCAAAAAGTGCGCTAGAAAGTGTGCTAAAAAGGGGGACAAAATGTGTTCCAAAAAGTGTTATCAAACGCGTTCCCAAAAGTGTGCTCAGAAGTGTTCTAAAAACTGTTCCAAAAAGTGTGCTAAACAAGGAGACAAAATAAGTGTTCTAAAAAGTGTTCTGAAAAGTGTATAAAGATTTACAGTGCGGTTTGTCTGTCTGTCGTAAGTCTGCTCGTACTCTAATTCTCGTAAATATACTCGAAATGCTATGCAGTTGATATATATATGTTATTGAAGTTCACTATGGCATATATTCCTAATGAAAATGAATGAAGTGGACAGCATTTATAATTCGTTTACACGAACTCTCAAAAGAATCCCATTACATTATGAGACTATGAGGAAAAATCGTTTGCGGTGTATTTTAATGATGTTATACTATTCCAAGCATAATAACATTTATATTAATTTCTGAGTGCACTAAAGCATGATGCTTTCTGTGAATATGGAGCGCAAAGCATTTGTCGTTTATTTACAGGGTCACACAAAATAATTTCGTTACTTAATGTGATATATGTGTGATAAATGCTGGAAGTGTGTTTTCAATTTTGATATGCGTTTTTAAGTTTAACTATTTTTGTTTCGCATATGACGTATTTTTGTAGATCATATACAGTTCTCAACAAAAGAATTCGTAAGAATTACCGAGTATGAATTGCTTAAAGAGGTTTTTTTAATTGATTAATGCATTTTCTAGTTGAAGTAGTATAACATTTAATATATTAAGAAATTTTTATAAAATATAAATAAACTCATATACAGGGCTACACAAAAAAATTCGTAAGAATTACTGAGTATGAGCGTGAAATGCTTAAAGGTGTTTTTAAATTGAGTTATGCATTTTCAAATTGAGCTGCATTTAGTATAAGAAATGCTTGTGGAATATAAATAAACTCATATACAGGGCTAGTCCAAGACATGGATACATTGTCGTCTATGGATAATTATTTTTGAAAGTATGTTTTCATTTGATATGCGTTTTTTAAATTGTTTATTTAACATATCTTCTTCCGCCTTATTAAACGGTGAAGCTCCATTACAGTATTCTGGAAGCGTTGGCAAGTGTTTTATAATGCTTGACAAATGTTTTTCTTTCTTTTTTAATTAAGAATTGAAAACGTTTTTCTAGTTCATGTATAAATATGTCTCCTTATTTCTGTTTTCTCTTCTTTTCCCTTTTTCTTTCTTTTTTTTTTATTACAAAAAATAATCACTTACTTTTCTTAGTATAGTCTTCATGATCAATGTCGTAAAAAATTACCAAAAATTACAGATCATATCAATTTAATTAATCGATAATGTCATGCCAAAGGTTAATTTAAACAAGGACGAAAAATCATGCTTCAAGCATAGATTATGTAACACTTTCCAACGCTTCCAAAATAATTCTACAAATCATTACCGTTTAATAAGCTGAAAGATAACATCTAAGTAAACAATTTGGAAAATGCATAACATATATAAAAACGTAATTTCAGGAATTTCCAACATATACAATATTCGGAAAAATATCCTAATACTTTTATTCAGCCCTGTATATATATGATCTATAGATTTGTATATATACTACATAGGATGCTAAATTTTAGTTTAGTTAGGAAACGCGTAGTACAGTTTAAAATTCTTCTTCTGGAGTTTCTGTCAATAAACGGAAATGTTTTTGCAAAATTTTGTGCGTCCCTGTATAGGATCTACAGAATTTATACACACTAAGCAATAGACAAAAAGTGAGTTAAATTTAAAATCGCGTTCAGCAACTTAAAGCGCACTTCCAGGAATTCTTGTTAACAGACAGTAGAGAATTATTTTGTGTGTCCCTGTAAATGAACGATGACTGCTATACACACAATATTCTGTAGTAAGGCTCTTATAATGCACCTTAGTGATATATATATATTTCAATGCGTTTAAAATAGTGAAACATTATTTAATTAAACCGCAAACGATTTTTCTCCATAGACGTAATGTAACAGAATTCTTTTGACTGTCCCTGTAAAGTAACTATAAGTGCTATGCACACCCTATTCCATATTAAGCTTCTTGTAATGTACCTTCGTGATATATATCAATTACAATGTGTTTGAAATTGTGTAACATCATTAAAATAAACCGCAAATGATTTTTCGCCATAGACCGTAATGTAACGGAATTCTTTTGAGTGTTCCTGTAAAAAAAACTATAAGTGCTACACACTTCAGTTGAAATAGGGAACATGCTATAAATAACGACAATAACATATAAAAATTGCAGGGCAATCCGAGCATATTTACGGGAGTTAGAGCATGGACAGACGGCAGACGGTCAGACAAACCGAAGTCATAAACACTTTTCAACTAAGTTGGAAAGTGTTAAAAATGACTAAACAAAATCGGGATTTGTTAAAAAATATTGTTGGGTTATAAGTTTTACCTAATAATCGTTGGAATAAAAAAAAGTACAAATCCTCCAATACTCCGCCAACTTTCCCACCTAAAATAAAATACTTGATTGATATTATTGAAATCAATTATCTGAAAAACAATAATATTACAGAACCATCTTCCCTCAGGAGTGGGGTTCAATCCTAACATAAGCTCTCTTTTGTTTTGAGAACCAGAGATTAATTCTTAGGTGGGCAGTCTTAACGGGTATAAGTCAGATTTTGATGAAATCAATATATTTGCATATTTCAGAGTGAAACTATGATATAAATGGGTGGTTAAAAGAGCATAAGTCAAGGTGGAAGGTAACGAACTGTTTTAGCTAGTGATCATAACAGTACAAGAAATAAATGTTCGCTACTATATATGTGTGACGATATTTCGTTAATTAAAACTTCACCTCGATAAAATACCAAGATCACCATATTAATCGAAGTAATAATCAGTCGTAGTTCTGATACTTATTCGCCTTGGTTGATAAACGTTGAGAGTTTCCGCAAAAAAAAAAAGAACAATAATCCATCATCGGAGAAATTTTATTATTTCTTCTATTATAATACAGTGAGAAATCACCAACACTCATACTTGATATCGTTGAACACTTTCACCGCTATAACTTTAACGGCTAATCATTTTATACTTCCAAACTAGATTATGTTAGATGTTATAATGATCATTTCGAATATACAATAGACTCATTTCACAACAGCACGTAATTTTTAAGAAGACAAATATCACAGAAATCTGAGCTCCGTAACTCATGTCAAGCGTTAAATACCAAAAGGCGGGTGATTAATTACGTCAATGCAGATACGTATGATAGCCAATCGAATCACGGATTTGAAGCAAGGAGGTACTATTTTTTAAGGGCGGTGGAAAATTGAAGTGCTGCGGTCTTTCCGAAAAAAGACGCGAATAGACTTTTCCAATAAAATAAAAAAAGAAATGTTACAAAACAAATAATTTAAATAGAAAAAAAATAGGCGTTTTAAAATTGGAGAAATAAAAAGGGGTTTGAAGAAAAATGATTACGGAAAATGTTTTTTAGAAAGATTTTGAAGGGAAAATAAAATATTAAAATACTCATTTTAAATAGAAATAATTTAAATAAACGAAACGAATGAAATATTGTTTAAGATAGGAAATAATTTAATAAACTAGGGTTGTAGAATAAATTTAGAAGAGAAATTTTTATGAAATAAATTTAATGAAGCGCAGAAATTTAATTTTTGTAATATATCTATTACATTACTCACTGCACAAAACTAAACAGTAACAATTATTACTTTACACTATCAAAACACATTTCACGGTTAAAAACATTGATATTAGCCAAAACAACCTGTATCCAGTTAAACAACCAAAAACACACAAAGTACACAGTTTTTTTCACTTTCCTCTTAAATTGCAATTTCAAACTTGTACTGTTGTTAAGACCATCCACCTAAGAGTTCTGACGCCTTAGACCACTCGCCTTAGACTCCTGGCCAACTCTTATCTAAAATGGGAAAACGTTGCAAATCTACTTTAGCGCATTTGCAGATTTGTCGATTTTGTCTAAAAAAATAACTTTGAATTTTAACAATACAGATTTTTAAATAAAGTGCATAGTTCTTTAACATTTAAATTTAAAAAAAATGCAATTTTTATAAGTGCTTACATTTGTAAATACGTATACTGACTTTTCCATTATGTGCGTTTGAAGGGACCGTTTTAAAACCATGCATAAGTAAGCGATATGAAGCTTTATTTCTAATTGAAAAGCCCTTCCTTGAGACACTGAAAAAATCCCGTATAATTGGGAGGAGTTTAAGTCCAGCAAGGGTCGGGTAGTACCCTACCCGAATTTCTGCTTTAAGTCAACCCGAAACCCGACATGAACGCGATACATTTAAATTCAAATCAGAAATATTCAAACCCAAAACCGAATTGAAAAAAAATTAATTCATATTTTAATACAATTATGGAAAAGTAGTCTACAATTATATTTCTAACATCAGTTTTATCTTTTTTATATAAACAAAATTTATTCTTTTTATATAAATATATTATTATTATAATTAATATTCATTAATATTCAAATATATAGGGTTTTTTTTCATTTGAAAAATATTCAGGAGTTTTTTTTTTTTTTAATTTGGGTCAATCCGACCCCGAACCGAAAGAGTCAAAACCTAACCCGAAACAGACCCGAACACGAAACATTTAAAGTCATCCCGATCCCCGACGAATAAAATTTGCGTCAATCCGAGCCGACCCGCGTATGTCGGTTCGGATAAAATCGGGTTACCCGACTGAATGCAAAACTCTGTTGAAATACACAAACTTGTGCATGGATTTTAAATTTGATTAATAACTATGAATGCAGCTATTGTTTCTCATTTACTTTTTATAGCTCTTTTTCGAACTTTAGATTAAAAAAATCTTGCATTTATGAAATTTTGAAAGAGTTGCTGAGTTGCACATTCACTTTTTCTCATTTTTCACGCTTTTCTTCATATTATATTATTATTTTATATATATACGTGACATTGACGTATGCAGTATAACCAATGTATTTTATTATTTCAGATACATAATGAAAGAAAAGCTGGATATGATGTCACCTTCTTTCCTTACTGGTAGAGACGCTAATACATTTTTTCACAGTTATAGGCGCTTAGATGAAGTAAGTTTTATAGTCATTTTTACATTATTTTACGTATAAAGGGTTGATGTTAATAATTTCTGATTTACAGATGTACATAAAAACAAGTTTTAGGACATCAAAAACCTACTAAAACTGCTGGCTGATTTCAATATCACTAGCTGATCCGCCCGCCGTTGCCCGAACAGACTGTCATTGAAAATGTAACAGTGGCATGGACTTCATAAAAAATGACTGAAGAATATTTATTTATACTAAAAACTTGTAAAAATAATTAAATAAAAGACAAAATTTCAAAAGTATAACAGTTACGTTAAAAAAGTGAAATGGTCGGGGAAAATTATTACACTTACTTTTCCCTTTTTACTAAAAATTCCTTTTTTAAAAATCATTGCTTTGTTTGCATTTTAAATTTTATATTGCTAATTATATTTTTTTAATTATAAGTATTAAATGCTTACAAAAATCAATATTTCAAATGAAAATGTATAAAAATATATCACATTTCAACATTTAATTGTTAATGTTGACAAATTATAATTACAATTTGAAATCGTTGTTTGTTTCACTTGTATTCCTGTAGATGGCAGCACCTAACCAATGAGATGTGTTTTATTCTGGTGTTGCCATTAAACAATTAACAAATAATCGCGATTTCTGTGCCATGTACGATAGCGTAATATATTTCAATATCATTATAAGCGCTTACTATCGTCGGTGGATTTTTATTCTATTGATCGGTTTTATTCGCTTCAGTATATTATTAATAGTTAATACAGCTGTGCTTCCAATCCACTTCTAGGCTGCATAGATAAGAAAAAAAAATCCGTTATTACTTTTGTTCTAAGGATGTTAAAACTGATCTCTAAAAAAATATCCTGCTCCCTTGCGCAATACATTATTTTTATTTATTCATTTTAAGTATCTACTTAAAAAAAAAAAAAAAAAAAAAAAAAAAAAAAAAATAGGGGATTTGTCTTTTTCTCCTCCCCCTCGCCTAACCCACTTCCAGAACAGGCAGGCTCTAAAAACACACTAATTTGCTCGATTACCCGATTATGGAAGATTAAATAATATTATTACGATCAGTTACGATCTTCTGAAATCGGGTTGCTATTAATTTCCCTTTGACTGGGTGATTTTTCGGTTCCCAAGGCCACATCTACCGCTGTCACGATAGTTGGCGGCTGTTTTCGTGATTGATTAACTAAGACTAATTACACATTTGAAAATCAGCTTGTATAAAATGGTTAATTTCAAAAATGTGTCTGCTTCTCGGATTTTTATAATGTCTAGAAGAAAAGTTTTCTTTTAGACGCTATGTGAAAATCGTTTTAAATATATCTTTTGAAATATGAGTTAATTTTCATCATTAAATGCTTTTCGCACCTAATAATTTAATTATTTTAAAGTTTTCTTTCTTTTTTAATATTTACATGTAACTATATTTTTCATTTGAAAAGTATTTGGAAATATTATTATTTGGGCTTTTAAAAACTATGTCAACAGTAGATAAAAACAGCTATTCTAAGCTATATATTAAACTAGCCGGTCTTCGCCCGTCTAGCCGGTTGTTTCCGAGTGGGGCCCAGATACATAGTGCAGCGTACCGCCCTGACTTCGCATGGGGCCCAGAAAGAGCATTTTATATACAACCAGAAAATTATAAATAAAATACTTTAAATTAAAAGTATACAAAAATAACTAATAAGAGTATAAAAAAAAGCACTTAAATAAAGATTTCGCGACGTAAATATTTTTTTTTCATGAGCTCCCTGACAAAATACTACTGGGCCCTACCCGTGATTATCTAGGGGTGGGGCCCAAGTAGTACTTTGTATCTGGGCCCCACTCGGAAGCGACCGGCTAGTAATAAAAAATCAGCAGTTCTTCGTCTAATCTTCCGAAATCGGGTTCATAGCCGATGTTGCCGCAAACTCGCTTAGCTCTAAAATCGCTGGAAATACATGATTAACTACTTTTTTTTGTAGATTTGTAAAGCGGAGTTTCATATTCTTACTTAAAACTGCTGCTGAGATATGGCACAATTACCTAAATTTTCGACACACAGTGTGACCCCCTTGATGGATTATTATCTAAAATTGCTAAAATACGTAGTTACCTATTTTCTAGTACATTTGTTATCCTAAATTTAACACATCTACCTATTACTGAGATATCGCAAAATAACATAAGAAATCCGACCCCCATTAACCGTCCTTAGTGGCTGAATTTCTAAAATCGCGGAAATACATGTTTAACTATGTTTTAGTAGATTTGTTATCCTGATTTTGTTATTTCAAGCTCATAACTAAAAATGCTGCGAACATTCGAAATAACTTAAAATTTTCGACCCCCATTTAGCCCCTCCCCCTTAATGGGTGAATTTCTAAAATCGCTGAAATATGTGTTTAATTATTTTTATAGCAGATTTGTTATCCTGAATTTCACGCTCTTATCCAAAACTACTGATGAGATATGGTGGAAAGGTGAAATCATCCCTTTAACTCCTTCAGTAGTTGAATTTCTAAAATCGCCTAAAATGCATGTTTAACCCCTTAATCGTCGTGCCCGAGACATTCACGGGCAGCGTAGGTTACGCCTGTTTTATTCAAATTGTTTGATTCCCACCAGTTTTTTAAAATAGTTTTATTGGCTTTATTCTTGCATTATCTTATCTGTCTATTAAATAAGACGAACATTTCTACTTAAAAAAACTGGTGGTAATCAAGCAATCTGAATTTTTAAAAAGTAGCCTACACTTAAAGTGCGCGACGATTAAGGGGTTAACTATTCTTTAGTAGATTTGTTATCCGGAAATTCACGCCCCTAACTATAACTTCTACTGAGATATGGCAAAATGGCGTAAAACATTCGACCCTCATTTAACCCCCCTTAGTGTCTGAATTTCTAAAATCGCTGAAATACATGTTTAACTATTTTTTCAGTAGATTTTTTATCCTGAGTTTCATGATTCTACCTATAATTTCTACTGAGATATGACAAAATGACCTAAATATTTGAACTCTTATTTAACCGCTATAATTAGTTGCTGAATTTCTAAAATTGCTGAAATATATGTTTATCTATATTTTTTGTAAGATTTGTTATTTCGAATTCCGAGCTCCTAACTAAAAATGCTGTTGAGATATAGAGAACAGGCAAAATGACCTAAAACGTTCGACCCATTTAACCCCCTTAGTTGATGAATTTCTAAAATCGCTGGAATATGTGTTTAATTATTTTTTTAGTAGATTTGTAATCCTGAATTTCACGTTCATATCTAAAACTGCTGCTGAGATATGGCGAAAACGCGAAATGACTAAAAACTTTCGACCCCCATTTAACCCCCTTAGTGGTTGAATTTTTAAAATCGCTGAAATATGTGTTTAACTAACTTTTAGCACATTTGTTATCTTGAATTTCGCGCTTTTAACTAAAACTGTTGTAGAGATATGGTGAAAAGGCAAAATGACCTAAAACTTTAAACCCCCCATTTAACCCCCTTAGTTGTTGAATTTCTAAAATCGCTGAAATACGTGTTTAATTATTTTTTTTAGTAGATTTGTTATCTTGAAGCTCACGCTCTTACCTAAAACTGCTGATGAGATATGGTGAAAATGTGAAATCACCAAAATTTTCGACCCCCCATTTAACCCACTTAGTGGTTGAATTTCTAAAATCACCTGAAATACTTGTTTAACTATTCTTTAGTAGAATTGTTATCCCAAATTTCAGGCTCCTACTTAAAACTCCTGCTGAGATATACCGGAAAGACGAAATTATCTAAAACATCCGACCCCCCATTTCACCCCTTATGCTGTGAATTTTCAAAAATCCTTTCTTTGTACACGCTTACATTGTGTAAAGAATATGTCTTCCAAATTTCTTTGTTCTAGGACAAACGGTTGAGGCTCGGCGTTGATTATGAGAAAATCAAGCTATTCCTTTATAAGTGTAGATTTCTGTTCAGATAATGAATTTTTAAATAACATTAAAAAAAAAAAGAATTTAAAAAGTAATAAATAAAGTGTAATTTAAAAAGCAATTGGACCTGCACACCATAATCTAGTCAAGTATATACCCGCAAAAAATGGTTAAAACTATGTACAGTTTTTGTTGGTATAAAACTCCTATAACAGAACTATCTTGGCAGATTTCAACATTAAAAAGCGCTTAAAATAATTCTTCAATTCAAAAACTTCTTGTTTAAATGTGTTTGTCATATATTTTAATATAAAACTATCACCTTTCATGTTTTTATATACAATAGTTTTTGCAGGATAGGCTAAAAACGTGAAAGGGTTACAATCAATTCAGTTAGGCAGCAGCAGTGTTTGTTACTTTCTTTAGAATAGAGGGATAAGGCGGCATCCTCTTTGGGGCATAACCTGAATATCTATCTATCTATATTATAAAGGACAAACGTGTCCGTGCGTAACGCTGATGTCCTTTTGCGAATTGCAACACTTGATGATGAATTTTCGGTTTTGCTAATTTTGCTACGGAATTTTTTAAAATTTCTAAACATCACACATTTTCACTTTTAACACCGTTCTATAGGGGAAAACATCTACTTTCAAATGCAATTTGTTTGAAAACTGTATCGCAACTTACTCATGTATTACAGCATTTAAATTAAATTTCAAGCATGATTTTTTTTTTTTTAATCTGTCTCTATCGTTTGCAGACGATTACAAAATATTAATCCGTTTGCACATTAAAAAAAGGAAAAAGTTCAGCATTTGTTTCCCGCTAATATTCCATAACGAAATTAAAACTTCATTAAACAATAAATAAAACATAAATTTAACAGACGCGTAATCGAAATAAGCGCTTAAAACCGCTAAAATTATCAGTATAAAAAAAAAAAAAAAACTGCTTTAGATAACGAAATTTTTAGCAATTTCTTCGGCTATTAACTTTTGGCACGAGGCCAATACGAAATTACCGCTTTTTATAAATTTCAAAATTTTATTTGAATATATAACTGACATATTTCATATAAAAATACTCTTTGGTGTTGTTAAGGGGCATTCAAAAAAATTTATTAAATAAAAAAATCTTTTAGAGATTTCAATAAAAAAATAAATGATTGTCATCTATATTCTCTATATATTTGTCTTACGTGGCGCGGAAATAGGGTTAAATTTCTACCTTATCGTTGGCAATAACCATAGTTTCCAGAGCTCAGACCAATGAACAGACAACATTGTGTTAGCTCCGCCTCCAATATGGCGGTCAGTGTCAAAGCAGTGAAACTCAAACTAGCAATTATTAAAAATAAAATATGAACGTAATCCAAAGTGTCTGAGATGATTCCTCATTTTAATTATGAGTAATATTGTCGTTTAATTATGAGTAATATTGAATTCTTAACTCTTATTTAGAATTTATTTACGAATTTCACTCACACACAAAAAAAAAAAATCCGGAGAAAATAAAATATATACTTTCTAGAATGCCCCTGCTGCCATCTGTTGATGTTTTATTGAAGTAAAAATGATTTTTCTTCAATTTCAATGATGTAAAAATTTCTTTTGCAGAAATCTATAATCAATTAGAATAGTAAATTGTCGAACGAAATTTAAACAATTATTGATGATAAACTATCTTCCGACCACGTAGTGTTTTTTTTTTTTTTTTAATGAATTTAAGGTGTGTTGTACAATATTATAGGTGCAATAAGTTTTAAACTAATTATGTTTCCAAGATCCTTTTTTCATAGTATTTAAATGATTTATATACCCATTAGTAGCATCAACTAAATGCATTTTTAGTTGTGTTTTCAACGGAGTTTTCAATTACTTTTTTACATTAAAAAAAATTGTCAATTTCATATGTTCAAATGATTTATTGTAGTACTTATTCCGGCTGGAATTACTAGAAAAATAAAAAGGGGCGAGCGAGCGAAGCGAGCTGTGACCGTGTAGCGGTCTCAATGTGAATTGCTTTGCAATTCACGGGGGGTTGGCGAGCGTTAGCGAGTAGGGGCTGAGCCCCCTAGTATTCTCTATTCCGGGAAGCCTGTGTTGGATTCTCTAGTTAATAATAAAAATATTATTGCCGTGTTTTTTACGGATTTTCATGATTAATATCAATTATTGATCAATGATCACTTTGTTGAAAATATGACGTACGATGCTAGAAAATGAAAATGTCGATGTTCCTGTAACAGATATCAATTTTTGTCTATTGCCAATAAGTTAAATTTAAAATGCAATGATATTAAATAGAGACGTTAAACGATATTTTCTTTTTCAGATTCACGCTCATCTAGATGAGTTGGCCAGTAAAAATCCAGAAATTGTCAGTACGTTTTCTATTGGAAAATCAAGTGATGGTCATGACCTGAAAGTTATAAAAGTAAGCTCTCCAGCTGAATTTTAAATTTATCACGATCTACGTAAGATAAATTTTTCTTTTTAAGAGGACAGTGGACATCGAGTTATTATTATTTTTTTTTAACTGTTGCGTTAGCGATAATGTATAAAGATGGATCAAAGTTCAATTAGTTTTTATCTTTTTTAGCTGTTGAAAGGCGAAAAAAGAAGTTTGTGTTTTGTAATTCAATCAGTAATTATTAAAAGGAACTAACTCAATATTTTGACATTTCTCATTTTAATGTGGTTTTTAGGGTTCTGTGCTTAAAAAGTAAAAACGGAATCATTATAAGATCACTCCTGTGTCTGTCTGTCCGTCTGTCAGAGTCCTTTTTCTGGGACGTGGAAAGTTCAACCTTGGGAAAGTTATAAAGCCTTTTTATCCACATATTTTTAAATTATTAACTATTCAGGAATATGGTTAGGAAAAAATTAGGGGGCTAATTAAGTTACTCGACAAGAAAAGTTTTCTTTCTGTATATCGTGTGTGGTATAATGTGAAAGATCTCGTAATACTGAATTCAAAAATACTTTAATTTTAATTTTAGGTATTATATTTTCAGAGATATTGTCGAAAATACACTGTAAAAATATGCCCCCTCCCCCTTCTATTTCCGAATCTACTGAAACTAAAATTACGGAAAATTTTGGGATAGTTAGGAGCGTATGTAAACCTTGCAGAAAAACTATAACGATTTTCCTACATCCCATAGTTTTTGAGAAAAACGCATTTTTTTCATTAAAAACAAACTTTACTGTACGGGTGGTCAGAGGGGGTGTTGACGGGCGTTCGAGATATGTATCGACGTAGAATCATCCAAGGATATTTGATAAAGATTTTCGAAAAAAATGTCAGTAATTAGCCGAGATATTAATTAAGTTATTTTAAACAAAATTTCTTTTTATGTATCGTGTATGGTATCATTCGGAAGATCGCGTAACACCGAACTCAAAAATATATTTGTTTTAATTATAGGTAATATATTTTCAGAGATATCGTCGAAAGTATACTGGAAAAACATGTCCCGTCTTCCTCCTATTTCTGAATCTACTGAAACTAAAATTATGAAGAAAATAAGGGTAGTAGGAGTTTATTAATTAATAAATTTAATGTACGGAACCCTTTGAGCGCGAGTTATACTCGTACTTGAACGATTTATTTCATGTTTGTAGACTGCTTCGTGGAGAAAGGAATTCAGCCGGAGTACTAACTATGCATGTTTGGAAGGGAAGGGAGGAATTTAAAAGTTGAGTGTTGAAAGGCAAAAAACTACATGACTTGGGGAATTTCAAAACTAGAACAGGAAGGTCTCCATAAGCGAATACTCGGCATTTTTTGAAAAAATTACAGATTATTCTCATGAAGATATATACATTTATATAAAATAAAAAATTGCTGCGGAACCTCGATATAACGTCCGTATAAAATTATTAAAATTTCGTGTTTTTTGGCAATTTATCGCTAGTTGGCGACACAATGAAATTATAATAAGAAAAACACTTTGATGATAAATCTTTTTTAGGAAAACTTTTTCTAACTCTTCATACTGAACTAGTTTAAATAAGTTTAACTCAAATGAATACACGTTTATAACTATTGTTTTGCCATATACATATATGTATATATAAAGAAAATTAACACTCGTATTCTATGGTTTAGAACAAAATTTAAATTGATTAAAAAGGCTTCAAACTTAAAATTAATGTCCGATTGTGAGCACTGTCAATTCGACTTCAGGATTGTTAGTGCCGCAGACAACAAGAGAAAAGTATTGTTGCTATGGAAACAACGACTTATTCAATATCGAAATACAATGAGAACGTTCTTAATCCGCCATTTACTGTTAAAAATATCCAGCCTGAGAAAAAGTGTAAAATTAAATAACTTTAGCAATACGCAACTTGTATATATATTATACAGGCTTATAGAAAAAAAATAATAAACCATTTAATCGTTTAAGTTCATAAAGTACTACGCATTTAAACACTCATTTAACCAGGAATTTTCCCATACATTAAAATCGCTTGTATTTTGCGAGGAAAAAGTTTTGTTCGCCAAATCGAGTCTTTTTGCGCCAAATACTCGAAAGTATTTTATTTTTTTTACAGATTTTCTACTGGTATTCCGCAGCTAAATTTGACTGATTTTTTTCAAAATATTCTGAGTATGCGCTTTAAGGAGAATTTTCATGTTAGTTCCTTTCAACAATCATCGATTCAACTGCAAAATTATTTCCAGCATTCTTAGGGTTCAAGACAGCGCAGCGTCATCTATCGATGACATTTGGATCTAAAACAAGAAAGCAAACTAAAGAAATTCCCAACTTCATACGGGGGATTTTTTATAATGAGCCAAAATGGATATTGACAATTTCAAAAATTAAAATTAAATTTAGACAATATTAAAGTTATTTTTAGTATCAGGTATCATGATAAATTATGTAGTATGAATAGTGACGTAAATTTTCTAAAAAAGGTATCTATTTAGAGTATTTTGAGAGAAAAACGGGAGTGAATGTCAATTGGGTGACGCTTTTAAAACAGCTGTTTACAAAAGTATTAGATGAAGAATGATACATTTTTTTTAAATATATGAAAGGGGTTGAATAGTTTATTAAGAAAAAAGTCTTAAAACAATCTACATGAATGTATTTTTTAATAAAAAAGGTCACAAAAACATGCAAAAAAGAAATAATTTGTGATTTTACATATAAGAGTTTCAATTTTAAATAAAATATACTAAAGAGAAAGATTTAAACAAATCCATCTCCTTAAATAGTACATATTGATAACGTTTCTAAGACAAATTTAAAAAAAATTGTATTGTTTAATTTATGAATTTTGAAATTATTGTTGTGTCACCCCATTGACAATCGCCCATTATAAAAAAATCGACCCATTTACACTAATCTGCTGCAAGAATAACTTCAATAGATAACACCGCATGCTTGCCACTCCATTTAAAAAACCGTCAGTTCATTTTAGAACATCCTGTGCTTTCAAGACAAATACAAAAATATTTGATCTGTCAAAATCGGAATGAGCATTTTGGCTCTGTTTTGGAACTAAATGATTATTAATGCATACTGTAAGACAAGCGAAAATCAATCTTTCTGTCGGCTTGCCGGTCGGGTAAAAATATCGTGTATAAGCGTAGTTGACAACTTTTACGCTTCTTTTTGTTACCATTTTTTCCGAATAGTATACTATTCGGATTACATTATAATGTTCAACTTATTTCATCGTAGAATTTCTGTGAATAAATAATGTAAAGATAATATTTCGGAAATAATGATAAAAAAAAAATAATAATAAAAGTTGGCAGTTATCTATATAGTGTATTATTATTTAGTCGTAAAAGTGGAAAAAAGAATTCTGTAGAAAATAAATATATACGGCAGAACACAGAGTAAAAAATACATTGAAAAATATGTTAAAGATTATTTTATTACCATAATAATAATAAACAGAGACTTATGTAAGGACAACTAAATGGCTGTACAAGTAATTATTTTGTTCCATTATAGATTGGATCAAAAAATGACAGTACGACCAAACGATCCATTTGGATTGATGGCGGAATTCATGCGAGAGAATGGATTAGTCCAGCTACTGTAACATATGTTGCCACCAGAGTAAGATATATTTACATGTTTATATTTAATACATTTATTACTTATATTTATTTTATTTCAATTAAGTATGTTCATTTACACTGTAAAAAAATCCTGTATAAATACTGGTGATTTCATGTGAAATTCATTTGTGTAACGGAAACTTTTTGTTTTGGGTAGAAATCGTATATTTTCTTGGAATAACGGAAAAATTCTTTTTTATCATGACTCGTTAAATATTCAAAACAAAAATGTTTTTTCTAATGCAAACAAACGGAAATGTTCCTTTTCAACTGAGAGAAAACGGAAAATATATTATTGGAGTTCTATGGCATTCATACTACGGCTACAGCACCTAGAATTGTGGAAATCTGCTACACAATAGTACTAAAATATTGAATTCAATAAATGTACAACGTTGCTGAAAAGATAACGATGGGATCGCAGCTCCATCTGCTAGCTCTTCTCAACGTAAATATTGTATTAGAATGTTTCGGCTGGTGATAAGTATTTTAAATACTAAAATTATATCCTTTTCTCCTCTGACTTATTGTGATTTTTAGAAGCTTTTGTAAAATTATGAAAGCATGGCTAAAAAACGTGATACGCATTCTTTTGTCTCTGGTTGCAATACTCGATACAAGAACAGTAAGAGCACCATTGCACATTTATAGGCTACAACTTTTTAGCACTTTATAAAGCATTACTGGGATAGCCGGTTTCCACACTATGTATTCTAGGCGCTGTACTACGGCTGTGATGTCACGTGCATAAAGTCCATTAGCTAACGGGAGAAATTTTAGAAAACGGATTTGACGTGCACGTCTATGACTCGTACACAGCAGTGTTTTAAAAACCGAGCATTGAACTCGAAATTACCAGCTACCAGGTCATGACATAAGCTATCCGTTTATTCTAGATCAGAAGAATTAAATAGTATAAACATCTGGCAGATCGATAAGTCTATATAAGAAAATTTACACAGACGAAATCTTAATTATTTTTTATTATCAATTGTTTAATGTATTATTCATCACAGTGTAAAGTAAACATAATCCTTTATAAATGTATTAATATGGTCAGGGTTATATTAGTTTTGACCATGGAAGGATTTAACTATGGATAAAACAAATTTCAACCATTCTGTTCAAAATTAATTGCGAGTACTCTGTAAAAGACAAACAGCATCCAATTTTTTTCCATTATTAACGTATAATGGGGGCTTAATACATTTATTATTAGATGAAGAAACTTATTTCAGGGTATTAGCCCAATCCCAGTGAAACTTATTCTAGTGTATTAGAGCAGTGGTCGCCAACAGGTGGTCCGCGAGAATATTTAACAGTCCGCAGAAAAATCTGAACAATTATTGCTATTTTAAAGTTCCATTAAAAATTAAAAGCAATAATATTCTAAAAAATTCTTAAGCACATTTATGAAATTTTACATGTTTTATTTCGTAAAGTTAAGTTATAACAAACATTGATAATTGTGTTAATAGATGTTACTTGTCATTTATTTTCAAAACAAGTAATTTTTATTTATTTTATTACTTTTTTTTTTCAAATTACAAATTGTCTTAAATTTTTATTTTATGCATTATAGTAAAAAATCCATTAACTTATTTCAAACAAACAGGGGGAAATGTCACACTAAAAATGTGTGATTCTATGCTTCAATTATTTTGTAATGATTAAATTAACATTAACAGCTTTGTCGTAACTAAACAAAATTCTTTAAAGATTTTCGTTGTGATTAAATAAGCATTTGTGATTTTATTATAATCAAATAGGCATTTATAATTTTGTTTTATTAAATATGTTTATTTTATATTAATAAAATGGATGCTCTCTGGTCATTTTTGAACAATTATTTTTATGCTTATAAAAAACTCATTAGTGGTTTGTCAGTGAAATAACTTGATAATTACTTTTTATACCATTGTCCTTACATTATAACTTATAATTACAAGGATAATTTTACAGGATCTTTTCACAGAAGAGGTGATACTTAATATTTCAGACTAAGTTAGCTATTTAACAAAAATAATTTTTTTGATTTTTATATTAAGGTAAAGCTAGGAGAGTCTGCGCACAATTCAAAAGAATAACGATAAAAAATCTAAATATTAATTTTTTGCTAAACTATCCATGAATAATTTTTACTTCATTTGTTTTTTATGCATTTTTATTGCTATTTTGTTGTTGTGTTGTAATTTAATAGAACAGTTGTAATAAAACCAAGAAAGTTATTTTACGCAATCTATCCTTATAGGGTTGGTATGATTGCGCACATGGGTAGGAGAGATTGTTACTAATAATAACTACAATTAACTCGTTAACAATAATAATTACAGTTAAATGACATGGTTGTAAGGTTTTTGTGAACAAATATTACTGTATTAAGAGTGAATATTTCAACCTAATGATTAAAGATCATAAAAAGGAAATAATTTTAAAAACGATTAAAAAATTTTAATTAAAGGGGAAAAATTAAAGAATAAAAAAAAAGCAAGTCCAGATAAGATTACAAAATAACATTAAGTTACTTGAAAACACGTTTAACTTAAAATTAGTCCATTTTCATTTTTCATTTTTTAATGCAAATTTACCAATAAGCTGCGTAATCTCTCCTAGCATGGAAACTAATGGGAAGAATGCGCCATCTCTCCTAAGTAGCAGATGCGCAATCTCTCCAATTTCGGTAGGAGAGATTGCGTGGCCTTTTATTTAAATATGGCCACTACTAAAACGAACCGTTGATGTTCACATTGTTAGTCTAGATTAGTAGCTTATGAGAAATCGTTTAAGTTTAAAATATTTTGCACTACTGGCATTGTATAGAAATTCTGATGAATAGCTATGAAAATTCAAGCACTTACTTTGGAAAAACAAAACAAAATAGCAATGCTTTATCTTAGACGCCCAAAACAATCAACGTGCACTTTCAAGTAGACACTCCACTACTGCTGTTGTACAACTACCTGGAGTCGCTGCGCGCTCACTCTACTCCTTTCCCCGAACCTCTATGTGCACAATCTCTCCGACCGCGCCATCTCTCCTGGCTTTACCTTATATTTACTCAAAAGAATTTTTTTTTGAAAATACAGTATTTTTTCATGTATGCCGCATTTTAAATATGATATAGGAGAAATACATTTCAAACAGATTTTATTCCATTAAAATCCCATACAGTAGATGCCGTTTAATGTGATCACTGTTATTGTTATCAGTCGCTTGAAATCAACCGGAACCTCAACCTATATTCAATTATACACCAAAATCAATCGCTTTGTGTGATCAGCTTTTCTATTAATGTTATCTCTTTTTTTTCAGTAGACCAGTTTCTGAAAAGTGTGCAGTTGAAAGCGAAGTTCTGTTATAAAACCCTTTCAAAGCACGATTTCCAAAAAAAGATAAAATATGGCATTCAGGGTTTAGATGAGGCCTCTATGGCGATCGACAAACACATTACGCACGACAAACACATACACACACGACAAACGACACGAAGCTCACTGAAACTAAGCACTTCCAAAACAATTGCGACGAAATACAAAGTAATAAGGTTGATCAGGAAGACGGCAAGAGCAAATTTGTTGAAAAAATACCTACAAATACAGAAATGAGGAAAGCACTGAAATCTTTGAAATATGTTATATAATATAGTTCGGACAATTTTTGAAAGCAATATCAGTATGAAAGATTTATTTTCATCCTTTAACCCTTTCCGTCACAGTGGTCCCACTCCGGGTACACCTAATTTTAATTCCAAACTTCCATTCGACACCAAGAATATTTAATAAAATTTTGTTTCTACAATGAAAGCTTAAAATAAGAAATTCATATTTTCTAAAAAAGTCGTTTGTAAATTCCGGTGTCAGTCAGTAATTTCTCATTTTACGAACAGACTTTGTCTGTGCCGGAAAGGGTTAACCCTTTCAGAGGCAAAGTATTTCTGTTTCGAAAATGTTGAAATGATTGAATGACACCAGAATTCACAAACAAATTTATTTTTAAAATAAGTAAAAGCTTTTCTTCATGTACATTGTCCCAGAAAAATTTTACTCCAAAATGATGTTCGAATGTGGTATTTAAGAATTAAAATTAAATGGTACGATTAATATACCACTGCTCTTCAAAGGGTTGAGTAAGAGTAAATTACAGAATTCTTCCAATAAATTGTTTTCTAAAATTTTTAAAAAGTCATTGTTTCATGAAGGATTAGTTATAACTTTTTAGTAATACTGAAAATGTCATTATTAAGTATTTTCATAAATAACTTATTGTTATCAAAATCTCGTGGTACCGATGTGATCACATTAAGGGACATCTACTGTATTTAGTACTAAAATTACACATTTTTTCCTGGTTTCGGGAATATAAATACAAAATGACCTCTCAATGATTTTATGTATTGACCAATGGTCATATATACAGAGGCCAGTCAAATCCCAATTACTCATGTATCATGTGTACCTCGAGTTTTAACCCTTTAACGGATAAAGCACTTCAATTGCTAAAATGTTGAAATAAATGATTGACACCGGAAATTATGAACAAATTTATTTATATATAACAAAAAAGCGATATTTCACGTACATAATAAATGGAAAACATTTCTGTTAAAATTCTGCTGTCATTGTTGAATTTCGTAATTAAAATTTTGTGGTTTCGTAGGGAAACCAATGTCCGTTAAAGGGTTAAAGTAAATATTGAGGTGGGAAACCGTACGACATATTAAAAAAACAGGTAATAAGCACCAGACTTTATTTGTTATTAATATTATATTTACATGAATTAGTAGTTACTCTTGATATTTCGACGACGTGTTTATTTTTAGCTTGTTGAAGACTACGACAATGATGATGATACCAAGACCTTGGTGGATGAGTTTGATTGGTACATTCTTCCGGTTTTGAATCCCGATGGTTATGAATACAGTCATGTGTTTGTAAGTTTTGACTGAAGTATTTGTATATTATTAATAAACTTACATAAAGCATATTATTAATAATGGGTTAAATAATAATACTAGTATTTAATTTTATTTTGAGCTTGTTTACATATTAATACGAGATGATGACAAGCACGAGGTGTCTAAATATGACTACAGCAGTTTGATGATTTCATATTAGGATTATTATTTGATCTAAAGGGTGTCTCAAAATTATTAGTACAAATATTTCGAAGGATTAGAACATAGCGGGGCAATCAGAAATCATTATGCAATGCATGGTTGTAACTCAAGTGGTGAAGCGTTTGAGGGCACTTTCTGATTGGGGATAAAGACCTATTTATTACACAATATCGAATAAACGATTGGTGATTTTTATGTATAATGTTTTTATATAATACTTATAATATAATGAAGCTTCATAATCAAACGGCTTATTCTGTAACGTTTGTTATAACCAAGCAAGTGACAATGTTTTTCTAAACTAATGCGTAATCAGATTGAAAAATATTAGGCGTGTTCAACTGAAGCCCATTCGAAGCGTGTAAATTGACGAGTTGGTGCTTAAGGTGGGAAATGCGCATGAAGCAAGTAACGTCATATGTATACAGAATGCATTGCGTTGCGAAACGGTCATTCTGATTTCATTATTTGATAGTGGAAGTGCGTTAAAGATGGTTGGAGTGATTACGAACCCGTCCAAACAAAATCAACGTGCAGTTTTTTTCGGCAGATGGATGTAAGTCTGTTGAGATTCATCAGAGAATGGTTGCTGTCTATGGAGAAAAGTGCGTATCAAAGACAACTGTTATGGATTCGTCGCCAATGTTCCTCAACGGTCGTGAAGAAATGACGGATTTGCCGCGTCCTGGTCATGTGTAAGAAGTTATTACGGAGACACTGATTGCCTAAATTAAAATTGCGGTCAAGATGAACCGTAGACATTCGTGACTTGGCAAGTGAATTAAGCGTTCAAGCAACAGCCAAAAACTTTCTTCGCCAACAATATTCGACGCCCAAACAATGGGATGCGTATGTCTCAACGCCATGGGTGACTTTTTTCTGAACAAATGTGTATGCTGCAAGTTTAAATATTATATACTATTCTTTTTATTTCATTCAGTTTTGTGTTTCCTTTATTCATGTTCCGCTTATCAGAATTGTCGAACGGGTTTCATCTGAACACACCTCATATAATTTGTAGCATATTTTATTAACTAGTTCAGTTATTTTAATATTTTGCACTGTTATTAAGATATCTGTATTGAAGATGACTCAATAAATTATTTTTCTGAAATAACAGAATAGAATGTGGAGAAAAAATCGCCGAGGCTTCCTTCTCTTTTGTCGAGGTACAGATCTGAATAGAAATTTCTTATTCCACTGGAGAGGTAAGAAATTACATCTGAATTTTCAATTAACTTTACTTGTAGTATGTTAGCTATCCCAAGCGTTCTTGATTAAATATTAATAGATATTCACCAATCTAAGAAGCCCTTCACCGAAGCAGGTTTCCCCCCTAATTCAATCGCGAAATCCCATGTTAACCTACAGGATAATATAAATAGGTGATTATTCATTACTAAAACAAATATCGAAATAAGGATTTCACAGACAGAAAGACCACATTCAATGCTGATGTAGGGTTTTTTTTTCTTTAAATATCTTCTTAAATTTTACATATTTCAAAAAACCTATAAACTTTAAAATTTCTAGTTGAGAAAATTTGAAAAAATTTCTCATCTTTTTAAAAAATAACTAATAATTAATACTTAAAATTTAAAAAGACATTTTTTTAAAAACGCATTACGTTAGCATTTGATGTCTCTTTCTGGTGGGGAAAACTGTATTTTGATAGTTATATTAGGCGATAATAAATAAACAAATTAAATTTTCTCATAAAGTTAACATGGGATTTCGTGATCGTGGAGAATCACTGAAGAGCCTTCTTAATCCATTTTAGGCCAAGGTCAGAAAAAACTAAAAAACTCATTTTCTTTTCTTAGTTACTATTTATTTGACATATCTTTCTGAGTACATTCAAGATTTTTGTGAATTATAGTCAATATTATTCAAAATATAGTATGGATCGGTTGGATACGACCATCCACCCTTGAATGATAAATAAGCTTTAAAACACCTTGGATGCAGATGCTCCTGACACTTTTTCACACAAATATGTGTTACTTCGACATACTTTACATCGATTTCGTTTGTCAAAATCGTATTTAATAATTAAGTGGCCAATGTTATCGAATCTTGCTGAAGAAGATATTGTTGCCTTCCTGTACGGTAGTAAAATTTATGAAGACATTTTTCTCAACATGCCTTTAAAAGACAGACATAATCCTACAACCCGCAAATAAAACAATGCAACGCAGGAAAATGTTCAAAGTCATGGGCCATATACGACTCTCCGGCCTAAAATGGTTTAAATTGATCGAAAAGTTTCTTTCGTTTTATTAGAATGCATAAAGCAGTTCAGATCAGCTACAAGTTTTCCTGCCTTTTCCAAGTTTTTCATACCAATAAAAGAAAATTTCCAGGTATCGCGATTTTGTGATGTTGCGTACAAAAAATCTGTAAAGTGTGAATTTAAGAGTGGAACTTTCAGAACTGACACTGAAACACAAACTATTGATTTTTTTAAACAAATTTTTGCAAAATTTACAAATTGTTTAACACCAAGATATTTATTTCATGGATAATGATTGCTTGACGTCCCTATATTTCTCAATGAAAATAATTTTTATGTGCTAAACATTTTGCAGATACGCACTTTTAGCACCCTCCTTTTTGTCTAACCAGGATTGAAATTCTTTATCACATAAGTCACAATTAAATATAGAATGCTTTGACATATTTTAATAATAATAATAATAAAGTTTATTTCTTTATAAGTAATATAACTGCTTTGTAACTAGCGAAATTTAAGGATTATAAATATACAATAAAATTAAACTAACAATTGTTCAGTTTCCAAACAAAGATGAATAAGCAGACTGGATCACCTAAGCACTGAAAGGAGGTAGACAAAAGTACTTGCATGAGAGGTTGAAATATTCTTTACGGCACTTATGTGAAAAGTTAGATTTTCCTGGTGCTGCAATTTCATACCCTTAATTTTATAATAAGAAAAATTTTCTGATTTTTTCTCTGAAGTTTCAAATCTCTCATACTTTTTCTCAGATATTTCAAATTTCTCTGAGTTTTCCTCAGGAATGGTAAATTTCCCTGACTTTTTCAGTCCATATAAAATTTCTTTGACTTTTCTAGGTGGCTAGACACCCTGATAAAATGTTATGTTTGAAGCATTGCTACCGAGTTAAAATTGGATCATTTCGTTTATCTCCTCCCCCTTCTATCTCACCTATTAGCTATATGGAACATTTTCCTGAAAAGTTGCAAAGTTTGTTTGCAAAAAACACAATACCAAACGAACGAAAAATATATTTTGAACAGTTAATTGTCTCAGACTTCAAATTCATTGGATGAGAGATTTTTATCAGTGTGAATTTACACTATTGTCTAAGCTTCACGATTTACATGCATAAAACAGTGCAGACTTACATGACACTTTCCAGGTGAAATTAATAAAATCAATGGAAAATTTCAGAGGGTGGTTCCAGCGGAAATCCTTGTAGTGATACCTATGCGGGATCCGAAGCCTTTTCTGAACCTGAAACCAAAGCAGTCTCAGACTATATTCTGCAAAACAAAGAGAAATTCATCGCCTACCTAGCTGTCCATTCTTATTCACAATTGTGGCTCACTCCTTGGGGATACACAAGTCAACTACCGGAAGACTACAATGATTTGGTAAGAATAATAAAAATCTAGAGTAGGTTAAATATGGAGATGTTTTTTGTAGCTAATATCAATTATCAAAGCCTGGATATTGAGGATCTTTATGAACTTTTTCGGTTTTTTAATTATTGTTTTAATTTTAGTGTTTTTTGTAACGAATATTAATTACCAAAGTCCGAATATTTATAATATTTATATATTTTTTTCAATTTTAGTAATTTTTACTGATGATGATCTGATTAATTTTATTTTCGTGCAATTTATTGTTTAATGTCTAATTAACGATTACGCGTGGAAAATAAATTGTCAACCCCCCCCCCCCCCCCTCGAAAATGTTCTTAATTTAACAGGCATTACATTGAATCCCACCTTGAAATATTTTCCCTTCTTTCTTTCCCCTAATTCGTCATTGTGATGTCTTGAAATCCGACATGAAAAGCCAACTTTACAGCATTAAAATATCTGTAAGTTTAATGTACATAGGAATAAGATAATGACTTTCTGAATGTACTATCAGAAAGTAGGGAAAAGAACAGGGAAGACAATGCAGAGCTCAAATAGTCCGTTTTAGATGCAATAAGCTAAAGGACAAGGGACATCCGAACTGTAGCCCCAAGCTTTAAGCCTATTGGAGTATATTTCCTACGGTCGGTTAAAACCCATCTGTTAACTGTTTTACTAACGGACAAGACCGGACCACGAAAAACTAACTTGAAGGAAGTCCATCCTTTGGTTGGCAGCTTTAAATTTTCAATGTTTGTGATAATTAAGCAGTTATGGAGTTCACAACTGTGTTAGACTTGAATCCATTAAATTCTATTCGTCTTCTTAAAAAAGATAGATATTTTACAATATGTCTTATGTAACTGTAAGATTGCAAGAATAGATAGAACAATGATAGAGTAATGTCTATGGAAATAGAAGTTAGCATGTTTTTGCTTATTATTCTGACTAAATATATGTAAATCGCTTTAATGTCTTTAAAAAATCCTGTGAGATTCTCATTTAGTAGCTGCCTGATTCAAAACATGACAATTTATAATATATACTACTGACCAAAACAAATCTCGAGTATAATATAAAATCTAGAATCGAAAAGAAAAACAGAATACAAAATAAAAAGAAAGAACTAAAAATGTTTATTTACAATGGACACAGATATATTGATGAAATGGATCAGAGGTCGTCGTCTGAAGATGTGTCTGAAAAGTATGGAGAATTATATCTAAAAATGACTTAATTTTTCTCTATAAATTTCATTAGTCTAGATCAGGCCTGTCCAACCTTTCAGTAAGCCAGGGCGCACCTTAGCTTGTGGCACACAATCAAGGGCGCCATTATTCATATGATTCGAAAAATGCAAGAATATTATTTCCCTTTAGCAGTGATAAGCGACACCCACATGTCTACAGGATACACAGACAAAGTGGTATGCGTTATTAAAATGGTATGTACAGTGATTAATCATTGGCCTCCTAAGTTGGAGGTGGCTCATCTAAAAAATTGAACAAAAAATATATCATAGTAAATTTAACGTTACATTTTTCTGAGGTTTGGGGATGAAAAAGGGGGAGGAATTTTAAAGACTTTTGCATGTAAAGGAGACAAAAACCTTAATAACCCCTGTAATAAAAAAAAAGTATGCAAATATTAATTATTTTAAGGCAAATTAACTTTGGAGATGGAATTTTGTTTAAAGAAATCTAGAAAAATTAAACATTTGAAGGGGCGCCAAGAAAATCTGTAAAGGGCGTCATGGCGCCCGCGGACGCCACGTTGGACAGCCCTGGTTTAAATATTATGTTCATGAGTACGAGACTTTCACAAATATAATTAATCCAGTCCGGTATTGCCATATTTCTATGCTTTTTAACGAGATAATATTCTAGCCGGAAAACAAATATCTGTAAGATAGGATGTGTTCCCAGGATGCAAAATCTGATATAAATAAGTAGAATAATTATATTTCTAACGGTAAAATTTCATTACAAACCTCACACCTCATCTGAAAGTGACTGGCACGGCGATTAGAGTTTTAAAATATTTTAACATAATTATATATATATATATATATATATATTAAAAACTTAAATTTATTTAATATATGTTTTTTTAAATTAATAATTTAATTTTATTTTTATTTTTATAGATTGAAGTGGCTCAAGAAGCTACAAAGGCTTTAAGCGAAGTGCATGGGACCCAGTATCGGATAGGTTCATCAACAAATGTGCTATGTAAGTATTTTTGTACAATATTAGTCAATCTATCTATATTAATAAAAGAAAGTTTCGCTCTGTGTGTGTGTGTGTTTGTCTGCGATGGCTAGCAAAATCTAGCCCACCTAGAAGTCTGAAAATTTAGGTGTGGATAGTCCAAGGTCTGGCCATGTGCACCTGATTCTCAGAATTTTAATATTTTGATAATTACCCAAGATATTAATTAGATTCTCATTAACCATCGCTTCTAAAATTACATCTTTTAAATCAAAATGGCTAAAGAAACGAACAGGCGCATTGGATTTGCAAGCGGAAATGAACGAATTCGAAATTATTTTACTAATTAGCGAATTTTAAGAAAACAAATTGAGATATCAATTTGAAAATTTCTGAGCAAATGTAAAAAAAATTCTGCATCTGACTATGTGTTTTTTAAAAAATTCGGTCGGTAATTTTTCTTAATTTATGCAAAAATCTGCCGGCGCCAGTGAAAACAATCCGAGAAAGTTTCAGACAGGGATCTGCTTTCATTAAAAACTGAACTATAAAGAGATCTGTTTCTCTGGCCGATCCTTCCATTTAGTTTGCGAAAATGAAAGGAAATAATTCCCAATTTTTACTAATGAACAAAAATTTAGGTAACTAATTAAGATAGATTCGAAATTGAGGTTCGGAAGGGGTGTCATCTGCCGGCTATTATAGCGTAGCGTCTTCGTTATGTTCTAATTATCAGAAAAATGTAATTATTTTTTTAATGATCGCATTAATGTAGGCGACGGTGGTTTTCTTGAACAAATTATTCATTATATTTGCGGGTATGGCGAGGGAGGGGGTTAACGCTTTTCTCTGAGATTGTAATTATCTCGGGCCCGGGCAACGCCGGGCGGGTTAGCTAGTTAATTATATAAGGGAGACCTATGTACCTAGGTTCAAATTTTTGTTTAATGCATAAAACTGAGTTACTAGCTACTTTTAAAGCCATTAAATTAATGTGCACGCATGTTTATAGTATTTACTTCTTACAGGAATATCATGCTTGCTTAAAATTGGAAATTATGGCAAAATAATTTTCCTAAAACTATGCAAATGGACCTACGTATGAATACCAATGTACCTAAGGCCGGTAGTTGTACCCAGGGTCATTCCCCGAAATTTTGAATTTACACTCTAAAATAAACAAGAAACTTACATTAAAATTTTATAAAACAATCATCAGATAATACGAGTAAAAAGTCCACTGTTTTAAAATTGTATTTTTCTATAATGTAGAAAAATAACTTGGAAATTAACATATCTCCTTTCCTATCTTATTTCATCCGTATATAGAAACTATTTAAATTTCAAAAATCTAGCATGTAAGTTATAAATAAAATGAAAATACTTTTCATGAATTACTCTACGTTACAATCTTACATTTTATCTAGGACCACGTACCTAGGTACAAAGCACTTTACGTGCGCCCCGAGGAGGTACAAGGGGCTCAACATTGGGTGATTTCACACACAATGAGCTCTATTTAAAAATTCCGCATGGATAGGTGATATATTCGATATCGCATTTAGAACTCCAGAAAGCAATTAAAACTAGGGGTTTAGTTAGAAAAAAAAAATATTTTTCTCACTTTTGTAAAATAATAAAACCATTCAACTGCAAAATTTTATGTGTTGATATACTTTAATACACTTTCACAGATTAAAAATTGAGCAATTATATTTTCATCTTCAGTGGATTCGAAATTTTTAAGGCGAAAATGAGCTTTGCGAAAGAATTGTGAATCTAGCTAAAAGCCACAATGGTTGTTATTGTAACACACAAGTTCATTATATTTGCGCATGCTTAGGATATTTGGGAGAGATCATTCATACTTTTCAGAAGTCGCAGTTTTACAGAACCTATGCAAGTCACAAAAATCCCCCCCCCCCCCAGCCTTTTTTTTTCACGTTTATATTCCTATACATTTTTCTGTGTACAAAAGGCATCATGCAGAAGATTATGGTAACATACCAGGATTTTCTTAATTCAAAGAACTATTCAACTGCGAAAATTCACCATTTTCTGAAAATATATAGCAGTAGATAATGATTTCGAAATTTGTGGGAAATTAAGTGATGAGGAATTTGTTAAAACAAGCAAATAGCTACAAAATATACCGGAATTATAGAAGCTGACCCGGGCCAGATGATGAGATCCCTCTAACGCCATTAAAGATCCCAATGAAAAATTAATAAACATTTTGAAAATTTTTAGTCAGGTGGAGTATTCAGCAGACAAAGGACTGAAAAATTTATTCGAAATTAAAAGATTTTTCTGAAAAATGCAAAAATTCATTAAAGTATTTAGTTTCTTAAACATTTCAATTTCTTATGCTTTATTTCTGTTATGTTCGTATTTTAAGATAAGGCAAAATTAGTTTGGGCTTTTAAAATTAATATGCTTTTAATAATTTAAATCTTAAAAAGCAATTTTTTTTTATTATAATTTAATATGTTTAAACAATTTGTAGTATATAAAAATTAAAAAATGCTTTTATAATGTTAATTAAGGGGAAATTCTAATTTTTATATCAAAATTTTCGATTTTTTGCATTCCTTAAGTGTGTAAATCGTCGACCTAAAGCGGTTTGGCGATATTAGAATTCCCTACAATCTTTTTTGCTCGTTGAACGTAACGTTCTGGTAAGACATTAAACTTGTTTTTCTCAAAACCATGTTTTACAAACTGGGTGACTATTTTTCTCGAAAAATTTTCGACCGCTTTTTTTTTTTTTTTTTTTTTTTTTTTTTTTTAAAGAAGGTAATTGTTTTCGCTGGAGGTTATACCACAGAGAAGTATAATTTTCATCGGTTAATTATTTTTTTTTCGAGCTTGTAAAATGTGAAACAAGCAAAAGAAAAAGAAATTTTTGTTTAAATGATCATTTTGTCAAAAATAAAATTTCTAAACAAAATTTTGGTATAAGCTCCATCAAATTTACGGCCATTTCATAATTTGGCGACCAAAATTTTTCAGATGTTTGTGATCGGAGAAAAACGGTCGTCCGATTAGAAGTTCACGGCGCGCACCTGCAGGTGCAGGCACCCCTCGTCACACAAGGCGTATTATTTTTTTATACACACACACAAAAAAAAATAATAAACATGTAAGCGAAATGTCAATAAATATAATGCAAAAGTCCGAAGGTGATATTACTTTTCTTTGCAACGTAAAAAAAAATTTCGTAAAAATCGCATGAATTTCAAGCCAAAGAAGTAAGACCTCCCCCTTTTAGTGATACATAGGTGCCAACCTCTCATTAATATTCCGTAATATGCGGTTTAATTTGACCCAGTTTAACAACGTTTCAAACCAGAAAAAATATTGGACGAATCTTTATTTATTCAATTTCAGGTTTCTACGTGGAATTTATTTAATTCCATTTCTTAAAAAAATTTCTGGTGCGAAACGTGTTAAACCTGGGTCAAATTAACCCGCATATTACGGAATATTAATGAGAGGTTTAGTGATGGGCATAACGATTATTTTGATTATTCGAATGAATCATTCGGGCATGTGTAGAAGCATATCTGTCAAACTTCAATTTTTTTTTTTATTCAATTACTACCAGAAATTTTGAAAAAAAAAATTTGAAAAAAAAAAATTATAAAATTTGAAGTAAAAAAAAAAAAATTGCATACAAAAAAATTTGAAGTTTGACAGATATGCTTCTGCGCATGCCCGAATGATTCATTCGAATAATCACAATAATCGTTACGCCCATCACTAGAGAGGTTGGCACCCATGGTGATAGCATAAAAGTTTAAGATAATTTATTTCTCGATCTCTGAGCGTTTGAATTAATGAGTGTGGACTATATTACAAATTTTAAGTCACAGCAAAATTGCATTCCTATTTCAATATCACTTTTTTTTTTAGATGTGGCAACAGGAGGAGCAGATGATTGGGCTAAAGGTATGGCAGACATAAAATACTCTTACACAGTGGAACTTCGGGACACAGGACGCTATGGCTTCATGTTGCCCTCAGAACAGATTATTCCAACAGGTGAAGAGACATGGGCTGGTTTCAAAGCAATGGCAAAAGCAATCAAGAGAAAGATGTAAAAAATTATTTTGAATAAACAAATTTATTTATACAAATTACAGTAATATTGTAATGTAAAATGCAGTCATAGATAAGAAGTCATTATTTAGGTTGTGTTAAAAATATCACTTTCTGTTATTTTATTTTTTTAACCAATTTATCTTCTGTGGTTGGAGACAGCATTTAAAACATAATCCAAGTTCAGTGGCAAGCTCTCGTTACTTTGATACGTAGATTAGCTTCAACTAATGTTTTCAATTTTTATTGTTAATGACAGAATCTTATTCAGAACCCTCTTCATATTTAAGACTAATTTCCACCACGAAATTTCTGGTATCAACGGTTTATTATGCAATCAGTCCCTGTCCTAAATGTATGGTTGATATTGCGAGCCATTTCTGCTGCTTTTTGTGCCATTTTAAATCCCTACACAAAATCATGTGAACTTTATTCTTTTCCATAGTTCTTTTAACTGTTTTAAATATCCCTGTACAATGATGAAAAAACAAAACCGTAATACTAAATAAGTAGATAAATATTTGTCCTTCAAAATAATATACAACAATGTAATATTCCACTAACAATTAAAATACCTCAGGCTAAAAAGCTCAATAACTAGAACCGCTATTATTTTTCACACAACCTAATATATCTTCAATTAAGTTCCCTATAAGTTGTAGTAAGCCTAAGTAAAGTCAGTATTTAGCACATTTTTCTAAAGTTTTTTTTTTTTTTTTTTGGTAAATTGAATACATGGTTATTTTGCAATAAATAAAACTTCCATTTAACAAATTTCTCTTCTATTTACCGAACTTTTTTTCTGTCTAGAATCTCAATGATAAATACAGGGCTAGTATAAGATTAATTTATTTTCAAGACACTATATATTCAAAACTATTACATGCACAAATATGAGTGATACATGAAAATAACCGCAATCTCACCAGGTAGTAGCACAAGTTGGTGAAGATGACCTCGTTTTGTTCCTTTGGCCCCAGGTTACCCGATTTAACACCTTGTGACTTCTTCCTTTGGGAGCACATTAAGGACCCTTTATGTACACCCATTACTAAAAACATTAGAAGAGCTCAAGGAATGAATCAATACTGCAATGATGACCACTGACAGGATTACGCGACAAAATGTGTAGAACGAGTTCAACTACAGACTGGACATGTCGTGTGACCCAGGATGCACTCATAGAACATTTGTAGAGTGTGCAGAAAACTTTGATCTGTCAAATTTCTCTTCTATTTATCGAACTTTTTTTCTGTCTAGAATCTCAATGACAAATATAGGGCTAATATAAAAGATTCATTCATTTTCAAGACACTATATATTGAAAAGTATTACATATACAAATATAAGTGATACATGAAAATAACCGCCAACTCACAAGGTAGTAGCACGAGTTGGTGAGGATGACCGTTTGCAGTTAGTAACATATTTATACATGTAATACTTTTGAAAATGAAAGAATCTTTCATAGTAGTCCTGTACTTTTACTCACATTCTAGGAAAACTTCTCTCCTTCTTTAACATGAAAATTGTTCACTGTCAAGAAGAAGAGTTTTGAACTTGATTTACTGCCAGTGGACAATGAATAGCCCTCCTCACTTTTGTCAGTAATATATATATATATATATATATATGCGTGTGTACTTATTGGAATGTATATGCATTAGAGTCCTGGATGGGTCGGATTACCCGACTCGAACCCGCAAATTCCATTTGAAGTCAACCCAACACGAACATGACAAAAAAAAAATTTCCTCAACTCGAACCCGCAAAAATAATTTTTGTCGACCTGCAACCCGAAAAACTTCAACCCGCAATGAAAGGAGAATAAATCATGCTTTAATACTATTATGAAAATTATGTACAATTATATCTCTAATATCAATTTTGAACTTTATATAGATAAATAGACAAATCTATATTCTTTAATATTCAAATGTAGTGAAACCTTTGAATAGCAGACACCTCGAAATCATTGAATAGAGTCCTGCATCGGGTCGTTTTTTCCCCCCGGGTCCGGATGACTAATTTTTTTTTTTTGAGTGTCGAGTTCACAATAGAATAATTCTTCCAGGTCATATTTAGATTTTTTGCATGTTGAATTGTTGGGATTTTCACAAAAAGTTTGAAAAGAACTATGCTTCAGATGAATATAAATATGTATTTGAATATGAATAAGTATATATTCAATTTACTGCATGAAAAAAAATAAAATGTATATAAGAAATGTAATCATAGATTATACTTTCTTTACGATGCAATTAAAAACCAATTTTTCTTTTCTCAGAATCTGAAAAAAATAACCAACATTTCATTTACAGAACACACAAAAACACACGTGTCGTATTTGTGATATTTTATGCCTGCATACACATGCTACATGTGCGTAGATTTGGTTGTGCCCACTATTCCAAGGGATAAGCGTACAAATATATAATTGTCAGGAATTTAAAAAGTGTTTGCTAAACATGTGTCCGTTTTTCGGGAGTATCCATTATGGAGATCTTATTGCATATATATTTTTAACCTGCAAAAATATTGTGGACATTCTTTTGAAAAAGCAGGTCAACCCAAACTCGACCCACAAGAGTCAAAACCCAATCAGAACAGGAACCGCAAGGAAAAAATATAGCCCCGACCCGAATTGCAGGTTGGGTCGGGTGCGGTTAATCCGACCCGAATTGCAGGTTGTGTCGGGTGCGGTTAATCCGACCCGATGCAGGACTCTAATATACATTTTCTTTCAACAGCAAAGCATTTAAAGTAGAAAATCTGCCATTCTGATGTGGAGAACAACAGTGAGAAGTGGTTTCATTTTTAGATCTGATCATATCTAAAACTGGCTAAAAGAAAACATTTGTTGATACAACAGAAATAAGAAGTCCTAAAAAAAGGTGACTAAGATTTCAGGAAAAAAGACATTGCTTTTAAGTTTGGAATTTTACATAGGTCTGACAAATCTTATAAAAACAGAAGTGATACTTTAAATCAAAGTATTTAAACCTAATTTCTAACATTTTAAATAGCATAAAATTTTAGTTTTGTTAACTGAAATTAAGCTATACCACAAGAAATGTTTAAAAGCATGTAATACGTTTTATAAAGAATTTGATTTTAGGGAATTTTTTAAAAAGCAAATTTTTTAATGGGATCAATCAGCTAGTAATCATTTAGAAGCAGACTACAATATGTAAATACAAATATAAAAATTATTTTAAAGAAAAAACTAGATGGAACCCGTCAAAATTTGACGGCAAACAACTTGATAATACCATAAAAGTAAAATTTATAGTTGCTTTAACTTGACAAATTTCATAGTGGGGAGCATAATATGATTAAGTGGTCACAGACTTTTCCATCGATAAATCACATGAGGGGTGTATGCAAAATTTAGAAAAGTACACCCTTGGGGGGTCAAAGTGGGGGGATGGACATGGGAGATGCATAATATGATTAAGTGGTGACAGACCTTTCCAATGATATATAACATGAGGTTGTGTGCAAAATTTAGAAAGTACGGGGGGGGGGGCAAAGTGGGGAGATGGACATCGGAGATGCATAATATGATTAAGTGGTCAAAGCCCTTTCTAATGATATATAACATGAGGGTAATGTGCAAAATTTAGAAAGTACCCTTTGGTGGGGGCAAAGTGGGGAGATGGACATCGGAGATGCATAATATGATAAAGCAGTTACAGACCTTTCCAATGATATATAACATGAGGGTAATGTGCAAAATTTAGAAAGTACCCTTTGGTGGGGGCAAAGTGGGGAGATGGACATCGGAGATGCATAATATGATAAAGCAGTTACAGACCTTTCCAATGATATATAACATGAGGGTTGTGTGCAAAATTTAGAAAGTACGGGGGGGGGGGGGGCAAAGTGGGAGATGGACATCGGAGATGCATAATGTGATTAAGTGGTCAAAGACCTTTCTAATGATATATAACATGAGGGTAATGTGCAAAATTTAGAAAGTACCCTTTGGTGGGGGCAAAGTGGGGAGATGGACATCGGAGATGCATAATATGATAAAGCAGTTACAGACCTTTCCAATGATATATAACATGAGGGTAATGTGCAAAATTTAGAAAGTACCCTTTTGGGGGGGGGGCAAAGTGGGGAGATGTACATCGGAGATGCATAATATGATTAAGCAGTTACAGACCTTTCCAACAATATATGACATGAGGGGTGTCAACAAAATTTAGAAAAGTATCTCTTGGGGGGGGGGGGGGGAAAGTGGGGAGATGGACATTGGAGATGCATAAAATGATTAAGTGGTCACAGACATTTCCAATGATATATAACATGAGGGTAATGTGCAAAATTTAGAAAGTACCCCTTCGGGGGGGGGGAAGTGGGGAGATGGGCATCGGAGATGCATAATATGATTAAGTGGTCACAGACCTTTCCAATGATATATGACATGAGGGGTGTCAACAAAATTTAGAAAAGTATCCCTTAGGGGGGTGGGGGGGGCAAAGTGGGGAGATGGACATTGGAGATGCATAATATGATTAAGTGGTCACAGACCTTTCCAATGATATATAACATGAGGGTTGTGTGCAAAATTTAGAAGTACCCTTTGGGGGGGAAGGGGGGCAAAGTGGGGAGATGGACATCGGAGATGCATAATATGATTAAGTGGTCACAGACCTTTCCAATGATATATAACATGAGGGTAATGTGCAAAATTTAGAAAGTACCCCTTCGGGGGGGGGGGGGAAGTGGGGAGTTGGGCATCGGAGATGCATAATATGATTAAGTGGTCACAGACCTTTCAATGATATATGACATGAGGGGTGTCAACAAAATTTAGAAAAGTATCCCTTAGGGGGGTGGGGGGCAAAGTGGGGAGATGGACATTGGAGATGCATAATATGATTAAGTGGTCACAGACCTTTCCAATGATATATAACATGAGGGTTGTGTGCAAAATTTAGAAAGTACCCTTTGGGGGAGGGAGGGGGGCAAAGTGGGGAGATGGACATCGGAGATGCATAATATGATTAAGTGGTCACAGACCTTTCCAATGATATATAACATGAGGGTAATGGGCAAAATTTAGAGAGTACCCTTTGGGGGGGGGCAAAGTGGGGAGATGGACATCGGAGATGCATAATATGATTAAGCAGTTACAGACCTTTCCAACAATATATGACATGAGGGGTGTCAACAAAATTTAGAAAAGTATCCCTTGGGGGGGGGGGGGAAGTGGGGAGATGGGCATCGGAGATGCATAATATGATTAAGTGGTCACAGACCTTTCCAATGATATATGACATGAGGGGTGTCAACAAAATTTAGAAAAGTATCCCTTAGGGGGGTGGGGGGGCAAAGTGGGGAGATGGACATTGGAGATGCATAAAATGATTAAGTGGTCACAGACCTTTCCAATGATATATAACATGAGGGTAATGTGCAAAATTTAGAAGTACCCTTTTGGGGGGGGGGGGGGGGGGCAAAGTGAAGAGATGGACACCGGAGATGCATAATATGATTAAGCAGTCACAGACCTTTCCAACAATGTATGACATGAGGGGTGTCAACAAAATTTTGAAAAGTGCCCCCTTAGGAAGGGGGGGGGGGGATGGACCCTGGAGATGCATAACATGAATAAGTGGTCAAAGACTTTTCCACCGATATATCACATGAGGGGTATGTGCAAAATTTAGAAAAGTGTCCCACTTGGGGGGGGGGGGGGGGGATGGACACCGGAGATGCATAACATGAAAAAGAAGTCACAGCCGTTTCAACTTGCAACCTTTTTCTCGAAGGCATTTGACAATATTAAATTTTTTTTTACCCAAGACAATTTAACGATATTCTTATTTTTTTTTGCGTAATTCGTCAAACGTTCATGGAAAAAGTCAGGAAATTCGCTAATCAATAGTTGATAAATTATAAAATTCAACAATCGATAGCAGTAAAATTGGTCAATCGATAACGGAAAAATCACGAAATTCATCAAATGGTCTCCCGTAAAAAAAATTGTCCTGCACACTGATGTGATGATCAAAAGGGTTTTGAAGTATAGGACAAAATTAGCACTTGTTAAACAGCGAGTAATACTGAAAATTTGGCAATGGACTTTATTGCCACCACTGGTCAAACATAATAGTCACACTCACCAATTGCGATGATTGAATGGAAAAAGATTTTTTTTCTCTGCTGTCGCGCGACAAATTTTGAAACCATTTGGTAAATTTCATCCCCGAAATTGGCAGATTGTGAATTTTTTTCTCGAAGAAATTCGACGATATTCGAAAAATTTTTCTCCCGAAACCAGTTGATGAATTTTGCGATTTTTCCACTGTGTAGATTAATGAATTTTGCACTTCTTCCGCTATCGATTGACGAATTTCGAATTTTATCGACTATCGGTTAACGAATTTCACGATTTTTTCCATGAACGAACAAATTGCGCACTTTCTGCTAATTGACACATTTCGCCCTTTACAATTCAGTCAATGAGTTGAACGTTGTTTCTTTCGAGAAATGTCAGGAATGAAACAATGATTCTTTAGGTTGAATTTACTTCGTTCGATGCCCCATGGAAGAATGTGTGCGATGCAGCAACGGGCGTCACAGACTTTTTAGGGCACCTGCAGACTAAAAACATCTAACCAATCTTCGCGGGGGGAAAATAACAGATTTTGTTAAATGATTGAGGAAAAAACACTACTTTATCAAAGGATAATGGGAAAACATGACTTTTGTTAAAAGACCACAGAAAAAACGTAATTATGCAAAAGGATCGCGAAAGATAAGCAAATTTTGTCAAAGAATCGCAAAAAAGGAAATTTCACCAAAAGATCACGCTTTTTTACTAAATTTCGTCTAAAAATTGCGGAATAAAATGTATTTTATCAAAGAATTGATGGAAAATGCGAATTTCGTTAAGGATCGTGAAAAAAATGCGAAATTCTTCAAAGGATCGCTGAAAAAACACTAATTTCGTCAAAGAATTGCTGAAAAAACATGAATCTTGCCCAATAACAGAAAAATCATGGTTCATAATCATTATATCTAGTAGTATATGTAAATACAGTTTGTGATATAAGACAAAATTAACATTCACCAATCGGCGAGTAATACTGGAAATTGGTGATTGATGTTATTGCCACCACTGGCTAAACTTAGTCACACTCGCCAATTGCGATGATTGAATGTAAAATGAAATTTTTTTTCCCGCTGTCACTCAAAGAATTTTGAAACCATTTGGTGAAGTTTTTTCCGAAACCATTTTGTGAATTTCCCGATTTTTTCTTCAAAATCATTTGACAAAGAGACTTTTTTCTCGATGGCATTTGACAATATTCAAAATTTTTTTACCCAAGACAATTTGACGATATTCTTAATTTTTTTTGTGCAATTCGACAAATGTTCATGGAAAAAATCATGAAATTCGTTAATCAATAGTCGATAAATTGTGAAATTCAGCAATCGTTAGCGGTAAAATCGTAAAATTTGTCAATCGATAACGGAAAAATAATGAAATTCATCAAACGGTTTCCGGTAAAAAAATTGTCTTGCACGCTGATGTGATGATCAAAAGGGTTTTGAAGGCATTTATTTTATTTGTTGTATTGTGTATAAATACCTAGGTGGAAACAGTTTGCTTATTTTGTCAAATGTTTCAACAATATTCGACCCAATACGCATGCATAAAAAAAATCTTCCGGTAGGACCGGCCAATGAGGTGAAGGTCTATTACGGTCTCTAGAAACGTGTTTGGGATCATCTCCTGTTGTTTTTTTCTTGCACTTTGCGTTAAACCTAGGATGGTATTTATATAGAACTCACTGTGGAGTGTTTAGAAGGTATTTATTTATTTCATTTATTATAATTTGTATGAATACTTAGGTGTCCATTTCGGATTTACTGTTTAAAAATGAATTTAGGCTCTTTTAACGTTCGCGAAATCAATCCCGATGGAAATTGTCTTTTTAGATCTCTATCATTTTGTTTATATAGTACAGAAAATGATTATTTAAATGTATGTAAAAATATCGTAGAACACGTAATACAAAATTGGACCACTTATAGTCCGTTTATTATCGGGGATGAATCTTATGGTGTTCCGATTGCTAATGAAGACAATTATGTAAATATATGGTTCTTCATAGAGGTATATGGTTCTTCACACTTCAATAGAAGCATTGTTTAAATTAATATAATTCTACAAATATGATGCAGTTTTAAAATATCGAGTAATGATTAATACTGTCAAAGAATATACTCATATACGTAATTAAGTTTTGGTACTTCTCTATTATCTCATCGACCACTTTTCATAAAAAAAAAACTATCGCCAAATAAATGGGAGAACGTTGTCATTGGAATATCAAAATAAATAAATAAAATATAAGAATTTAAGGATACAATTGTTATTTTAATTAATGAAATAACTAATAAATCAAATAAACATAATGAAAAATACACGCAAATGTTGAATTAAAAACCACTTGATGACATAAAAAACACGTATAATGTTTTCGACATCAAGTAAATGGGACTGCAATTTTGGCATTTAATCATACAGTTTGGCGATAGTATTTTGTTATGAAAAGTGGTCGATGGGATAATAGAGAAGTACTCAAGTTTTTTATACCAAGTTTGAAAATTTATCTTCTTTTGACATTTAAAAAAAATAACAGAAAAAACATTACAAATTTGCCCATTTAAAACATTCAAGATTTGTATACATACAAACAATACAATGTAAATATTAATATTGTTACATGATACATTATACATTGTTTGTATATATACTTCTTTGTATACATATATTGTTTGTATACATACAAACAAATATAATGTAAACATTATTCAAATATTAAGAGTTTGCAAATCAAAACATTATAAAGATTTGTATACATACAAACAATATGATGCATACATACTCTTTACAAATAAAATAGCCCACTTATGTAATGACAAAACTTTTAAATCGAATAGAGATAATATATTTCTGTTTATTTTATAACTTATATTCAGATGCTCAGATTCTGCTTTTTTCGAACACATAATAATAAAAATATTACTACCGTGCATACTGTCTTTTGACATTATATTTACATAATCAAATTCATTATCAATCGGAACACCATAAGATTCATTCCCGATAATAAACAGACCATAAGTGGTCCAATTTTGTATTACGTGTTCTACACGTTTGAATAATTATTTTCTGTACTATATAAACAAAATGATAGAGATCTAAAAAAAAAATTTCCATCGGGATTTCGCCAACTTATGAGCCTAAATTCATTTTTAAACAGTAAATCCGAAATGGACATCTAAGTATTCATACAAATTACAATAAATAAAATAAATAAATAAAATAAATACCTTCTAAACACTCCACAGTGAGTTCTAGATAAATATCTTCCTAGGTTTAACGCAACGTGACAACAGAAAAAAACAACAGATGATACGATCCCAAACACGTTTGTAGAGACAGTCATAGACCCTCACCTCATGGGCCGGTGATTTTTTGACGCATGCGTATTCGATCGAATTTCGATGGAATAGATTTGACAGAATTACCAAACAGCTTTAAATATATGGATTATTTTTAAATTAATTAAAAATTATTAAAACTTTATAAAACCTGTTTCAAAACAATTTGAATGATTTCAACGCTTTAAATTTTATTCATAAATTGTTAAAATAAGATATAATTTCTCACACATTTAACACAACAGTTCAAATTTAAGTGACAACTGCTATAATAAATTTAACTGGCAAATACTCAATGTAAGTATTTTTTATTATTCTGCAAATCAACTGCATCCAAACTCATATGTGATATTGCAGTTCATACAGACTATGTCTTTTACATATTGCCACAGGAAAAAAAAAAAAAAAAAAAATCATATTTCACACTATGAAAAAAGTCAGGATAGAATTGACTGCAAAATACTCATATTCATGGTGAGTAGAAAAATTTTGAAAAAATTCAGAAAGAATTTTAGGAAATTATCATAAAATTTTAGGGACAATTACTGTGATTTATAAAGCACATGTTTTTGGTATGTATTATACATTCGAAAAAATATGCATTGAAAATTAATGAAGAAAAAAATCCCTAATTCATTAAAAAAGTGTTCCAACTGCAGAACTACAGTATTAAAGGAAAATGTGCAAATCATCTAAAAAGTTGCATATCTACTCATTCATTAATTTATTTCACTAATTAAAATATTTACTTTAGGTTTTTTTTTTTTTTTTCAAACTAAAGAAAAATTTCAAAATGTTTGCATGTAAACACAAAAAATGTCAAAACAGCCACTGAATATAATTTGCAAATTTGTCAAAGGAAATGCCCATATATAGGGCAAATTCATCAGAGTAGAATAAATGATACTAACTTTGACAAACTGAAAGCACACCAATATTCTTTCAATGCATGAGCATATATTATTAAAATCAGGTTAATTCTTTTAATTTTAATGAAAAATGCATGAAAAACAAAGCATTTACACATATTTCAACTTTTTTTTTAAAGAGCATGCAGAAATTTCAGCATAGTTTTAGGATATTTAGAAGTACCCAAAGTTTTAGGAAATTTATGAAAAATGTGAGCCCCGGATATCTTATAGATTTATAACAAAAAAATATTCACAAGAATTATGGAGATGAGCAATTTGTATTCCATTACAGCGATGTTAGATGTAATGAGAATCTGCTTTTAATGAGCAAAAATACAGGAAATGATTAATCTAAATTGTTAAAAACTGTTACAAAAAAAGTCACTCTTTTTTACAGATTTTCCTTACATACCTAAGCAAAAAGAGTTAATTCAGGTTTTGCTTTACACTTTTAATGAAATAGGATAAAACATCTTGAAGATATTTTAATTTTTGTGGTCATTTGTTTCTTTCACATTTTGTCTTTGTGGTGAATTAAACTGTCTAAATTCATTGAATTAGGAAAAAAAAAAAAAAAAAAAAAATGTATACCTAGATTTTTTTCTTATTTATAAATTTAAAACAAATATGTTAAAAATAGAAATTTAATCACCTCCTGCTGATTTAAAAATGTTAAAGTTTCCTATCATAATAATCATTTTGTAATTTTGAATAATTTAATTGAACTTTTATTTTCTTGTGCTTCATTATATGAAATCGTAAACTTCGTAATTATGAGAATTCTGTTATAGTTTCTTCATCCTCATTATAATAGAGTTGAACTTTAGCAATATTGATATCTCAGCAATCTATAATAATAAAAGAAAGATGTTTGCCTGTGCGTGTGCCTGCAGCGGCTAGAGAAATGTACTAAATGTAGAAATCTGAAAATTTGGATGAAGATAGACAATGGCTGGTCCAAATGCAACTGAGGCACAGATTTTTTATTTATTTTTAATTAGCCGAGGTATTGAATTAAAAACTGTAATAAATAAAATATCACAAAATGTCAAGTTTCAGATCATGCCTGTGTGTCTCCAAGCATTCCTTGGTTCTTTACATAGATGAAATCTGTATATTCATTTTTTTTCTGCATTTTGAAATAGCAATTGTCGGGTCTCATGAAAAAGTACCAAAAGAAGAAAGAAAAAAAAAAAAAAGAAAATTTGCGCCTTACCTTCCCGGTTCTAACAAAATCTTTCGTTAAAAAAAATATATATATTTCAACATTTGAATAAACATTTTTACTGGACCTCGATTTGTGTCAGTTTTTAAGTTTCCCTGCAATTTGAAACTGTTGAGTTCACTTCTCGGACGAAAATAGAAATAGGTTATCCTGGGTACTTTTAAGTGAAATTTAATGTTTCCCCTCCTCTCTCATTCCTTTTAGTTTTCTGAGTTACCTACATTTTAAAACTACCACATCTGCTTCCCGGGCAGAACAAAACGAAACAAAAACCCACTTATTCAGAGTTCTTTCAATTTTGGCGATATCTGAGATTTAAAAAATTTTTCTCAGTGCCTTTGAAGATATTGTTTCCCATTTTAATTGGGCTTTTGAAGATTTCCAGAGGGGTTTTTGTTTCTGTGCATGTCCGAGGAAACCTCTACATTTTCAACATAGATTGTCAATACACTGAAATATATTATTTTGGGTTTTAAAAGAATGATAGGTTGGTGCTATTTTCTCATTAACTTTTGGTAAGAATTGAAAGTTTAATATATCTAAATGTCAGAAATTTAATTGGCAATCACTATAATGGGGGCTTTATAGCTCATTTGGAAATAAATTGGCAATCACAATAATGAAGCCCCTTAGTTTGTTTGGAAAGTGTTGTAGAACTGTTATTAAGTTTTTTTTTTTCCCCATCATTTTTCAACTTTATTTTGTGTTATTTCATTTATTTAAAAAGGTACCTTTTACTGAATTTCATTATCAAAATCACTAATTTACAAACAAAACTAATCTTAACACTAAACTTCAACAGCATTAAGGCATCCATCTTGATTGTTTACATTTTGTTTATGGTTTGCAGTGAAATTCATCGTTAAATTGGCTGAGTGGTTGCCAACTATGTATCAGTTGAACAAGTAGCACTGTTTTGTGAACATGTTTCTGGTTGCAAAATGTTGTTAAACTTTCTGTTTTTATGCAAAGTAGTTCCAGCATGTGCTGGAGAGTAGTGTTGGTTGTAAACCATTATAAAAATGAGAAGGTTTCTCATGTATGTCATCTTCTGCATGCTTTTGGATGTTGTTGATTACTCTTGCTAATTTAACAAAACTACTGGATTTTTATTTTAAGGATGTGTGTTCATTCAAGTTATATTTTGCATTTCATCCCTTTATTTTCTACTGAAAGCCTCTTCAATTTGTAAGTAGACAATTTAAGTTTTAACTTAGAAGATTCAAGTTGTGAAATGTTATACCATGAAACCAAAGACAAATTACAATTTAAAATTGTGTTCTGTTGTACACCACATTGAATAATAGAAAGATTTTCCATTAATAAATATAAAATCATACAAATTCGAGGTTCATTTGTAAAACATACTGGAGTGTCCTTATCCTTAGTTTATGCTGCTGAAGCCAATTGAGTCCGAAGCTCTGTTTGTTTGGACAGATTTTAGTATAAAAATATAAAATTCAACAAATTCAAAGTTTGTTTGCAAACACAGACCAGAATATACGTAGTATGTCTGGTATACACTGCCAAAGGCTATGGAACTCCCAATTATATGTTTGTTTGGATAGATTTTCATTTAAAAATTTAAAATATACAATGCTTTTGTAAAAACAGACCGGAGCATGCATAGCACGCTTGATGTAAGTTGCCAAAGGCAGCAGGGTCCCCAACTCCAGGTTCATTTGAATAGATTTTCATTTAAAAATATAAAATCATACAAATTTAAGGGTACATGCTGCTGGAGGCAGTGGGAGCCTAAACATTAGATTTAATAGTAAAAATTCTCATCTAAAAACATAAAAACGTTCAACGCTGATTTTAGGTATATTTTAGGGCAGGGTTGGGGAATTTTCAGAAAATCTTACCAGCCAAGGATTTATTTTACCAGCCAGCAAGATGCAACGTACAATTGAAAATCCTTAGGACAAAATGTACACGACTGCAAATCTACTCGCCAGTGGCGAGTCCCATCCCTGTTTTAGGGTATTATCATGGACCCAGGCAATGCTAGGTAGGTCAGCTAGTTACAACAAAACCAGCTAAGAAAAAATCGTAAGGGATCAGAAAAAAGACAAGGTTTTGTCTTAGCAGGTATACTGTCCATTATAACTGCATTGTATTATTTTCAAATGAAGCATGAACTTTTCCCATATAAAATAGAATTCCATTATAGATAGGTTCTGTTTTCACAGGTTGCACTGTATATAATTTCCGAAGAGGAAGAGGGGATTTAAATAAACACTCTCAAATAAAACTCAGCATACATTTTTATTTACTAAATATAACATACAGCATTGCCACCCGAAAAAATATCTTGCAGCAAAAAAAGTGCAATAAAGAAATAAATAAACTTGCACAGTTCTTGTGCTTATAGGAAAAGAATCCAGACCATATGAACATTTATATTATACTCAGGACAATTATATACAACTATTATGCTACAGGATATAAAGATAAACAACAAAGTTAAATAATATAAATATTTTTACAAACAAATTTGCTTAAGATTTTTACAGCAGAAATCAACTTTTCTATGGCAAAAAGATGTATTTGTACACTTTTTACAAAGTAGGATCTGAAAAAGAAAGTGCTTAAATTTCAATCTACATGAATAAATAAGGAAAAAAGAAAAATTCACTGTGAAACACAATTTGTAAACATTTATCAAAATCAGAAATTCAACAATCTTTAGAAGTAAAGACAAAATTTTTAGCATTTGGTGGAGAAAAAAAAAAATAAAATTGCTCTCATTTTTTATTATTTATTTAGCTTTAAATAATTAAATGATGCTCCACACAATATAAATAATTATATATTAATCGTATACATAATTATCCAGACAAAAACTGGACCTTTTTATAAAACCCTATCTTTTGTTTCATAAAGAAAAATCTCATTCTAAAAGGACAGTCTGTTTATAAACAATTTATTGCATGACAAATTGAATGTTGTAATTCTGCAACTGCAATGAAGTAGTATAGTTAAGACTAGATAAAGAATTATGTTATTAGTACCAATATACAAAGGAACAAAGAGATGAGTTTAAAAAGGTAAACTGTTTGTTTTATTTCTCACCAAATAAAGTACCAAAAATAAATAACTTTAGAGTATATATCTAAAATAACTAAATACATTATGCCTGAATCAGAATCAACACACTAATATCACATAATAAAATCAATTACAGTAGATGTTTCAAGCTTTATACAAACTCCTCATCAGTACAAATACCAATTAACCAAAGTTGTTTTTACATAAATCCATGTTCAAAATTATGCATTTAAAATATTAACTATACTGAATATATTTTAAAAGTGCAATTTTGAACGTGAACATATGTAAACTTTTGCTTTCGACTGATATTTGTACTGATGAGCAGCTTGTATAAAGCTTGAAACATCTACTGTAATCGTTTTATTATGTGATAATAATGTGTTGTTGCTTAAATGTCTTTTTAATTTTAGAGTATGTGCTCACTTTCTGCTATATTTGCACTAAACTGACCTGGTTGAATGAAATAAACAGAATGTTGAAATGTTCAGGAGATTTCAATAACATAAAAAGTGAAAGAATTGTTATTTTTCAGCTTCATAACAAATTACCAAAATTAGAAATTATTCACATGAAACCCTTGTAATTACTTATTATAAGAATTTATAAGCATGATTATTAAAGTTAACTATACTGAATATGATTTTTTACTCAAAAAATTACAATTAAAACATTTATGAATCTCCATCAGAAGATATATTTTTATTGATAAATTAAGGAGCACCATTAAAACAAAAATGGGTATTTTTTGGTTATCTCGAGCCATATTTTCTTGGCAATAACATAGAGTGCTTTAGTATCATCATTAAAAGTACCATAGTTTCTAGTTTTAAAAATAAATAAATGAAATAAACATTAGCAGTGTTAGCATATTGATACAATTTAATAATACTGCTAAACTATTTGCAATTTTTGAATATTTATTTTTAACTATATCTACACTCCATTAAACATTTTCATGGAAATTTTGGCCAATGTAAAATAATAATAATAAAAATAAAATAAAAGTTTTAAGAACACATTTGTTTTGATTTAAGTATCAATGAAACTCTGATTTTAAACAAGTGAAATTAACCTCTGGCAGGTACAATACAAATAAAAATACATGCAGCCATAATGCATTTGAGAGATTGGGGTATCAATTTTTGAAAAAATGTAATTTTTATGAAGTGGTGAATCAGTGAAATGCTATGCTTAGTTTAGTTATAGTATTGACTAATTAATCACAGATACAAAAAGTTTTATGATTTTGAATCTATAAGCAAATATAAATAAAAATGCAAAGAAAAAAGTTATATTTTACAGAAAATTCAACTCCTAGGTTAAAAAAGGGATATAAATTAAAAAATAAATTATACACTTAAAATTTCAGCAAATCACCTATAAAATTAATTAAAAACTGGACCAGAATTATTATTCTGCAGTTTCTGTATCTATTTAAAATATTTTTAATGCCAAATCATACTATGGACAAAAAACAAGGAATGACCAATAAAAAAGTGACTGCCCAGTTTCACAGATTACTTTCACTTGAAAAGAGGGCTAGAAATAAAGTGTACAAATCAAGAATAAATACAAATGGTACATTAGGACATATCTTTGTCACAAAATAATTACCAAGAAAATGACACCAGAGACAATCAAAAAGTACTATTTAATATGAAAGAAAAAAGCTAAAATAATAAAACAGATTTTTTAATAAAACAGTTACAGATAAATTACGAACAGAAAGGGATGACAGCAATATTTACTACTTGAAATAAATGTATATACATTCAGAAGCTATTAAAATTTTTATGCAAGAATAAAGGATCAGGGTCCTTAAGCCGTGCTTTCGGCCTATGAAATAAGACTAAAACTCGATTTTGTTATACTGACTTAATTATTTAACTTTTTAACATTAGAAGGTTTATCCTGTATGATTTCAACAATAGTTTTTGCATTTTGTTTGGATCTATATTATTTGCACAAGCTCGAAGTTTGTATTATTCGTAGTTTTTGATGAAAAATATGCAATTTCCCCTAATTTTACCTCAATTATTTATATGAGCGCAATCGTGCAGCACTTTCTTCTTTACATATATTATAAATACATCAAAATGTACAATATATGTAAAAATAAAAATGTTGCAAAACTGCGCTCATAGTAAAATATTAAAAACTGAGGTAAAATTAGGAGAAATTGCGTATTTTTCATAAAAAACTACGAATAATATGAACTTTGAGCTTGTGTAAGTTATATAAAAATGAACAAAATGCAAAAAATACTGTTGACATCGTACATGATAAACCTTCTAATATTAAAAAGTGAAATAATTAAGTCAGTATAACAAAATTGAATTTTAGTCTTATTTCATGGGCCAAAAACACTGCTTATGGACCCTGATCCTTTCAAAGAAAAATTACAAAATAAACTTACCAATCACAAGCACAATTTCAAATAACAGTGAAAGAAACATATTCTTCAATACTTCCAAAGCAGACACAAAGCCATTTATATTTCAGCCCATTTTTCCCAAGGAATAAACTTCTTAACATATTATGCGTATGATTATAAGTTTAATTAATTTTATAAACTTTAATTGGAAAAACTATATACAACATAGTCTAAATGTTACTTAACAAACACACAAAAAAATTATACCTGATACTACATACCCAGATCTAAATATTACATAAGCACAAAGTATTTTTGTCAATTCAATCACAGAAAAGTCAAATATGCTATTTCAACATATTTATATCTTTCATATCTAACAAAAACAATCATAAATTACAATATAAATATCAAAAGAAAAAAATCCAGGAACCAAAATTTACTTGCACACACGCCTCCACTACATTACCAAGTTGAGCAGTTATAAAAATATCCAGAATTTATAAAGATATACAGTTAATACAAACAGTCAGAATTTGAAAAAAGAGTTGATTTTTATTATTCATAAAGATGAATGAAATTTCATGAAATTCACTATATAACACTCATACAATATACACATATTTTAAAAGGAAAACTGCACAGTTCATATAACATTCTCAATCAATCCAACCATACAACTGTGATGGAATTTTTAATCCAAAGTGAAAGGTGCTTCTTATGTATATTTTTATGTTGATTTCTGGAGAAATAGCTAAAAAGTTCCATCACACACAGTTTCAAAGCAAATCAAAACTTTCTGGCAGGTTGGTAAATTATACATTTAATCATAAAGACGTCAGAACCTCCAATTGGCAAATTAAATATATACATAAAGACACCAGACATTAGTAATTAGCTCACAGTACTGCTGGCTGCTGCATAGGAAGCAGCCACAAACAGTGCAGAAGACAAAAAGTTCTACAGAAAATAGTCATTAATATGATTTTGGACTTTGTGGAATCAATAAAAAAGTTATAAATTAATAAAATGTAAGATGCAGCTTATTTGAAAGTGTTTTTTCAAATACACTTACAATACATAATACAATAAAGTGTTTTGACTGATGGAGGAAAAAGTTCAACATTTTTAAACTCAGCATATCAAAAAACACTAGAAACACCTAAGCATTGCAGAGAAAAATAAATAGTATTATTTTGAGGGTCTGTGCAACTTAATCAGAAATATAAATGCCATTATCTACAAGTAATTGTATTTATAAGAAACTTAAGGTATGTACACTGACTTATTTTCTATTCTCCATTCTAGTAGGTATGCATAATTAATAAAAATATGAACTATCATCTTTTAGTAATAATATTCAGGGTAAAAGAAATTTCGAAAGTATGAAATTAAGTTAAAAACAAATATCACTTTGATAGCTTTCAAACAATTCAATCTTAAAGCAAATTTGTTCTTTCTATTTACAAAACAAAACAAATCTAAATATTTCTTAACAAAATGTACATTTTGGAACATGAAATTTCATCCATCTTTGATATAAGCAAAAGTAGTACCAATAACTAATTAATATCCCAGGCATTTGAAATGTTACAACAGAAAAGCACAAACATATACAATGTTTTTAAGCATATTATAAAAGTTTTTTTTCCCCTTTATTTATGGAAAAGTTTGACAAATTGGATACAGAACTTTTTAAATATTACTTCCTTGATCATTCTAAAAATGATCCCAATTACATTGATTTTGAAAAATTACGAATTACATTTCAGAATTCCCTTCCAAATCTCATTATAAAATAGAAAAAATAGAAGAGGAACTTTATGACAGGATTAAATGATTTTAGAATATACATATATCCTTGTATCTTCTCTTAATATTGCCACATTTTAGAGGTTTGTATTTAAATCCCTATTCTGTATTTTCTGGCAATGCTTTTATTCTTTTGTTTAACAATCAAAACACTAATATCTTACACAAACATGCAATTACTCTGCAAGTATTTCCAAATTTTATTTTCCAAGTAGATTATATTCCAATAATAAAAAGAAAAAAAAGGTAGCAATTATTAAAGCTCTTGAATTGATATATTCAATACCTTTATAGAATGCAGTTTGTATGTAAGTACTTAAGGAACTTATTTTTAAAAATTCCAATACCTTGAAGTCATTCAATTAGCAAAGCGTAGATGAAATTAATCCTAAATAGAAAACACCACATCTCCATTTTACAGAAATACTTGAGCATGCTCTATTCAAACATTTACAATGCAGCTCAACAGAAAGTGAAGTCAAGACATTTTATTAACATTCAAAGTAATCCAAACACAACCTTATCCTCACTTAAAGGTATGCTTATATCTTTATACATATGTACTTAAAATGATACATCACAAAAACAACAGCAAAGCACTGGGCTCATAAGATAAACAAAAACTTTATTATAAAGATGTTACAGATTTCCCAATATATTAGGTTATTTTAAATCACAGTCAGTTTAAATCCACATTTTCTGATTTGACCATTTAAACCACAACACGTTTTTATTTTGAAAATATATAACACGAAATTAAGATGAGAAACTAGACAAGCCAATGAAATCTATTAAACATAAAATCTAAAATAAAATTAATTTTGCATTAAAAAAATAATTAAAAAAAAACTTTCCTCATCTATACAATGTCTCAGAAGATTAACTTGAGTGCAGAAATAACAAGAGAAAAAGGTAAATGAAAAAAGTTGAGATAGATCCAGAAATCTGATAACTACCAGACATTATCACTAATGATCACTCCATGTACACAGCGGCTGAGTTCCATCATCAAGCATTTGATTTAACCCTATGAACATCTTTGTCAGTATAATTTAAATTCTCCAACTTATTCCAAAACTTGTAAGAGTCTAAAAACTTATGGCCATTTCTCATGAGGCTGTAGAAGTCTCTTCTTTAACTTGGGAGGCATCTGGAAGCTTTCGGTGTTCATAGTTTACAAGTCTTTTACCAACCAAATACCTAACAAAATAAAAAAATATTTAAAAATATTTTTTGGATGTGAATGTTTTAAGAATATTAGCTGAATATAAAAATAAATTTTAAATGTGCACTTCAAAATTTTTTTCGCATATTTAAAATTAGAAACAGAAGTCCCCAAAATTTTCCACAAAAAAAAACATTTAAATTTTGAAGTTAAATTTTCTTAGATGAAACAATATAAAATTAATAAGATCTTCTAGATCAAATAAAATTATTGCTTATACAATAACTTCTTGTAATATCATGCATGTCATGAAGAAATCACAAACAAACGAGAACAAACTGATAACTTGCAAGTAACAGGGTTCATAATTCTTTCTTGAAGAAAAATAAAGTATCTTACCAGAATTTACTGAACTGAACTTTTAACACTACAAAACATTATATTGTTGATGCCTTTAACCTGACAGCAGTTCTGTAGTTTGTGAAAATAAATAAATCTAAAGAGTTTTGAGTAGGAAAAAGTATGAGGGTTAAATTTCTGAGCAGCCCTTCTCCCTTAATTCCTTTGTTATGTTATTTGTACTTTTGCATTGATTCAGGGAATATCCAAATTTACTTTCAAAGAGTCCTTCCAGCCTGCACTGAAAGGAAAAGGTAGCTTTCCTATATCTACGTTTAAAAATTTTAACTAATGTTACTTGAAAAATAACATTACTTGCAAGCTAAAATGCAAAAAACCTGATTACAGAAGATTCGTTAATACTGAATTTAAATAAGAAATTTGACAAAGTAGTCAGCTGTAGCCAAGTAGGCTTCATTTATGGTGCCTTATTTTTGGACACCAAATTTGGCAATATTTCGGCAAAAGTTGCCAAGCTTGGTGAGAATTTGACGTTAATGGATACGAATATAGATTTTTATGCGTATGGTTGGAAAAATTATTACAACAATGAAAGATAATAATTTGCGAGAAATCACGTTCACTAAAACTCATAAATTAATCCCTGATTTTTTGTAATCTGCTGTCTTTTTTCAAAATGTCAGCCATTCTACAATTTTAAACTGCTATATCTCAACCATTCTTTAAGACAGAAGTAAAACAGGCATGCTAGAGTTCTCCAAAAGGTGAAAATCTACCTTTTCGAAAGTAATTTTGGACATTCTCCGAATTTATATAAAAATACAAATAAAAATAAAAGAGAGTTAAGGGGTTGCTCAAAAATTTAATCCTCCGACTTTTTTTACTCCAACTTTGAGATTATTTTTCTTCACGAACTATAGAACTGCAGTCATATCAAAGGCCAGGTTATGTTATGTGCATCTCAGAATCATGTAAGTTTTTTATGGTATCTTTGCAGAGAAAATTTATTTTTTGGGTTTTAAAATGAAAGCGTTTTCATAGAATTTTTTTTGAGATAAAATATTTAGGCCAATCTGTACATAAACATGTTTAGGTAGTTTCAGAGCAATTGAGATGTATTGTGTGACAAAATATATGTAACATTACGTGATACATTAAGAGAATGCATTAAGTTTTTTTTCCCCTAAGAAGAGAGTAGAAAAATCTACAAACTTATCACTCTACTTTTCATAAATCCACCAGATCCATTTGATTTGCATTTTTAGCAAACTGCCTTTCACTGTCTTTTGATTCAATTTGATTTTTTGTATTTTCTAAGTGAAAATGAAAAGCAATCACATATATATATTTTCCATTTTATTGTATAAATATGTGTTAAAATCTAACCAAATTATAAGAACTTATTATTGTGCAGACAGAAAAAAAATTCCACCTTTCTTCCCCCCTCTAGTCCACTTTTAGGATGATTTTTTAGGATATTTAAATAAAGATGTAAAACGAATAAAAAAAAATCCTTACTTGTCATTTCTGATGTGCTCATACATGCGGCGAAACTGTCGAATGTGGAAAACAACAGCCTCTAACACCAAACAAAAAGCCAATAAGGCAGGATATATTCTTCGAAGCACAGTATTTTGTATTTCAAAATTTGAAGCTAAAAAAAAAAAAAAAAAAAAAAAACTTATAATTCTAGAAATGTAACATGCAAAATTAAAAGATTGATTTAACTTATGCATACAAATAAGACACACAAAAATTTTACGTTATTGGTGTCTTAAAGACATATCTAACCAGTAATAAATATGTTCATTCTTAGCATAGCTAAGCAATGAGAAATGCTTGAATTGAGTCCCTTAAAATTTTAAACAATGTATCACCAATTAAATTGTCATGAAAAATTCTGATATATATAATATATTAGTCAGCTATAGCCAAGTTGGCAGTATAAGCTTTAAAAAATTAAATTTGGAAGGATTAAATTTTCATCAAATTTTGCTATAAATAGTTCCTGAACACACTGACTTATTTTATTTTCTAAGCAATAATTTTATAAGGACACACTTTTTTTTATATAAAACACAATTTTGCACAATGTTCATACATGTGTTGCTTGTTCATGTATCCACACAAGCATTTTCACTGTTGAAAGAAGTGAAAATATTTGTGTGGATAAATGAACTAGTTAAGTCAGAGTTGCCAATTTTCCCAATTTAAATTTTTTTTTTTTTTTTTTTAAAGCAAAACTGAATTTAGAATTCCAAGTTGCATTTTTTGTGGGACACACCTTACTTAGATAAAGATGACAACACACCACTATTTTTTGTAGTACTATGTTAATTCCACCCAAATCAAATAAAAATTTTGTGCCAGAGATTTTACTTAATAAGTGAATTTAACGATTATGAACAAAAGAATGAAAGTGATTAATGTTTTATGTGAAGAATAGATTTTAAACCATATGAAATTTTCATTTATGAAGAGTTTTCAGGTCCTCTTTAAAATTAATTATTATTATACCTTTCACTTTTTTTTTTTTTTTTCAATCAGTGTCACACTATATATTTACAATATATTGGAATATTACATATGACAATTTCTATGAAAATGTGGACCTACTAAGCACTAATCAGTATACTCATTTCTACAAATGCAGAAAATTTTGAAATTGAAATGTAACGATTCAATTCTTTAGTCAAAACAGGAACAACTAAGTGCCTCCCCCCCCCCCCTGAAGTTTGTCCTAACTGAAAATTCAAACTATCTTTTGTTTAGACCAGGGATGCCCAAACTTTTGACTTCCTCAGGCTGCATTTTGCAAGAAATATTTTAATTGGACCTCATTTCAGGAGAAAAAATTATCTCTGGCTGCAGATACACTGTACAATAGATGAATGATAGTTATTAAGCAAAAATGCCTTGTAATGTTTGACATTTTTTTGAAAATAGTAAGTTCAGATTATAACTTTATAATGCACACAAAACATTTGTATTTCTTCTTGGAAAGGAAATGTAAGACATATTTTACCATCGTGCTATATATATAGCATACATAGCAGACAGCTCAGGTTTATCGAATGTTCCTAATCTAATTCCAATTAAAATTATTTAATTACTATTTAATCACATTTTTTATTTCTGCTCCGCTACTAAAATAAACTAAGATTGATACCTGCCACTTGTAATCATATTAAATTCAATGGTTATTATTTTTTATTTTTTTGTTAGATTTTTGAAGTTGGCTAATTTTTACTATTTTATCTAGCATAACTTTATTTTCTTTTCATTTAAATAAATAACTTTATGAATAAAAATAAAATTGTAACATTATCTTCAAATTTAATCCTGATAACATTTATATATTACTGCTGAGTAACAAGGAAAATATATATGTACAAAATTTATAGTAGTTTATTGTATGTCATTGAACATATAAGAGAGTTCTAAAATGGAAACAAATAAAGTTTTGGTAAGTTTTTTAATTTAATATTTCCATTTGCTGTCTTATTAATCTAATAGCAATTTTTTGTAGAAATATTTTTTCCTACATGTGACAACATGTGTGTTAAAGTACTTAATAAGTATCTAAAGTTACATTGTACTAAATATTTAAGCATAGATTAATCACTTTCAGTACTTTACTTACATGTTGTTTGTGAAGTCTCAGTTCATCAGCTTTAAAAAAATAGTCTGACAGCTCTCAAACTAGCCTTTAGTGAAAATATTGAAATAACAGGCTACCCCTGAGATCTACACCAGTTCCACAAAATCAATACTATTAATGTCGGTAAACGTCTGTGTGTGTTTCTTTCTGTCTGTCTGTGCACTCCCCGCTGTACACGCAAAGATTCCGGGACTAATCGACGCACCGGCGGCGGACGCGGACCGAAAAATTCGGAAAAATAGCGTAGTGCTCAAGTTTCGATCGGGTCGGGCGTCCGACCTGGACCCGGGGCGTTATTAATCGACGAAACTGTTTTAATTACCGACCGAAACCGAACTTGGAAAGGAATACAAAACAGCAAACATTTTCGCCTCCGAACAGGGTTGCCGGTCTCTCTCGGGTCGGGGAAGGAAAAGGCAGCGGGTTTGCTGCGGAGCAAATTAAGCGCCCCAAACCGCAGCGGGGGTTTTGAAACCGACCCGTAGCTTCGGAAGTCGGGGGGCCAGAAACTCAGAAATCGGACAGACAGATTCAGGAGAGCATTTGCTTTCATAAATTCGAAAATTCATTTCAGTACGACGATTAGAACCGAAAAAATCCTTTTAAAATCGATCGATAAAAAATAATTTTTGAATTCTTTCAACGCTGGGAATGTCAGACAGCTGGAGACACGGCTGCGAAATGATTTTATTCTCCGCCGCTGCAGGTGTTCGGGAGGATTTTCACGTGACCGGCCTGTATTCATCGCTCCAGTGCGCTTTCGAAAAACAATGAAGTCGGGGGTCCAGAAATTCGGAAATCGGACAGACAGATTCACGAGAGCATTTGCTGTCATAAATTCGAAAAATCATCTCAGTACGACGATTAGAACCGAAAAAATCCTTTAAAAATCGATCGATAAGAAATAATTTTTCATTTCTTTTGGCACTGCGAACGCCAGATCGCAGACACGTGGCCAGACAGAGCCGAGGCGCATTTTCTCTGAAGGAGGTCACGTGGGTTTCAACTGGGTTTTTTCAGAGGGGCGCCCCATCTCCGAATGTAAGGGGCGCAGTAATTCCTAACTTTTACAGTGCGACTCAAAATTGTTTCTGCTTTCAGAATATCTAAAAATTATTCTCATACCTGCATTACGAGACGATATATTATTTAATTGTATAATTAATCATCATTATTCGTATAATTAAAGCAAAAGAAAGATTTCTATGACAGTGCCAGCTAGATATTATGATTTTAAGAAGTAGGCCGCCCCTAAAAACTGCATTACGAGTTACAGATTTTTTTTTTTTTTTTTAGTTTTAAGTTTTTCTACAGCTCACTGTCTTTGAACTAGAACTCAGGTAGTCTAAATAAGTTGTTTAAGGAAAAGCAGTGTCATCGCCCCCCCCCCCCTCCCCCCGCTTTTTTCTTTTAACTGTGGTCCGTTTCTATAACTAAGAAACTATGTTACGGATTTCCACCAAACTGATTCCAAACATCATAATTAAAGTAATCTAACGTATACTGCAGCGTGTGCGCAGCATGACTGCTATACAGTGCCACAGGCAGCGGGGAGCTGAGCCCGAGGTTCGTTCAGTTAGAGGTTTATACTATTCTATGTGCAATTTAAGGGATTATCCGGTGCGTGCGTAGCACGACCGGTATACGGTGCCGAAGGCAGCGGGGACCAGGGTCGGAGATTCGTTCAGTTAGAGGTTTATACTATTCAATGTGCATATTAAGGGATTATCCGGTGCGTGCGTAGCACGACCGGTATACGGTGCCGAAGACAGCGGGGACCAAGGTCGGAGGTTCATTCGGTTAGAGGTTTGTTCTGTTGAATGTGCAAATTAAGGGATTATCCGGCGTGTGCGTAGCACGACCGGTATACGATGCTGAAGACAGCGGGGACCCGGGTCAGAGGTTCGTCCAGTTCGAGGTTTTACAAGATTCGAGATTTTCTACAATTCGAGGCACCGATGTAAATTAGGGGCCCGCTAGCGGGCGGAGCCAGCTAGTGATATTTCTAATGTGTGTTATGTACCTTTTCAATTTGTCATGTTATATTTCAGGCAGTCACACTCATTTCGTTGCACACAAGTTGTCGTAGCATTTTATCTTATTAGAGTAATTCATTCTTTCAGCAATAAATTTCCATCACATCATTTTGAAGTAATATTTTCATAAATGCATTATGAAACACAAATGAAAAATAATTACATTATAATCTCAATATTTTAAAGAAATTTTTATTCTTTGTCAGGCCACATTCACCACAATGCTAGGACAAAGACTAGAAAGCCTTTGTCCTAGCATTGTCCTTAAAGCAAACATTCTTTGTCCTTAGACATTCTTCTGGTAGACATAACTTTAACGATTATATGAGCAAATCAGATGGATAACCTGCAGTTACCCCCAAAGTTAACAGATACAAAAATATAGAAATCCAAGAAAAAATTTCATTTGCTGTAAATAGTAGAAATCATCCAAAATCCTTGAAAAAGCTAGATTCTACCGAAACTGTAAAGATGAAAAAAGCTTCTCCAAGGATATTGGATGACTTCTAATATTCATAATTATATTAATTTAAAGGCTTAGAACACACGCAAATCTCATTTTGTAAGCTGTTTAGCAGCTTAGAAAACATAAATAAAAACTTATAGCTTTTACACATAAACTGGTCCGCAGAGTAATAAAATCTTTCTCAGCATTAAAATGCCAAACTATTAAATATATCAAAAGAGTAATAACAGGTTAAAACTTACTAAACATAGGAATGATACTGCATGCTATGATATATGGCACTGATAAAGATAAGCCCAATGTGATTAGAATTGGCAAAGAGAGATCAAAAAATACTAATTTTAAATTAATGTTGCGAATTCCTCCAAGATATACCTAGAAAAATAAAGCAACTGGTAAAACATAGAGCATGAAAGAAATAAGTTAAAGCATGAATTACAATAAACATTAATTTTTCGTCATTTCTTTGTTTAGTTTTTGTGCTACTTACAACAGTTTAATGTTTCTTTTTTTTCATTAATAATTTAATATATATACTTGTGACCAAAGAAACATTTGACTGTGTAACCAATGTAACCAAATGAAATGTTACATCTGTTTCACTTTTTATTATTCTTTTAATATACTTTTTAAAGTAATAATACTATTTAGAATTGCTGTTTTACTCAGGATTGTAGTGGGTAGATGCCGAGTACCCGCCCAGCTACCCACACAGGCTGGATATTTTACAACCCTTAGGGTTGTAGTGGATAGCTGCCCAGGTACCCAAGCTGGTTTAAAAAAGTGTTTTTTACATGGTTTTACTCCAATGTAAATTAATTTTTTTAAGGTAAAGAGAAAATGGCATCAACAATTGCTGCAGAATGGAAAAGAAAGTCGTACTAGTTGTTCTGCAGAACAAAAAGTTAAAGAAAAAAAGTTTAAAAAAATCACATGAAGTAATTGAGAGTAGAAAAAAAAAAAAAGAGATGGAAAATGGAAAAAGAAAGAAATGAAGCATGAAAACTTAGAATGTGTAAAATATATACTAAGAGAGAACTAGAATCTTCACCAATTATGCCATATGATAATGCATTTACAATTCTTCAGAGATTTTGTAAAACTTTGAAATAAACTAGAACTGCTTTGTCTCAGAGCTCCAGAAAAAAAAGAGAGAAAAAAGATGTTTGTTAAAAAAATGGCCAAAGACTTTGGTATTACAATTATTGAATCAAATGAAAGGGAAACTCTGATGATGTTAAAAATTTAATAAAAGAGTTTTATCACAGAGATGAAATTAAAAATTTTCTTTGCTGGAAGATTAGGAAAGCCACTTAAAGGTCCAGCAACCAACAAAAAAGTGATTTTGCAAATATGTTTACATTTTAAAAGAGGCTTATGAACATTTTAAGGCTGATAATCCTGGCACTTTCATTGTTTTTTTTCAAATTTTGAGAATTTAGATAAGTGGAAGTATATAATATTGAATTGAATGATCACGAGGCTTGTTGCTGCCTTTAGTGTGAAAATATTAGTTTTTTGAAGCAAGCATGTGATGGAAAAATTTCAACATCAAAACTATAAATGATTTAATGACACTAATTATTTGCAATTTGTATTATGCTGATTGCATGAAAAAAAATGCGAGAAATGCTTACTGCTGTTTGATGAAATAATTCACCAGGAAGCAACACCCAATCTGAGCAAATTATTGTTCCTTAATTGGTTGGAGGAAAACTCAAAACAAACAATTTTGAGTTTAAAGAATTACTTAATGAATTTTCAAAACAAATTTTGAAAGTTCAGAGCATGTCTATAACATTACATGTTAAGCAAAATAATTAAGATAACTTGCAACAAAATGAGATATTGCTTCAAACTGACTTTGCTAAAAATTATCAATTCAACTATGGAATGCTGAAAATATCAAATTAACAGCAATGAAATAAGCCAGGTTTTTAGAGCTGATGTTTCATCACCAAATAAAGAGAAGGATGCATTAATTGAATTACAACATTTTAGTGTATATTATGATGATAAATGGTATCTAGGCTGTTTTATCTCACATAAGAAATTGTAACCTTGTAAAATTAAAATTTTCAGGAGACCTTTGCTGGGTTTAAGTGGCCAAATATGTAATCTTATATAGAACTTAAACAACTTAATAATAAAATCTAAACTTATAAACAAAATAATAATAAGTTAGTATTTAGAAGTTTTTAAAAATATACTGAAATCTAATATTGCAATATTTTGTATTAAATACAATTTTAAGTGTTCCTTAAAAAATGCTGAACATTGCAAATAAATCTTTTTGACACATTCTTAAAGCCCGTTTTATACAATTTTACCGTTTCACAAAATTTGCAGACATTAATGAATATTCAAGTGTTTTAGAATCAAACAGTGTTTTTCATTTTTATATAAGACTATTTACATCTTGAGTTGTAATCTATCATTCCATAATGAATACATTTTCCCAACAGTTATGTCTCTAAAGCCAGTTTAAATTTCTAATTTGGACACCATTTTCTAAAAGATCTTTAACTTTTATAGGAAATAGAAAGAATGAAAATGACTTCATGAATGTGTCAAAAAGTAGCCAGTTTGGATTAGAGAAAAAAAATTGCAATAATAATAAAAATAAATTCGGAATTTATTCAGTGAGATATCTTGTAATATTCGGCAGCAGGTATTTGGTCAACTAGTCTTCAGTATTCAGCCAACAGAATATTTGACAAAAGGGCCAAATACCGAATAGTAGCCAGATATTAGTCACATCACTAGTCAAAAGAGTGAAAAACATTAACAATATTGCATTTACTACAGTACCACAATGATAAATAAGAAAGCATACACATAAGGCATTGGATGCTATTAGAATTAAGTGTTACTATGTAAAGTTGCAGCTTTTTATGGCACGAAAGAAGCAAATTCATGTTATCAGCATTTGTGTTTATTTGGAAGATAATTATGTGTACTGAGTAGTTATTCCCCTAATTTCCTCCTAATTTTTAATCTAAAGAAGGGATTTGCCACAACCTTTTCATGAAGCGTGTCCCATATACAGTTTTTAATCTTTTAAAACACCAGTATTTTGAAAAGTAAATCTTTGCTTAATTTAATCTCAGAAATTCTCTAATAAAAATAAAACAAAATTTTGTTTTCTAAAATACTGATAGAAAAAAAATATTAAGGATTGCTGTACTTTGCACTTGTTACAAAGAGGTAAATAAGGAGCTTCACAAGGTTTTCTTTCGATGTCGCAGAAAACGTTTGTTTCCAATATTTGAAATGACATATCGGGCCATGGGTTAAAGACCCCTAATCTAAGAATGTATGTACACAATTAACATCAGTTTTGAATATTTCGTTTCTATGAATTAATATTTGATCAGAAAAACTGAAATTGAAAATTACTGGAGTTTTGGTAATATAAGTGGCTAATCAACTTTTCCTATTACATGTATATGAGATAAGAACATTGAAGATAATCTAAAATACATACTTGTTCAATTATTCGTTTCATCCACCAATCAGGACCAACTAACACAACAGCAAAAAAGGTTTTTGTAAGTAACACACCAATTGCCCAGTCCTAAATAAAATTAATAACTAGAATTAAAACACACTGAAATAAATTAAAAAAAATAAAATATAAACATAAAATTTATAAAAATTAGATAAATAAAAACTAAGAATGTCTTCTTTTTTTGGCATTTGTTTATTTTCCTGGGTATGGCCAAAAAATGACGAATTTTAGAGGGATAGGGACTAGAAATCGATCTGTCAGGGATAATTCATTTTCAGATCTTATGCAATTTTCACACCGGCAGAAAACATATAGGTGTTGAAATGAAATATAAAAATATTACAAATAATATGCGAGAGGGAATAATGTGCAATTTAAACTACTTTTAGTTGTGCGAGTTGCCATTTTTTTTTCATTTTAAAAAGAGAAAACATTTTTACATTTCTACAGCACATACTAATAGTTGTGACAATTTGAATATTTTTGTATAAATAATAGCATATAGTCGAATTATTACTGGATTTTGAAAAAAAAAAAAAAAAAAAAAAAAAAAAAAAGGCATGGAACCATTTTAAAACAAACATAGCATACACAATGTCAATTTGATATAAAAAAAAAATTCTAGAAATTGACAAAAATTTAGAATTAAAGTAAGCAATATCTTAAGTACCAGAATAGGAAAATTTTAATCCGATTACAAAATAAAATTCTATGAGCAGAAAAATTTTCTTCAACATTCACAAATGATGTAGTAGAAGATTATAAAGGGAAATATACTGCAGGGAATAGCAATTTCACAAGGATGTACAGAGTAATGCAATTGTTTACAAAAAAATATCTAAAAACATACCTGCCAAAGAGAAATCAGAGGAGTTTGATTTAGTGCTACTCTGGCTGGTACAGTGACAATCATATCGAGTGTCAAGCCCATTAAAAGTGGAATCACAACAAGAAGCATACTCATAGCACAAAACAACTTCACAGTCTGAAAAATAGTTGAAACACATTTTAAAATATTATATAAATTAGTACTATTAAAATGTGAAAAGTAATTTTTCAAACTGAGTGAAAATGTGTCCAGGCTGGGACTTGAACCCAGATTCTTTGGCTTTAATTGCCAATGCTCTTTCAATTGAGCTATCTGGACGTCTGGTCGTTTATTTGAAACAGGTAATTCCAACAAACAATGGATGTGTAATTATATCTTTATTATTTTAACACAAGTACCATGATTTATTTACCAATTAGTACGATTGTGATAAAATAGTAAAATGTACTATTAAATTACTTTGTATTAGATAAAATTACAATATAGTATTCATTTACATACATATATATATTAGTTTCAATAATAATGAAAAAAGAAAAAAGGAATATAATTGACTAGCTATTTCATGGAAAATTTATTCCTACCAAACAGCTTCAACAATACAATAATGAAAAAAAAAATATTAAAAAACAGCATGCAGCAATATGTGTAGTAGAATAGGGTGTCCCAAAAGTTGCTAGGTGATTTTCAAAATCAACTTTTGACTTATTTCTTTCAGACAGGGTACATATATATATCATTAAAAAAGCAGATGAAACAGATTTTTATGATTCTTTCCCTCAGCATTAAGATAGTTAATTAATGGCTATGAAGAACTGTTAGTTTGTAAAATAATTAAATCTCTAATTAGATGATATTAAATAGCCTTAGATTTTTACACTTTACTTAATAAAATTATAACTAATAAATAAAGAAATAAAAAACTGCAAGTAAATAAATCAGTAGTTAGTAAGCACAAATATTAGTTGAACAAATAACAGGTTAAACAATATAATTTTCCACACCAGAACCATGTAAAATCACTCAAATTTAAACTTATCCTCTTATCTGTGTCACTAGATTTCCCCTTTAAGTATGGTTAAAAATTGACTATTATTTTTTTTTTCTTGTGGAAGAGGAAGAGATGGGGAGTGCTGCTTTTTAAACTCTTAAATGATTTTTTAATTTACTGTGTATAAGTTCAAAAATACAAAGCATTCTTTCAACCTCTGCTGCTGAAGTACTATGCTTCACATTTTGATAATTAGCAGCTTTTTTTTTCCCCCCTATGCATTTTTTTAAAATTTTTTATAAGAGATATTGAGTGTGTCTTACATTCTTTCAGTTTCCTTTAGCCCAATTCACTATTACAGAGGGTCCCCACTTTATGGAAATGATTTTCACAATTTCTGAACATATAATCTTTGCGACAATTTTACTCTACTGTATAGCCCTGACTCTTGATTTATTATAACTCTGGATCAAAATTTCCATCATAGTCGATTTTTCTCTTAGTACAATCATATCAATTTTCTCCCACACCTCTTGGAAAACGTTCCAATGTGTTGTGGAAAGCAGTTTCTAACGCACGCTTTAACAAACACATAGGTGGCGATAAATAAAAATTTATCGTAACATTGGATGAAACATGGCTTTATTGAGTGCATCAAAAGAAGAGCATTTTTTATCAATTAATAGGAAAAAAGAAAGAAATAGGTTTGTGTATGTAAAGAAAAATTTCTAAAAGAATTCATGATTGCTGCTGGATTTTGTTATAAAATTAAAGGTAAATAAGGCAGTAAAGCTAAGGTGATTTCACTTTATTATCAGTAAAATATTTCAGAACCCATTTTTGAAGAAGAAATTCTAGTTTTAAATGAAAAAGACATTAATTGAGCTAAAGTCTCCCAGCCGTTCTTCCACAATTCAACTGACGCAAAAAAAGAATCCCAAACGGAAATAGATTGTGTATCAATTGAGGAAATGCATGTAAAGTCACCTGACCCCCCCCCCCCCCATTTACTCTGGGGGGGGGGGGGTCTGTTATTGCACTGTTAAAGTGAAAAGGATATGAGAAATAAATAGCTCAAAAATTGCAGTGATTATTGCAATGTTAGCCGAGTTTCTTCCGGAAACTTTGATGTTAAATTAATTTTAGCATTGAGATAATTAGGAGCAATTATGTGTAATTTAAGAATTTATTATCTTCATGGATATTATAAGTAACAGTTATTTTATTTATTTTTTTAATTTTTTATCTATAAGTCTCTTTTTTTGCTTCAATTCATCATCGAACTAGCTAATTTGATGCCTCTTCAATTTATAAATGTATAAAACAGAGTATTTAAATATTTATACATGCATATGTAAGTACATATTATGTACGACAGTACACACAGTCATAATATTAAATTACATAGGAAAATAGATTAATTATTATTTCAAGTAAAGTATAATTATTATTTCAAGTAAAGTATAATTATTAGAAAATATGTAATCAAAATTATAATTCATATAATATTGAATTTTTTTAACAAAAATTCAGTGTGATTAAAAAAAAGTGATTTTATTGTCAATCATAAATTCTATTTGGCAGTTTTATTAAGAAATGTAAATAATTATGACAATTTTTCAGATTTGAATAATTTGAAAAATCATTCGATAAAAAAAAAAAAAAAAAAATCAAAGTTATCGTTACAAATGATTTTCAAGGGAAACACATTTAAAAGACCATTGCCATATTGTCTAATCTGGTTTCAAAAAATGTAGATCAAACCTGTCAAAAGTATAATTTTTGTGAAATACATATTGAATGATATAAATTCCTTTTACAACAAACATTTATATTCAGATAATAAAATTCGGCAACATTTTTTAGCACTGACAGATGCTTGTATGAAAGAATTCATGTAGGGAAAAATCACCTGAATGCATTAAATAGTATGGAAAAAATTAGCTGTAGATTTATTTATTTATTTTACTAACCTAATTTTTTGCAATGGCAAAGTTTGTCTCTCATTGTTTGGATGTTTATACATGATTACAAAACTTTAGTTCCAGTTTGAAAAAAAATTAAAGTAACATTAATTTTGAACAATTTTACGAATTAAAAATAAAAAGCACAATTAAATTTCAACATGATTGAATAATTTTCTGTGTTAAAAAGAAAAAAAAAAGAGAGAGAGAGAGAATTTTATAATTTTGACAAATTTCCAGTCTCATGGATTTAGAAATACTGTGGTATGGAGAAATTTTTACTAGAAATCTTTAAGTACAACTAGTGATGCATTTCACTACTTTTCAAAAAGGCAGGGTGCATAGTGCCAATTTTTAAAAGGGCAGGGTGCTGCACCTTAAAAAATGGCCTAGAGGGAACACTAGGTGAATATTAATTTGAAAAAGGAAAATAATTTATGCATCTTACAAAATGTATATATACCCCACAAGAACAGCTCTTCAAATTGATTTAATAAATGCAATTTAACAGTATTTCAAATTTTTCAAATTTAAGGCTAAATATTAACACAAACTGTTAAAAAAGTTTATTATTATCAAACATCTAATTTCTTTAAAAGTTTCTATCTAACCACCTATAAAATGAAATACTGCAGTATAAAGAGTTATTTTGTGAATCTTGTACATACAAAAAAAAATTAACAAATTGTCATACCGGAGTGCAGTTTGCACTTTAAAACTTGTCAAAGTGTCGGATTTTTTGGGGCAACAGAAAATAGCAGTTCAGTTGAACTATTGTTTGCTACAAAACTTCCTACCATTTGCCAAGTCTTATGGTGCAAACCACATTCTGAATGCTATTCACAATTCATAGCATTCACAATGCTATTTTTTTTTGAAATGGGAACAAACTTATGATTCTCCTGAAAATATCCACTTTTTGATAAGTCTTATGGCAGAAACCACACTTGGGTATGATAATTTGTTATATTTTTATGAATATTTGAAAACTGAACTTACTTATGGGTCTGTTACATCGCCCCCCCCCCCCCCCGTTTGCCACAAAAAAAAAAAAAAAAAAAAAAAATCGCACTTTTGAAGCAAACTGAACCCCAATACAACAATGTTACTATTACAATTTTAATCTTTTAAATCTGAACACACTTTTGGGACACCCTGTATTAATAAGGAAATTAAAAATAAAATACATACTATTATTGAGCATTCTTTGAATTCAATACTCACAATGAACATCAATTCTTTTAACTTTTTGGAGATAGAAGCCCATCCTTTAGGAATCCAACTCCATAATAAAGTAGCTACACGTAATGCCAGCCAGCAAATGTACATACCACATCCAAGAGTATATAACTCATGAATTTTAGTGTTGCCCAACCACAATGCCATTACTTTGCGACCAATATAAACTGTAAAGAAAAGAAATACTAAACACTGACAATGTTAATTTAATATTAAGTATAATTAAATCAGCATCAAATAAGAACATGAGTATGCATACGTCACTTTTTATGTACAATTAGTTATGCTGTTACAATAAATGCAAAGCATTTCATAATAGTAATGAAAGACATGTTAGAAGAGATATTATACACATCATTAGTAAAAATTTTGGTTCTTTTCCATTATGCCAACACCATTATCGCCAAACGTAATAGTTGGCACAAAATTAAATTCACGTGAATTGAATCATTTCAGAAAAAATAATATTGTTAGCATGGAATTGAGCATTTAAAAATGTAAGATTTCAAAATTACAGACTTTCATGAAATTAATACAAATATATACTTAAAATAAAAGAACAAATAAATATCACATAATAAAGTAATAAAATAAAACTAAATTTAAACTGCAGGCATGAATTTGTAAATGTATCTTAGCATTGCAGTAAACATTTCATTTTTTGAATGAAGACAAACTCTTTTTTATGTATCCAAAGTCCTGAAATAATTTTATTGCAACTTTCTCATCATCACTTAACTGCCAAATGATAAAATCCTTCTCAGCGTCAATAATAAATGTAAACTATAGCTTAGTAATAAATATTTTTAATTCGAAAAATAGCAAATTAAGATGTTTTGCAAAGTTATGATTAAATAATAATAATAAAATTATTCATGTTCAATAAATAGAAAATCACAATATTTGGCACGGTCTGCAATAAAAATCCTTTTCACAGTCAGGATTGAAATAAATGGTGCAATAACATACATTTTGGCATGGTGTTGATATAACGGAAAAGTACCAAAATTTTATTCTAATTTCTGGGATCAGGACATAACATTTTAATGAAATTAAATATTTCTTAAAGTATTAAAAATTTATTGACACAAAAATATATCATATTAAGCTATTATGTCAGTTTCCATAGCTTTGTGTGAAAGAGGATTTTGTCACATGAACTGAATGGAATTGATTTAAATAATTTTAATTCTGACAGAATTGTATGGCATTGGTATTTCAAAACTAAAGGAATTGAACATGTTTAAGGCCATAAATAACACGTATGAATTTTATTTTTATTCACTTAAGTATAATATTTAAATTACTTTTATTTATTTATTTTTGCTTGGCTCCTAGTTTTTCTAGGCTGTCAATTAACATTTCAAGAGCTTTTTCAATCTCTAATATAACATATTGACATGTCTATGAATTCAGAAATAAGAGTCACAGGGATATGAAATAAATGCGCTTCAACAAGTTTCACCTTTTCAAAGTCTATTAGGTCTGACTTATGCTGCACTAATTACAGAAAAACATGTATTTTCAGTATTCAGACTACAGTAAAATTCTAATTATTTGAATTCCAGCTGTCTGGTCTGATATCAGGAAATAAAAAATACATTTAAGATTTTTTGTTTGTTTGTTTGTTTGCTTTAATTGAAATGTGAATTGCACATATTTGTCCGTAAAAAGCACCAAGAATCTTTTGTACCAAAATTTTATACATAAATGCTAAAATGAGAAATATTAAACAAAAACATTTCAAGTAATTTGGAGGGATATTAAAGTTATTCTTTCTAGACCCAAATAAGCAATATACAGTGAAACTTCCATTTAACGAAGTTGGATCGTTACACTTAAAAACTTTGTTATGAAGAATATTCATTAAATAGAAATCAACTTAAACTTATGAAACTTGTATATAAAACTTGTATAACCATAACCCACATAAAATGAAAAGTACACATAAAAGGGAAATATTTGAAAAATATATTTTAATTCGGGCAGTCATTTTTTATGCAATGTAGATATGAGAATAATTTAATTAAAATAATGTGTAAAAGAACACATAACAAAGACAAGTAAACAGAACCCGAAGCGTACCTTTTCTTTTTTGTTAAAATGTGACTAAATGTGCATGTTTTGATTAAATAATTCAAATGTATTCATTTTCATACAGTCCGTCGAAATAAATGCATAAACCCATCGCAACAACAACCTCTTTGTTTGAATGCTGTACACGCACAGAAGTGGAATAAACTTCGTTATATAGAATAAGCTTTTTGTAATATGGAGATTAATTTACATGTTAATGATGTTCAAAGTCAAGGTCCTGCAGAAAATTTCGTTAAGTAGAAAACTTCATTAAATAGGGACTTCGTTAAAGGGAAGTTTCACTGTAATTTATAGTTATTAACCAGTTATCTCAAAAAAAGAGCACGGACACAATACATGTTTAAAATAAAAGATAATTACTTAACATTTAATATCAAGCCCATAAATATTTTTTTTGTTTTGAAAAATCAACAAAAACTTCAAATGTGTGTAATTTTATCATTTAATTAATATAAATGCCAATTTATTCATTTTTCATTGAATTCCAAGAATATATTATTTAAAGATACATAATTATTATACAGACATATATACATTCAAAACAATAATCCAACATGGAGTGAAAAATTTGCCAGAGCCAGGAATCTAACCCGGGTCTAAAGCGTTCCGGACTGTTGCTCTAACCACTGAACCACTCCGGCTGATTCCTGAGTCTACAATTTCTCACTAATAAACCATGTTGGAGAGAAGGTCCCCAGCCATCTAACAGACAGCCTTGGATGACCAGACAACGGTGAATAGAATTTTTACTACTCCACCGATCTACGAACATATATTAAATTACACATAAATAATGCCTGCATTCAACGTTTTAAAGATACACAATTATTATACAGACATACATACATTCAATACAATACTCCAACATGGAGTGAAAATTTTCACAAGCGGAGTGAATTGTATTTCAAAACTATGGTGAATTTTTCACTCCATGTTGGATTATTGTATTGAATGTATGTATGTCTGTATAATAATTGTGTATCTTTAAAACTGTTATGATTTAAAATTTCATTCTAAATCTTATTCAGTATTTTAATATTTAACTTTAATTTATTCATCCAGGTAAATAAACTCATTAAATTCATTTAAATTTATTAAGCTAAATTTTATTATTTCATTTTAAATCAAACATTCTTTTTAAATTCGTTTACTTTTGGTGAGAGTATAAATTAATTTCAGAATCTTTCTATTACATATGTTTTAGGATATTTACTTCAAATTTAATTCACATTTTATTCACTTTACAATATTAATTAAACTTTATTTCAAATTATCTAAAATAAAAATATTTCTAACTTACTTTTTCTAACTTTTAAATAATATCCATCTTTCTTAATAACAGACAGTCTAAAATAAATAATTATTCTAAAATATAGCGTATTTCTTTTTCAATAATAATTATTAAAAACGGTTAATCGCTAATTTTATTCTTTTTGGAAAGTTCAGATTCACTGATTTTGATCAATGCAAAATCTTTCAGAATTGCGAAACTTTCATATATCGTTTCAAAATTTCTAAGTACTTACTAAATCACTTTTTCAAAATTCTTTAAATTAAATTTTTTACTTTCAAAACATATCCATTAAAAAGAACTTTTTATTTTATTACAATTGCTAAAATTTCATTTATTTTCATCCATAAGTTTGGCAGTTATCGATTTTTAATTACTTTCTTTTATTTTGTTTTGAAGCTCGCAGATTTTCGCTATGAACGGCCATTGATAAATTTTCAGATGCATTCGTGTGTACAACTACGAGAGACTTCCCGTTTCCCGCGTATTTTCTTGTGTCAATGACTCATGTAGCGCAATGTCAGTTTTTAGACGATCGAAGCTCACAGAACATTTTTAATGACGTGTCGTCAGGGGTGCAATACATTTAAAATTTAACTTTGACCGCGTGGGTGAGCTTTTACAAAAACTCCGTCAGGTGGTGTCACGCACGCGACAGTTAATTTTGGAACCATTGGGAAATGCTGTTATCTGATTGGCGGAAGTTTCAAAATTTTGGAGAGTTCAACCGTACTTTGAGAATTCGGGAGAGAATCTCTTCTCCAGACTTTTTTGACTTGGTAACAACAATTTATTTAGGCTGTCGGGCCTCTGGCCTGGCGGCAATTCAGTTTTATCCGGCAGTTGAAGAAGTTCTCCAGTTAGAGGAGGAATTTTTAGACAGCAGCTATCGCCAATGGATGCAGGCTTATGAAGAAAAAAATCTTCATTAATTTTTTAGACGTTAATCAGTACAAGTGATATTTTGTTACAGTTTTTCTCTTCATCTATATTTCTGAACTTATCTGATAAGATGTCATCGTTGATTTTTAGTCAAATATCTTCGACGTTTTAAAGTTCAAGCAGCAGCCTATTTATAGAATCGCTAGACCCGAAGCCGGATCTTCCATTTTTTGTTATGAAGTATCTTACTCCGTTCGACAACTTCAACGGTTCGATGTTCACTGATATTCAGCGCCTTCGCCTTGATTTCTCATTTATCCTGTGATGAATTCACGAAATTTAGAAGCGAGTATCGTTGCCGTGATATAATCATTTTCCAGTTTGGTTTAACGAACTTTTCATATCTTTAAAGCCACCATTGAACAACTGCAACTTCAATTCAAAAAACTTTGTTGGTCACGTACAGAGGACATGAGTACCTAGACTCTGCCATATTTCTTTAAAGACAATTTCAACTTTCATGAATATCCTTAATACGGAATATTAAATTTGAAACGAAAAACAATAAACTAATGACATTTTAATGTAACCTTTATGGACTGAACATCAATCATTTTGAGTTTAATTTTATATCTTAAATTGTCATCAAAAGTTATCTTGTAAGAAATGTTGTGAATAAGAAGAATATTGTGAAACACATAATTAGGGATGATCTATTTGTTTGATATTCTGTGAGTGCACGTATTGAATGTTGAATAAACTACTGTGTGGCATCTATTTGGTGAGTTATTTGCTTTTCCTTTTTACATTTCACCGGGTACAGTATTTGGATGGATCAATTTCTGAGAGAATGGATTATAAATCTTAAATCTTACAATTAAGCTTTTAATTTAAATTTTACAATTCCAACATTTAATTTTAACTTGTATTAATTTAACTTTTCTTTACAACGCAATGTTACTACATCTTGAGATTACGCCATATAGAGAGATTTCGGGATAGTTGACTTATATACTTTTCTAAATTGAATTTTCAGGTTTGGATTCAATCTGAATATTTTTCGAGAGAATTGTCACTTCGTTAATTTTTCCCGGTATAAGTTCTCCGATCCCTAAATCTCGCTATAAAAACGCTGAATGCAGGCGTTATTTATGTGTAATTTAATAAATATATTATTTATAATGCAACAGCTTTTAATCAAAACAGGAACAGAAATATTATTTTATTTGAGTAAATCTTATTTTCATCAGAGTTCTACTAAAATATAAATAAAAAGTCAATAAATAAAGGTTTTCTTTTCTTTTTCCTATTACTATGCAATAACAGCTATCAATAAATGGTACAAAAGATTCAAACAAATATCTTTCAATAATAATTTCATTAAACATTTATTTGGAAAGACTAATTCATATGACTTTTTGATAAAAGATAACATTGAATACAGTCAAACATCTGGGATTTATAAGATATGTTTAATTTAATTTTAAAATAACAACACATATAAAATTTAAAACAAGAATACACTGTATTCAATTTTAAATTACACAAGTAATACAAATAGAAAAACATAAAATAGTTTTCTTTTTTTTCAAAAAATTTTTAGGAGGCATAAGATATTGAGATTTGACTGCAATTGAAAATCAGATATGTCTAAACGAGACATGGATAAGCACATATATAACAAAGCAATAAATTTTACCTGGAACAGTAAAGAGCACAAGACTTCCCAAAGTTAAACTAATGCAGATAAAAAATATTAGGCAAACAATCTGAAAAGAAAATTTTCCTTTCATTATGTAAGCAAAACATGCAATACATTATATAGTAAAACCCGATAAAGATTTTTCAAGTTACATAAAATTATGAGTATTTAACACTGGAATTGGAGAATTTTTCAATTCTAATGAGAAGTCATACTAACCAAGTTTATTACATTCATTAAAAGAAAAATAAATTTCCTGAGTAATTTTTCATGATCAATTATTTTCAATTAAAGACAAGCATGGTGAACAGATGACAAAGATATTAAAACAAGAACAAAAAAATCAAGTATCAAGTATAGATTATGAAACACTTTCTGCATATGATCTATAGATTAGCATATATACTAAATAGAATGCTAAAATTTTGATCAATTAGAAAATTCATTGTTAGCAGTTTTTTTGCCAATATATAGAAATGCTCTTGAATTTTTTTGTACAGCCTTGTATATTATCACACACCACATATTAAGCTGAAATTTAATTCAGGTAAAAAACACATAACACAAAATGCACTTCCATCAATTACTAACCATAAACGGTAATGTATTTTGTTCTTTGCGTAGCCCTGTATATAAATTTATTTATATTCAAAAACTTCTATTAGTATACAATACTGAATCTAGTTCAGCAGGAAAATGTATAACACAATTAAAAACTACCTATAAACAATTAACTTCCATAGTCAGTAATACTTACGAATTCATTTGTCTAGCCCTATATATGATGAACAGAATTTATATACACCAAATTTAATTTATATATTTTGAATTTATACATACTATGCAAAAACTCAGTTAAACTTAAAAACATAATCCGAAGTTGAAAATGTACTTCCAGCAATTATCACTCATAAACAATATTGTAACCGAATTCTTTTATGTGTCCTTGTAAATGAATCATAAATGCAATGTGCACCATACTTTTCAGTAAATAACAAATCTCAGTAATGCATATAAATTTCATTATGTTCGAAATAGTGTAACATCTTTAAAATACACTTCAAACGATTTTTCCCTCGTAGATTATTATGTAACAGAATTCTCCTGTATGACACTGTAAATGAATAGTAAATATTTTGCACCCGATATTATACAGAAAGCATGTTTTAGTGTGCTTCATATATGCATATCAATTACATTATGTTTGAAATTGTTTAACATCATCAGAATGAACTTAAAATGATTTTTTCCCACTGACCATAATGTAATGGAATAACTTTTGACGTAAACAAACTATAAATGCTACATGCATCATTTTCAATAGCGATTGTGCTATAGTAAATGTCAATAACATACAAAAATTACAGGGCAATCCAAGTATATTTATGAGAGCTGGAGCACGGGCAGACAAACCAAAGTCAAACACTTTTCAATTTTGTAGGAAAGTGTTAAAAATTGGATGTTTTTACAAAGTAACTGAACAAAAATTAGGTTTTTGAAAAAATTATGGGCTTTTTACAAACCAAAGAATCAAGCAAATGTACTTGCAACAGAATTAAAAAGGTTTTATTAAATATAATGCTGCGTTTAATGGAAGATAATTAAAAGTCACCAAATTTTAATATAGAAAAAAGTCCTTCCGGCCTGTACTGGGAGGAAAAGGTAGCTTTCCTATATCTTCTTTTTAAAATTTTAGCTAATGTTACTCGAAAACAGCAAGCTAAAATGCAAAGAAACCATTAATACTGACTTTGAAAAAGAAATTCGTCAAATTATTGAGCTATAGCCAAGTTGGCTTCATTTATGAAGACTTATTTTGGTCACCAAATGTCGCCAAGTTTGTCGAGAATTTGGCGCTAACGGATATGAATATATAGTTTTATGCGTATGATTGGGAAAATGATTACAACAATGAAAGAAAATAATTTGCGAGAAATCGCGTTCACTAAAACTCATGAATTACTCGTTGTTTTTTTGCAATGTGAAATCTTGTAATGTGTTCAAAATGTCAGCCACCCTAGAATTTCAAACTGCTCTATCTCAGCCATTTTTTAAGATAGAGGTAAAACAAAAAATGGTCCGGAATCCTTGTACCAAGGCCTAACACGTAAGCAAAAAATAAATTTGAATTTTTAACTTTTTTGTAAATTTATTTTAGTTTTAAATCTTTAAGTGGCCGCCATCTTGAAACAAAATGGCGGACCAAGCTGGCCAACGAACTCGGATATATATATATAAATCAACATTTGAACGGAGGGTGGTTTTGGGGTCTGGGGGTCATGATCGGTGAAAATATACCAGAATTTTTCGGAATTGCTTTCCTCCGAACAGCTGCAATAGGTAGCTTTATACTTTTTTTGTATTGAAAGCTACCTAATACTTCATTTGAATAAAAAATTTAAACATCTAAAATTTTTTTTTACAATCATATAACTTTTAAATGGCAATAAAACCGAACATTTACATAAATTACCTTAAAAGGTAGAAACTTTGGTCTTTTATACGGTTGAAACATTGAAGGACTAACAGGTTGGAAAAGAGCTTGATGCGCGGCTGCCAAAGCACCACCCTGTACACCTTCTTGGGCATTATTTGGCTCAGGAGCAGGGGCAGGAGCATTAGCAGAATTAGCCTAAAAAAAATCAAGAGATAATTCTTGTGATTATTACAATCAAGCTAAAATTAACACTGACTGAGACATTGGTAATAATAAAATCATTTTATCATATTTATTTTAATGCACTTTATTTCTTAATTGCAAAAATAAGGATTTTTCTTTGAACTTGTACATAATGCACAAGAAATATTGAAAAAAAGAAAATAAATAAATTTGAAAACTTAGAGAAAATAATCCCAGTTTTATTTATTAGCCACATTTTTACAAATTAGGTTTTCATTGTTCACAGAAATCTCTCCATCTACATTTTGCGATATGTTAATGCATGAACTGACAATACAGCTTTTAGATGTGGCTAAACTGCTAATTGTTTGTAGATAGTGTCATCTTCAGTTGCATCCATCACATTAGAAATGCTATAATTAGGAAAAAACTGCCTAACTAAAATTAAGTTATATGCATCTAATAGCCCACTTTACCACTACAGAAAGTGAAGGGTTTTTAATACATCCAGTTTTTGTCAGTTCAGTGTTTACTGAATAAAGTCATGCATAATGTGAGTGAATTTGCTATGATAGTCTAGCTAGACAAGCAAAAAAAGTCAGGCAGCTATGAAAAAGCCAAATTCATGCTGATTTATGAAGGAGAAAAAATTAATTCCAACAGAAATATTTCTGTAAAAAAAAGAAAAATAATAAAGGTGCCATATTCTGCTTAATTTATCTGCTACAAAAGACACTGATATCTGAAATTAATTTGTTTGTTTTGTAGGGTATAATCTCAGTAACTACTTAATTGATTTAAAATATAATAGTAGCAGTCTCTGCTCTAACATAGGTACATTATTTAGTTAAAATACAAATTCAATGTTACATGTTAAAATAATAAATGTTTAAATACATATTAAAAAACAAATTAATATGTACTATTGTATTCAATGTTTGATTAAATAAACTAATACTTCCTTTTGATAAGAGCTTTGGTAAGATAAGAAAAATCTATTTTTTGGCAACCTATTCACTCTTTCATATATAAAAGTAATTTATTCAATACACAATTTATTTAATCTATACATTTATATGTAGAAGCTGGTTATTTATTATTATGTACAAACAGACGTAATCTAATATGTGTAATCAGAAGAAACTCTTAGTTACATACATAGACAAGCATAATTAGTTTATCAGTTTTATATAGTTTTAATTTTTAAATATCATTCGGCAACAAATCTCACTTTCTTTCATCACCAACATTTTAAAAAGTGCCAAGAACTCTATCAAGAAGTACCAATTAACTATCTGTGAATTTTGTACTTGTTCAGTTTGCATGTGCTAAACTGTCTATTGGTATTCCTTTTCAGCCGTATTCTCATGATTCAGTGGCTTCTTAATTATTCATGAATTTGACAATGCCAATTTCTACTTAACTTAATAATTGGCACTTACTCATAAATAAAGCGGGCACCATTTTCTCTTCATTTAATAGAAGATATGTACAATTATGATTACATTATATCCACATTATTTACAAATAAATTTGAAACATTTTTTACATCCCTTTTCGTCAGACACACTTACGCAACAAGAATCAAAGCCCAGGTGGAAAGGCAACCCCTCATAAACAATAGCCATCGTCATTCATTTATCGCTCCTTTGGCATTAAGAAGGTTACAATTCTCTACAATTCCATTATCTTTATCAAAGAGTTACAACAGGTGACTACTTTTGCACTGTACGTTTGACACTACTTTTGCACTCTATACCACTTTTTAAATAATATTTAGGACACTTTTTGACAACTTCAAGAGAAATCTATCACAAAGAAAATTTTGTGTAAATAGTGATATGAATAAAATATAAATATAGTCACCTGTAGCAACTCTGCTATTTTTCTTACATTTTGATTAATTAATGAATAATATTGTTTGAAAAATACCTGATCATCCAGATTCACATCACCCAGCAGATAAGACCTGATATCCAAAATATAGGAGACACCAATACACCAACATCTGACAGATAATTTCAACCAATTCCTCATGTGTCCTTGTTCTAACAAAGCTGGCAGTACAACTTGAAGCAATACCAACTCTAAAGATAGTTCACTGTAAGGCATATCACTAGAAACCAACGATTAAGTATAAGACTATTTTGAAAAGAAAGACATATTATGACATTAAAAAATGGCAAATAACTACAGATCTAGGCATTCATAATCTTTGTATGAATTGAAATATTTCTAACTGGGTGAAAAAGTGTCCAGCCTGGGAGTTGAACCCAAACTATTTTATTTCATTCCAAGATGTGATATTTTTTAAGTGTGATTTTCTCATCAGCAGGTTATGTGATATTTAATTTAAACTATACCATGATGGACAAACATTTTAATAAACAAAAACGAAAAAATATATAATTGGCCAAGTTTCTTTTTGAAATGCTATTATTTAGGGCAAAATACCCTATTTTGTATAATTACATGACTGATTGCGTTATTTTTTCTCCCCCATACCATTTTAGATTGCAGATTTACATGAACAAAGACAGTCTAATACATTTTAAACAGTATTGTAGGTATTCAGTGAACTGCAAAACACAACCCAGAAAGAAGTGGGATAATTAAGAAAGTGCAAAAGTACAACATTAAATACAATCAAACCTCGTTAACGTGAACACGCTTAACATGAATTACTTTTAGCATGAACTGTTTCTGATTGCCCTGTCCAGTTGTATGTAATGTATTTAAGTTCGGATAACACAAACTACTTTTAACACGAACAAAAAAAAGTTTCTACTTGAGTGTTCAGGTTAACAAGGTTCGACTGTATTTTTTTTTATAACTGAGATGTTTAGAATCAAAGTGGTTTATGCCTATTTTTTCATTTATCCAAGCTTGGGATGAATTTTTACTCTAAAGATAAATTGTTAAGTGCCTTAACAAACCAAGTTTTAATTTTAAAATGGGGAACAGATGGCGCTAGACTCCCATAATTCTGAATGAAATGTAAGAAAACCCATTACAGGGTCCCTGTAAATGATCTATAGAATCTATACACAGCATGTAATAGACAAAAAATGAGTTAATTTTAAAAAAGCATTCAGCAACTGAAAATGCATTTCCAGCAATTTTTGTTAACAGACAGTACCGAATTCTTTTGTGTGTCTCTGTAAATGAACACACAATATTCTATAGTAAGCCTCTTGTAATGCACCTGCACCTGAGTGATATATATCATTTTCAATATGTTTCAAATAATGAAACATTTTTAAAATAAACTGAAAATCATTTTACTCCATAGACTATTATGTAACAATTGTTTTGAGTGACCCTGTAAAGAACTGTAAGTGATATACACACCCTATTCTATAGTAAGCATCTTGTAGTGCACCTCAGTTTTATATATATCAATCTCAATATGTTTGAAATTGTGTAACATCATTAAAAAAAGCCACAAATGATTTTTCCCCCAAAGACTGTAATGTAAAGGAATTCTTTTGAGTGTCCCTGTAAAAAACCTGTTAAGTGCTACACAACTCACTTCATTTTCAATACCGAACATGCCATGGTAAATATCAATAGCATGACAAATCGTATATATTTACGAGAATTAGAGCACGGACGGACAGACAAACTAAATTCATAAACACTTTTCAACTATGTTGGAAAGTGTTAAAAGAAAAGGCGATTTAATATTTATTATTTTTTTATTACTAATACATATCCTTAATGAAGAAATTAAAGAATTAGATTTAAAGAAAGATGAAATATTTCAATTCACTCACTTTGCTAACATGACTTGATATGGAAGAAAGCTAGGAGCTACTTTCTCAATTATTCGAACTGGAAGCCAGACAACCAAAAGAATTGTAGTTCCAAATGTAACTAAGGATATCAAAACTCGACGAATGTGCCTTAATATTGGAGAATGTATCATCTAAAAAAAAAGAAAGTACATAAAATGAATAAGAAAATATACCTAAATATAATAAAGATTCACAAAAGGTAGTATTTAAAATATATCATATTAAAATATGTTACTTCTCATTTGTTATGTATCCAAGTGAGAGATTAACCGGGTTCAATATAAAAAAGGAGGGGTAAAGGTGTATTTCACCTTTATGATTTGTTTTCTGTATGCCTTAATTTGCATTTCTGTTTTCGGACAATATAAATAATACCAAAATACTAAAAATTCCACACCACCTAACTTTGGCATAAAGAAATAAGGGAGTTTCCTCTAGTGATATTTTCTGAATTAGCACAGCTTAATAAAAAAAAAAAGTTACAAAAAGAGAAGGATAAAAGTTTTTTTTTTGTTTTTTTTTTGTTTAAGAATATGCATTAACTTTCTAGAAAGAAGAAAATAAATATTTTCTTTAAAACAAAAACTGTCAGCCCTAAGATAATTACTATGGTCAATGCTAACTAGCACTATTTTTCAGAAAGATTTACATCTGATTATGTACTCCAGGGGTGGAAAATCAGAAATTTGCTATTGTAACAGTTTTGTAGAAGGATATATTGTAATTCTGTAGCAGAATTTAGCAGTTCTGTAGTAGCATTTAGTGGTTTTCTAGCAAGCAGGATGTTGCAGAGAAAAGAGTTGCAGTATGTTGCAGCAAACTGGTGTTGTAACAGACGTTAGCAATTTTTATTTAAAAGACTGATTGCAGTTCTTTTATAGATAAAATCTGAATTGCTATGGATATAGTGCAACAAAAAATACAGTTGGCAAAAAAGGAAATACAATTTTAATAATAATGATACTCCATACATTTTAATTACCAAATTGTTCCAGAAAAAATGGAAATAACGATTTGACTGAAAATTATGTTTTCTTTCAATGTATGTTCAAAAATCGGCTTAGTGGGTCATCTTCATTCTGAAATTCTACCAAACTTTAAAATTTTTAATACGAACACCTAATTTTGACACTATTTTTTTTTATTTATTATTATTATTATTTTTTTTTTTGGTAAATTTTATCTAAGGATACCAAATGGGACGACATTCGGTCAGGTTGTTTAGGAATTATGAAGAATGTTTAAAGTGTGGAACTCCAAACATTAAATTCATTTGTAATTGTTGCAAAACAGATTAATGCGAGTAGTTTAAGCATAACGGAAGGACTACTGCTCTGAAAACTACGAATCTTTATTTTGAGTTGACTGTTTCTTATTTCATTCCATATTTATAAACTTTAGAACCCAACAAAAATTACTGGCAACTTAAAAAACTTCCCAGACTACACTTAACCCCTTTTTTTCAATCAACTACCATGTTTATACAAATCTATTTTTTAAAAATTTCTAATGCAATTTTTTTTCCTTTCCTGTTACCACACTCTGAAAAACAGTGCCTTTTTTGGGGGGAATGATAACAAGTGTACTTTTTTCCTGCTTTTAAAATCAATCAGACTCACTTGCTATATTTTCACATCTGAAATTGATGCCATTCAAATTCTTTGTACAGAAAAAAGATTAAAAGTGTGTTAAAATGATGCAGTACCTACATTTAAATGTATCTGTAGTTAAAACATTTACTATAATTTAGACATTTCAATTTAAATAAAAAATTTAGTGTTTAGGACGTCACTTACATGGAACAAAACATTTAATGGATATTCCAATTAAGATCCACACTAGTTTGGAAAAGCAAAGAAAATAAGAATATGATGTCATTTTCATGTAATCATTGTAGATTTAATTGTTATGAATGAAAATGAAAGTTTCTATTTAAAATTTATGTTTAATCATCAGTAGAGGATAAAACATCTTTAAATGGAAACCAGTGAAAGATTTTACTTGCTCTTCTGAAATTAATGTTTGTTATCTATAAAATAAAGGCTTTATTTTCAAGCTATATGAAATAAATTCTACTAAATGCTACACTTCAGTGTTGTCAGGGAAATAGTATATTTTTCTGTTACTACACCCCCCCCCCCCCCCAAAAAAAAAGAAAGTGCATTCTCATCTATAAAACAGAGATTTTACTATGGCTGCATCAACATACACCCCCCCCTCCCCCCTTGTCATTTAATGATTTATGGGAACAAAAGTAGAGAGCTCCATTGTTGTGACCTCCATATTTTTAAGACATTATATTTTTGTTTACTTTTGCTGGGTGGGTCTGCTAGTGTTTTAAAAAGTTTTGTATCATTTTAAATTTAAGGCTACCCAGTGAATCTTTCATGCTGAAAATCTTTTGCTAGTAATGACTATTTCTTACAAATGGCAAACATTTTTGTTTTTTGAGCAATTATTCTATTTGGATTTAGATGACACATAATAAATATTCTAACAGCTAAAATTTAGGCACTGAATTTCAAAAAAATATTGTGATACTATATTATATAGTTACAATGTTTAATACATCCAGTTTTTTTCAGTTCAATTTTTTCAATGTAATCCATGTAGTATAATGAGAGATAATTGCTGCTTTAAAAGTTTTTACATGTCAAAGGTTTGAAATTTAGAACTAATGTTTCCAAGCATAACAATTGGATCAAATCTGTTTTAGCAAAGTTTTTCACAGAATGGTTTAATATCCTTGAAGGAAAATTATATAAAAATGAGATCAAACTGAAATCCTAAACAGACATATACAGAAAGTCTAGCTAAGAAAAAGGCAGAGTTATGTCTGTACGGGGAATGAAAGAGGAGTAACTAAGCTTCCCAATATATACTACACACATCTAGTTTTACAGATTGCAGATTATCTTTGATTATAAGACAAGCCCAGTAAAATACTTCGATTTGGAAGAAAAAAGTGCATCTTAGATTCGAGTAAATAGGATATATATGAACCCAAGAATATTGATATCTAATGAAGAGAAAAGGCAAAATATACTCACCTCTTGTATAGGATTAAAGTCTGGATCATTCAGGTTCTTTAAGAACCATAAAACACCTGGACGTAACACCTCTCGCAAAAGGAGGATGAATGATGCGAAGTAAAATACATACACCATTCCTGCAAGCCAGTGAATGAACATAGAAGTACCAGGAGCTAGTTTAAATCCCGCTTCTCTATCTTGAATGGTAGCATCTAACAAAGTCTAAGAAATAAAAAAAATATTTTTTAAGTTAATAAAATACAAGTATTTAAAAAAATAATATTAGAAACAATTTTTTAAAAAAAGTATAGAAATAAAGAAATAGTTTTAAATATTTTAATTTTTTTGTACTGGGATGCTGGGAGGGATTTATATTAAATGATTGGTTATTTATATATTGTTCCAGTAGAGTAACAAATAGATCAGTAAAATGTAAAAAGAAATGTATTTTAAAGACACTAAAACTTTCAAAAGATTAATTTGGACATCATTTAGGTACTCATAATAAGAATATTCATCAAGTAACACTAATTTTTATTGAGAGTAAAAAAAAAAACATATTTACCAAAGAACAAATATCAAGCCACCATCCACAAACCAAAGGAAAAATTCCGATTTCTATGACAGACAGCAGAGACACTTTAATGACCACATAGCAGATGCCTAATAAACGTTGTGTTCTATTTAGCCGTACCAAAGCAGCAGCACCATGAAGAAGAGCTAAAACAATCCCTATATTTATGTAGCCAAAAAGAGTTGTCAGCAAACCTTCAAATTCCGGAGCTCTAACCTAAAAAAGAAAATATTTTCAATGAACTATGTTTTTAATACATGCAATAATATATTTTTTTTTCAGCATGTACATATACGTGAAGATGATATAACAATGTAATAATGATTTTACAATACATGTTATTCAAAAATTACATCAAAAGGTAAATAGCATAATTATGTTTTTGCTAATAAATTTCAGACATAAATAAGATCTTACAGAAGATAATATGATACTTATGTACTTAGTAACAAATCACTGCAGCATGTCAGCAACTACTACAGATCATTTTAAACCTTACAGATTAATCTAACAGATTAAAAGTATTGCTAAAATTTACTTAAACTCTATAGATTTATAGCAATTATTTATATTTGTTTTGTAAGTGCAAATATTGTTTATTTTACAGGTTAACTATTATTTCTTATGATGGTCCAGCATTGTTGGATCATAGATACATTTTGGTTTGCTGCAGATTGATTCAGAAAATTCTGCTATTGGGCTTGCATATTTTTCCTTCAATCACTTTCTATAAAAAATATATTGCTAAACAGTGTGGCCCAAAATCAATAAAATACATGTATGAGACAATGGTCCTGAAAGGGTTAAGAAAGGAACGACATCTGTGAAATTGTATGGAAAATTTCTGATAGTGATGTACCCTTTTCTCAAAAACTGCTGAAATAATTTTTTTTTTTTTTTTTTTTTGTCACTATAATAAGCTACATTTTTGCGGATTTGTTTTTAGCCCAGTCAAATAAGGATACAACCTCGGAATGAAAGATAACAAGCTGAAAATTTTCAAAAATCTTTTTTTTGACATTCTAAAAGTAAGCTAAAAAGTCTCATATAATCTCGTGTCCGCGTCTCGAGATATTCAAGGTCAAAGGTCAAGAAAATCGTTTTTTTGCTTATATCTCGAAAACTGTGCATTTTATTAAAAAAAATCCAGTTACAAAATTAAAGTAGATAAAATTTTCTATCAAATACATATATTATCTTTAATTTTCTGACAAACGGTTTAGGCGCTAGAGCGCGCTGAAGAAAGACAACTTTTTGACCTTCAGACCAAAACGAGAGACACTTCATCTTTCACCCTCGATTTCTCAAAAACTATGCATTTTATCGAGAAAACGTGTTACAAAATTGAAGTAGGCAACATTTTCTACAAAATTCATAAATTAACTTTAATTTTCTGACGACATTTTTAGGCGTTAAATAGCGCTGAAAAAAAAAGCGACTTTTTGACCTTTGAGCCAATAAAATAGAGAAACCCCCTTTCCTACCCTCAATTACCCAAAAACTAGGCATTTTATTGAATAACACCAGCTACAAAATTAATGTAGATAACATTTTCTGCAAAATTCCTATATTAACTTTAATTAGTTTTTGGCCCTCTGGCCTAAAAGGGAGAAAAACCCACTAAAGATTTTTCTTATATTTCAAATGATATTTGAAGCTATTACAAAACTTGTAGAGAATAAAATTATCTACAAATTTAGTCTTAATTAGTTACATTATTTACTTATTAATAAATATTAATTATAAATAAGAATTAATTATAAATAAATTTGATAATATTTTGTTAAATTATGTATAAATAATAACATATTGAAATGAGTTTTTATGTATTGTAATTACATTTTTATTTATCATAAAATTATCAAATCTTTTATATTTTGTTTAAGTTAAATTATAAGGCGATTGAGCGATTGATAAGGCCTCTGATTATCAATAGCAGTCATACAGCTTACGTTTCCTCTTGTTCGTCGTCGTCTCCTTCTTCTGGTAGCCTATATAAAATTTCCAGATCGTTATCATCATACTCGTTGTCCATAATACTTGGCTCTAAAACCTCAAGAATCTCAGGTACATATTCACTTTCTTCCTCAAGATCATTTTGATATGATGAAGCGTTGAGACATGCTTGTCCGTTGCACTGGCCACAAACTAAGGAGCATTGTAACCCTACTATTCTACATCCACAGCCTTTCTTGCAATTGCAGAAGATCGTACTGAGTAGTTCTTCTGGGGCTGAAGGTAATAATGTTGTTGTGGGTTCCAGGATCTTGTTTTGTATTACCCACCCCCATTCTCTGGGTTCTAAATCTTTCCCTAATGAAGTTTGGATCTGATAATAGACACGATAAATATGCTGTCGAGCTTCTGCACTTGTTGGTGGAAGAGATGATAACTGCACTGGTTTATTGAGTCTTGTTGATTTAATGAATTGTGTGTACCTAAAATTGTCAATACTATGTTCTGATTTTGGAGCATTATAAATTGCTAAAAGAACACGTATTCCATTTTCAAATAATTTGTTTGAAGGGCAGTTGTCTTACTGAAACAATTGAGCTGATTCGTGCAAATTGGAATGTTTCTCGAACATTTTTATAATTGTCAGTTTTCCCTTTTTAAACAGCGCAGATGTTGTGTCACATCCACTGATAGTGTGCAAAAATAAAATATGTTCTTTAGAACGAGGATGTTTGTCAAAGCTTTTAGGCGAATACATTCGTTTCTCCACATTGCCTTTACCCATTTTTAAAAAAAAGATTTCTCGCTGATGTGACTGTGTTCGTCCTATTAAAATAACTAACAGATCAACATCTTCAACTATGACGGCGATCTTTTCATGTTTCGATTCTTCAATGGCTGTTTCGATGAAGAGGGTATCAGCATCATTTCTGGCTTGTTTTGTACTGATGTTAACAGTTTTTAACTGCTCAATAAGCCTTTCAATAAAGTTTTTTTTTAGTTTTTTGTGGCTGTATTATATTAATTAGAATTAAGTATTTTTGTTCTAATAAAGAACTTTTAAGATTCATAAGATTTATGATCTTGGATTTCAGTATATATATAACAGAACTTTAATAGGACTGTGGCCACTTCATCGCAGCCATTAATATAAAAAAAAAAAAAAAGAAAATGGTCTTATTAGGAGATCGTGTTTCAGAAAATAATATACGTAGGTATATCCAAGCACTTACATTGTTCAAAAAATAAATACTTAATCCCTTTCCTACTTAAAATATAATTATTATAAACAAAAATGTAATTACAATGTATTTAAACTATTTAATTTCAGTATATTATTATTTATATAAATTAATTAAATATTATCATACGAATGTCTTATTTATGAACATCATTTATAAATAAGTAAACAATTTAAATTTCTTAATTTTGTTATATTTCAAACACCATTTGAAGCGTAAGAAACAATCTTGAAGGATGTTTCTCTTGTTTTGGCAGATTGCTTTAAACTAGCTCTTTTTCAGCGCTCTTTAGTGTCTGAATCCTTTGTCAGAAAATTAAAGTTACTTTTGCAATATTTAGATAATGTTGTGCACTTTACAACAGTTTTCGAGTAATCGAAGGTAGGAAAGGGCCGTTATTCTTGTATTGCCTCAAAGGTCAAAAATTCGCTTTTTTTTCAGTGCTATTTAGGGCTTAAACATTCCGTCAGAAACTAAAGTTAATTTATGAATTTTGTAGAAAATATTGTCTACTTTAATTTTGTAACAGATGTTTTCTCATAAGTCTTCTAAGTATAAAATGCTTAGTTTTTGAGAAATCGAGGGTGAAAGTTGGAGTTTCTCTCGTTTTGGTCTGAAGGTCAAGAAGTTGTCTTTCTTCAGCGCGCTCTAGTGCCTAAACCTTTTGTCAGACAACTAAATATAATGTATGTATTTTATAGGAAATTTTGTCTACTTTAATTTTGCAATTGGATTTTTTTTAATAAAATGCACAGTTTTCGACATATAAGCAAAAAACAGATTTTCGTGACCTTTGACCTTGAATATCTCGAGACGCGGACACGAGATTATATGAGACTTTTTAGCTTACTTTTAGAATGTCAAAACAAAGATTTTTGCAAATTTTCAGCTTGTTATCTTTCATTCCGAGGTTTACCCCTTTTTTCACCTTATTTGACTGGGCTATTTCTTGGAAAATCAAATTCTTTTTAGTAATAGGTACTAATTTTTAAAAATAATTAAAAAATTATAGATGCAACGCCTAGCTATTGTTTTTTTTCTTGCCGAGCAATTAATTTATACTTTAGTTACTGTGAAAACTATTAAAAATACACTTGCATATTAGTTTAGATTTAGCTAATCATACCATTTTCATTTAATACCTTTTTATCTTTTATTTATTATTTATTTTCACACATGTGATTTCATTTTAATTACTATACATATATATTGTTTTAAAAAAAAATTACTTCAGTAATTCCTGGAAAAAAAAAATAACAAAAAAAATAAATATATATATATACTAATTAGGTTTTCAGCAGAGCTGAAATTACGCTGTAAATCAATGAAATACAAGGGATGTGAATTATCACTTTACTAAACAGCGTACAACCATTAGAGTGAAAAAATGTCCAGACCGGGGTTCTATCCTGGATCCCTTGGTATAGCGCACCAAGTGCTTTACCAATTAAGCTATTCAGACAACATCCAGTCTAGCATTCTCTCACTCTTATACGGCAAGGCTACAACCACGCATCACAAGATGGAAAGTCAATCATGAGCACAACACCGTTGGCATGCATGAGACAAATAAAACCCAGTATCGGTGAATATTTATACACTAATTAATTAGTATGACAAATAAAACCCAGTATCGGTGAATATTTATACACTAATTAGTGTTTAAATATTCACCGATACTGGGTTTTATTTGTCTCATGCATGCCAACGGTGTTGTGCTCATGATTGACTTTACATCTTGTGATTACAGCGTAATTTCAGCTCTGCTGAAAATTTAATTAGTGTATAAATATTCACCGATACTGGGTTTTATTTGTCTCATGCATGCCAACGGTGTTGCGCTCATGATTGACTTTCCATCTTGTGCTGTGTGGTTGTAGCCTTGCCATATAAGAGTGAGAGAATGCTAGACTGGATGTCGGCTGGATAGCTTAATTGGTAAAGCACTTGGTGCGCTATACCAAGGGATCCGGGATCAAACCCAGTCTGGACATTTTTTCACTCTAATGGTTGTACGCTGTTTATTAAAGTGATAATTCACATCCCTTGTATTTAAAAAAAAAAAAAATAATAATATCAGTGCTATATGATAAGTACCTGATTTGACTAGTATTTAAAAAAAAATATTTTTTGTAAATATAACCTTTCACAGCAATCGTACAGACTGCCAAGTTGCTGCATCGTTTAGTTTGTGAATGGAAGCTATTAGAACAGAACTTTTGTGATTTTACAACAATGGAAAAAAATGGAATATCAAGCAGTGACAAAATACCTGTTTTTGAAAAGGAAAACAAATGATGAGATTAAAACAGAACTCAGTAAAGTTTATGGGGAATCTGCGTCTGCACATTCGTTATCAACCATGCAATAATTGCTGGAAGTGCGTTTTTAAATATTACTTCGTGTGTATAAATTCTATACATCATATAGAGGTTGCACAAAAGAATTCGAGTGCATTTCCACTTACTGAAAGGAAATTTTCAACTGTGTTATGTATTTCCTAACTGAATTAAATTTTTGCATACTATGTAGTATACATATGTATATATATACTACAGGTGCAGATTCACGGTCACCAGTCGCCACATGGCGACTAAATATTTGCCGTGGCCACTAACTTTCGGTATTTAAGTCGCCATGTGATTTAAAAGTGATCAATTTCTGGTATTCCAGTTACCAATGTAATTTTTTTTTTTTAAGATTAAGACCAAAACACATCAGAAACTTTATTATTATCTTTAGATAACATCTCAGAATTATCGGTTTAATGCAGCAAACTATTAAGTATATTCGAAGCTATGTTATTCGTAACAGTTTGAGTCTGATAATTTTAGATAGTCTTTGATTAAAAGAAAAAAATAATAGAAAAACAAATGTTTTAAATGTGTTTTGATTTTTATAGTGCAAAATAATCTCACACATTCATATTTTCTTTTATATGTACTCTTGTATGGCAAAATCAAAATAAGAATTATTGTTTTTCTAAGATTCCCGCTATCATGATTGCTTAGCTTATAGAATTTTTTTTTAAGCCGTATCTTGCCCAACTTTATCTTCTGACTGTATACATGATTTAAGATTTATATTACACTTAATTAATATTCAAATTTTGTTGTACATGTGTGTATATTAAATAAATTGCTTTACACTTTGAATTCCTGAATTTTTTGTTTGGCTTTTTGCCCCATATAAACACTATTGTTTTTATTCATATGTTTCACAATTGTGGCCACTGGATTTTTTGGATTTAGGAGCCACTGGCTCCTTCCAAATTTTGGGAATCTGCACCTATAATATATACAAATCTATAAATCATGTACAAGGCTGCACAAAATAATCCAAATATTTTACTGACTGTAGATGGTAATTACTGAAATTGGGTTTTGAAATGTGTTACGCGAAGTTTTGTTACAGTATTCTGAATGTGTTGGAAAATGTTTCATAATGTATGCTTGATGCATTTTATTTTTCTTGTTTAAATTCTTAGACTGTGAAAAAGTTTAAAATTTACACAACATTTTTGAATTTTTATCAAAAAACCAGGCAGTAACAGAGAATAATTATAAAAGTCTTTCATTAATTTATAATTACTTAATGTATTTTTTAAGATTTCTGTAATTAAACAGTAATTTTCTCTACATGACTTAGAAAGTAAAGTGTCAGATGGGAAGGAAATAAAAATAAACAATAAAAATATACGAATCATATTCACTCATCTTTGGGCAAAAGTTGCAGAAACTGAGTGAACAGGTTCTTTGAGCTCAATGTGGGTTTACCTATAATATGTTGAATGAATAAGGTTACCAGATAAGTATCTTTTGTGTAGTGAGATGCTTCCTTCTTATTAACTGCAAATGCCAAGCAATGAAAGAATGGACAATTCTTTCAACTTGAGCTTGAAAATGTTGCTTAAGCCAAAATATGGTCTTTAGCAAAGCCAAGTAGTGTTCATACTCATTTTCATAAGAAAAAAAATTCCCCCGAGTTCCTCTGACAAGGAAGGTCTCCTTAAAGCGCATACTCAGAAAAATTTTGAAAAAAAAATGCTAACGAAGATACTCATGTATGTAATAAAGGAACAGTGAAATTTAGCTGTGGAATCCCAGTAGAAAATCTGCAAAAAAAATAAAATACTTTTGAGTATTTGGCACAAAAAGATTCGATTTGGCAAGCAACATTTTTTCCTCGCCAAACGCAAAAGATTTTAATGCATTTTGAAATTTCTTGTAAAATGATTATTCGAATGCGCAATACTTAATGAATTTAAACTTAAACAATTAAATAGTTTATTATTTTTTGTATAATATGTACAAGCTGCTTGTTGTTGCAGTTATTTAATTTCACCACTGAAAAAATATGTTCTATGTTTTGGAAGCTGCAAATATCTATTTTATGTTATAGCGAAGCTGGCATTTTAGTTATATGTATTATTGAAATTTTGACTTTTTTTTTTTTTCACTTTTAGTTAACAATCGAAATTTAAAAAATATATGAATTTGAAAGGCTTATTAAAGTAAACGAAGAGCTTGCAGAAATTCTTGTTATGAGACCTGTCTATGAGATTTTTGTAAAATTTGAAAGTGTAAAATTGTCATTAGCTTAAAAAAATTATACGAATGGGTTAATTCTAGGGCTGATGATACTATATCCTCCTGTTCAGAATAGTTTGCATTTTGCGTTCAAAATTTTAAATTCTCTGTACATTTGCAGTAATATTAATTAAAAATATTCTTTAAATCAGAGTAAATAAATCATTCACGTTTTTTTCTCTATTTATTACCGATTGAATGAAATTTTGCTATTGTTTTATCCTCCATTCTACAATTTTTTCTAATTTAAACGGCTTCACTGGTTATACAAGTAATTTTTAAAAGTATTTTAAAAGGAAAAGCTTTATGACAAATCAATTCATTATACATTTTTATAACAAAGAAGTCGTCGTTTCCATAGCAACAATACTTTTTTTTTTTTTAATTGACAATGTTCAGAATCGGGCTTATTTTTGAGCTTGAAACAATTTTAATCAATTTAAATTTTGCTTTAAATCGTAAAATACAATCGTTAAATTTCATTATATAGACATAAATGTGTACACAAAATTGTAGTTATAAACATTTATTTATTATGTAGGTTAAACTTACATAAAGAAGTTCAGCATGAAAAAGTTTTTCTTTAAAGAGTATTTGACATAAAGTGTATTTTTTGAAATTTCATTCACTCGCCAACCGGTGATAAATCGCCAAATAAACGAAAATTTCACATTTTTTTACGGACGTTATATCAAGGTTCCACATAAAATTTCTTTATAGACTTATATATCCTCATGAGAAGAACATTCTGTAACTTTTTCAAAATTTTCTGAGTATGCGCTTATGGAGACCTTCCTTGTGAGTTACTTTTCAGGAAAACTTTTCCATATCAACAGTTAATCTCAAAAGTTAAGTAAACTATACATCACATAAAAAACAATATATTTAATTTTCCACTTTCTTTAGTTGTATAAAATTGGAAACTTAATAAACACAAGTGTTTGTCCAAAAATCTGCTAAGTCATATAAGCACATACGCAGGTCTCAAACATGAAAAATCTATTCATTAAACTTATTTATAATATGTTAAAGATTACATATTATAACGAAATGTCGGAGTAATAAAATCAAGATCGGCAGAAAATAAATCAATTTGAGAGTTCCACTCTAAAATTTATAAACAAATCTCAACATCTCACTATAAGCCAAAATATAAAAGTACAATTTTGTTCTTTGTACATGTAAAGTACAGTGGAACATACTAAAAGTTGTGCTATGAAATAAAACATTTTAATTAAAAATATATAAATATATTTAGAAAATTATTTCCAAAAAATATCAACTATTAAACACTTCTGCACTGGGAAAAATTTGTGAATACACTTCAATAAATAATCCAAAATTAGTGCACATTCTTTTTATTATTATATTTGAAGAATCATTTATCAATAAACATCATGTATCTTTTGTCATGAATTTTAACGACTATTTAAATATATTTTAAAAACACAAATTGCACAAATTGTGCTTATTAGTTGCTAAAATCAGTGTAAAAATTGTTTTAAACTCATAAAAGAGCTAAAATCCTACATGTTTCGGCTTTAAACTTAAAGCCATCATCGGGGAAGAGGAACAACACAAACGACTACTGATCTTTTAATTTTCGACACGAGAAAATTGAAATCAACAGTATGGAAAAATTTAAACAAAATAAGCGGGCGCTCTCTGTTGCCAAAGAGCGAAAAACAAAACAATGAATTAACAAGGGGTTAAAAATGTATCCCATAAACTAGGTATGTTGAAAGAAAAGTTATCATTACAAATACAATCTTTTCTAATTTTAATTTCCAATGATTCCCTAATGGCGGCTTTAAATGTGTTATTGAACCTATGGATAATTCTTGCTTTATCGAAATTAATTACAGTATCATTATTTTTAGCGTAAAACCGGGAGAGTGCAGTGGATAACTTTCCAAATTTTATATCGTTTTTATGCTCTTTTAACCTTTCCAAAAACTTTCTTTTAGTCATACCAATGTAAAAAATTATACTATTATTATTTAAGCTAATGGGGATTTCATAAACACCTGCGAATTGATCAGGGGGGATAGGATCTAATTTACATGAAACTAAGTCAACCAATTTTCTGGGAGGGACAGCAATAAGATGGATATTGTATTTACGGAGGGCCCTTTTAATCCTTTCAAATATAATAGGTATATATTGGAATTTACGATAGTTTGGTTTATTATTGCTAGGGACAGGATGCTGAATTAAATGGCCATTGAATTTTTCTATAATTTTCTGTACGTGATGAGCGGGGAAACCATGGTCAATGGCGATATCTCTGATAAAATTAAGTTCATCTTGGATGAATTCACTTGAACAAACCAGAAAAGCACGCTTGATGAATGAATTGAAGGCAGCAATCTTATAAGTGAAAGTTGTAGAGGCATTAAATGGGATTATTGTGTTACTTCTCACCGGTTTACGATAGACTTTACGTTTTAGGTTGTTGTCATCTTTAATTAATTGAATATCCAGGAACGACAGTGATGAATTTTCTTCTATTTCCAACGTAAACTTAATATTTTCATCTATTTCGTTTATTTTTGAGAGGAAAGATAGGAGTTCCTGCTTTCCATGATTCCATGTGATAAAGATATCGTCCACGTATCTTAGCCAAACTTCTGGTGTTAAATTCAAACTTTTAAAAATAAATTCCTCCATCGGTCTAAGTTTAATTTCAGCCAACAGACCGGAAATAGGAGATCCCATAGGTGCTCCTTTATTTTGTCTGTAAAATTTCTTATTAAACATGAAAACATTGTTATTAATGATAAGGTTAAGTCCTGACTTTAGAGATGTTTTTACGCTATCACTTAAATTATTTTGTTTATCAATTTCCAAATTAATATTTTGTACAACTTCATTTGTATCAATAGATGGGTAAAGAGACACAATATCTAAATATATATTTAAGTTTGTGTTGTTCCTCTTCCCCGACGATGGCTTTAAGTTTAAAGCCGAAACATGTAGGATTTTAGCTCTTTTATGAGTTTAAAACAATTTTTACACTGATTTTAGCAACTAATAAGCACAATTTGTGCTTTTAAAATACTAGTTAACAGTGTAGTGTCCAAATGGATTCAATTGTGTTTAAATATATTTTACAATTTTGTTGGGTACCCATCATATAAGAAATAAATTTTATCTTTAAAACTATATTATATGGTAATCGTAAACAGAGGATGATATAGACATTCGTAATTTAAGATGTATACATTCAGATTTTTCTTTTTTTCTTTTTTATCTTAAATGCCTTATTTTTTAACAGAATTTAATGAAATTTTAATAGAGAAGAGAGGAAAAATAATCTATTAAATACAGATTAGAAGGGAAAATTAAATATTTTGGAAAATAAGAATTTCATTTGAAGACTTAAAATTTTGAGCGATTAGCCGATTTATTGAAAGATTCAAAAAAGGAAATACACTTTATTTATGTTAATAATAAATAATGAAATAGCAATTAACCGATTTTAGGAAATAATCTAAAAGGGAAATACACTATATTATGAGATTGTTTATTAATTAAAGAGTGACTAATTGATTACTATTAAGATTATATTTGAGATATTAGAAATTGTTTTAAAAGGAAATGTAACACACGTTTAAAAAAGTCAAACAAATCCTTTGACAGAAGAAATTGTCATTTAAGAATTGACAAAATCTTTAAAAAATGGGAATCAAACAGAATGTTTATCCCTGATTACCATAAAAAAACTTGTCAATGTTCTCCAACTCTGTTATTTAACAATGTAAGTTAATTTTCATAGTGTTTGATTCGATACCTTACAGTGTTAGAAGGCTTGTCTTAGTTTGATTTCATTATAACATCACAAAATATGTAAATAGCAGTGATTGCTTGCATTTCCCAGAGTAGCTGGTCATTTTTTCAGGTTTTGGAGTATATTTTAAACTTTCCCCTGAGATTCTATGACCAAAATTTTTTCTTGATTTTTAACCAATTCCCAGGTTTTCCTGAGGGTGTATGAACACTATCAAGTAAATTCTGCTGATCATAATGCTGAGTTGCGTGAATAGATACAAACAATAACAGAATTTCATGAGAACACAGAGTTATAGAAAAACAAATAGTTTTTAAATAATTAGAGGACAACAATGTCATCTACTTTACATGTATATAAAAAGTTTTAGTTGTATCAGCAACATTGATACAACTAAAACTTTACACTACAAAATAGCAAATCAGAAATATAAAACTACTTACATATTCTTTAAATCCAAAACATGATAGTGAGAATTGACCAATGTGATATGGAAAAAAGGCTAGGAAGAAATAAAAACAACTTTCAAAGATTGCTTTATGAATTATTCATAAAAATATGATTTAAAAAAAAAGTTAAACTTACCAAAAACCACAATAAACAATGTGTTTAGAGAAACTACCCAGAACACATGTTCCTAAAATAAGAAGGAGATAGAGATATCAATAAACAGATTTCCTTCTAAAAGATTGTTGAATAAAAAGAAAGAAAATTCAACTTACCAAAAAAACCAGTGATCCATCCAATCCTAGTAACTAAATAAATAGATTGTAATTAGTTTAATATGTATAAGCAAAACGAAATTATGAAAAAAAAGTTAATTACATAAAATAAAAAAATGTACTACATGTAATGTAACATCCAACAGATGCAAAAACTGAAAACTAATGATTACAGATTTTCCTGCCAATATGATCAACTAACTTTTAATTGACTATGAAATCAATTTCAAGTTATTTCACCCAAGACTATTTTAAAAATTTCAAAAGCATTGCTGTCAACTACAAAGTTCATACTCTTTTCCCCAGAAGAAAAATCAAGCAACTTAGGCAAATTTTAAGTGTTCCCAGAAATTTCAAAAATGGAAATTTTAATAAAACAAAATTGTATATAGTTGACAATGCAAAACAAGAAAAATGTGAAATTTTTTTTTTTTTTCATTTTCTACAGTGTTTATGCGAACAACACACTGTAGCAAAGTCTTGGATGTAAAGTGTTGGAGTTATGAAAAAGCCTCTGAAAAGTACAGAAAATCATTTCGCATTCTACTTTTAAAGTTGTTTTGGTCTAACAAAAAGTAGACCTTTGATAATTTATGTTAATTTAATGAAAATTATTTACAATACATAATTTTCATTATAACAAGAACTTGTTATAGTTTTGATGCACAGCTTGCAGCAGATCTAGTTTACATATGATTTGTACTGATTTAACAACTTTCACCCTTTTATTGCCAAGTTACAGTTTGTAAACATGGATTTTCCTAGGCATGTTCAACTATCTGACATCTGAATGAATATGGTTAAATTAATCATACCACAAGTTAATTTTACTTCTTAACTGCGTCTGTTGTAATCATGGGCACATCTGCAACTTGTGCAAATTAAAAAGGCGCAGCATTCTGACCCCCCAGTAGATTACAGCAGTGCCAGTCAAAAACAAGTATTTTGGGAGATTATTTAAACACAGGTTTTTTTTTTTTTAACCACCCAGCGTCTCTATTTTATATTTAACATCTGAAAACAAAAAATTAAGTACCTATGGAAAAAAATAAAGCACTTTTACTAAAATTTAAAAAAGTTCAAGCACTTTTAAAGATTTTCTTTGCTTTCTGGAAAAGAAAGAAATTAAGGCAGCAATTTTAAGGATTGTATGAGCTCGGCAACCAGTTACAAATGAAAATAAGAAGATTCAATACTCAAAAACCAAATGAGTTGAGATAAGAAGATAATTATTACACTGTATACACTATATTTTGCAATAAAAGATAAAATCCAGCTACTCAAATTCAAAACAAGCATTTAAATAAATAACTTCTTTAAGAACTTCTACTAAAGTTTTTCTTTCTGGTAAAGTTTTTTCTTTTTTTTTTGCAAATTACATATTTTAAAACCTAATGAAAGAAAAATAATAATGGAGAGTATGTTTTTATGGAATGGAATTTTGTGAAGTGACCTATTTAATCAAGAGGAATTTTGTGAAGGGACCTGTTTTATTAAGAAGAGTTTTTTGAAGGAGCCTGTTTTATTAAATGGATTTTTGTGAAGAGGCCCTAAAATAGGCCCCAAATATCTCCTTCAACAACCCCTGTGTGTATATATATATATATATATTCCCTAATATTAAGCGCCGTAAACGTCTGTGTGTGTGTGTGTGTGTGTGTGTCTGTGCACTCCGCCTTTGTACCCACAAAGGCTCCTGGACTAATCGACGCACCGATGGCGGACGCGTACCGAAAAATTCGCAAAAAAGGCGCGACGCTCAAGTTTCGATCGGGTCGGGCCTCCGACCCGGACCCGGGGTGTTATTAATGAGCGAAAGTGTTTTAATTACCGACCGAAACCGAAGTAGGAAGAGAAGTCAAAACAGCGAAAAGTTCGCCTCCGCCGAGGGTTGCCGGTGGAGACGATTCTCGAAAAAGGCAGGGTTGCCAGGAGCAAATTAAGCCCCAAACCGCAGTGCGGGTTTTTAAACCGACCCGGATCTACGGAAGTCGGGGGGTCAGAAATTCGGAAACGGGACAGACAGATTCAGGAGAGCATTTGCTTTCAGAAATTCGAAAAATCATTCCCGTACGACCATTAGAACTTAAAAAATCCTTTAAAAATCGATCAATAAAAAATAATTTTTTAATTCTTTCGGCGCGGCATATGGTAACCGCAGACTGCCTGGAACGCAGATGTTTGGAAGGAAGAAAGAGCAAATTCACCTGACAGCTTTCATGTAATGCTCAAGTCCGTTTTCGAAAAACAATGAAAGAATTAATCTCTGGACCCCCAAATCGGCCATCACACGTAAAAAAAAAATCCTGATTTCAACAAAAAAAAGATTGTACAATTCGACCAGTAAAATCGGAAGATATGAATTAAAAACCGGTTAATGAAGCAATCTATTTCTAATCATTTGTAACCAATGCAGAAAAACGACACGTGACCGGATATTTTCAGACAAGAGGAATATTTTCAAGAGTAGAGGCGCAATTTTTTTACGGTGGTCACGTGACGTTCAATTGGGTTTTTTTCAGAGGGGTCCCAATCTCTGATTCTAAGAGGCGCAGAAATTCCAAACTTTGACAGGGCGACGCTAAATGGATTCTGCTTTCAGAATATCTAAAAATTATTGTCATATCTTCATTACGAGCCGATATATTATTTTATTGTATAATTAATCATCGTTATTTGTATAATTAAAGCAAAAGAAAGATTTCCATTACAGTGCCGGCTAGATATTATGATTTTAAGAAGTAGGCCGCGTCTAAAAACTGCATTACGAGTATTTTCAGTTTTTGTTTTAGAGTGGCAACCAGATATTATGATAGGAAAAAGCGGGCTTCGCCCGTTATCGATTTTTTTTTTTTTTTTTTTTTTTTTTTTTTAGTTTTAAGTTTTTCTACAGCTCAATGTCTTTGAACTAGAACTCAGGTAGTCTACATAAGTTGTTTGAGGAAAAGCAGTGTCAACCCCCCCCCCCCCCCCCCCCGCTTTTTTCTTTTAACTGTGGTCCGTTTCTATAACTAAGAAACTATGTTACGGATGTCCACCAAACTGATTCCAAACATCATAATTAAAGTAATAAGGACCCCCTATCCAGATATTATGATAGGGAAAAGCGGGCTTCGCCCGTTATCGATTTTTTTTTTTTTTTAATTTTTAAGTTTTTCTACAGGTCCCTGTCTTTGAACTAGAACTCAGGTAGTCTAAATCAATTCGACTCGACATCGATAGAGCTTACCGATTTTATTTCGTTTTTTCACCACTAGGGGGCGCTTTCCTATCTTCGGTTCTACGGGCATGAAAACGACGGGGTATGGCTCATTCGACTAGACATCGAAAGTCTTAACGATTTCAGTTATGATCATATAAACAGATTGCGCCACCTGGTGGCGGAAGGTGGAACTAACGTATACTGCAGCGCGTGCGCAGCACGACTGCTATACGGTGCCGCAGGTTCGTTCAGTTAGAGGTTTATACTATTCCATGTGCAATTTAAGGGATTATCCGGTGCATGCATAGCACGACCGTCATACGGTGCCGAAGGCAGCGGGGACCAGGGTCGGAACGACTGCTATACGGTGCCACAGGCAGCGGGGACCCGAGCCGGAGGTTCGTTCAGTTAGAGGTTTATACTATTCTATGTGCAATTTAAGGGATTATACGGTGCGTGCGCAGCACGACCGGTATACGCTGCCGAAGGCAGCGGGGACCAGGGTCGGAGGTTCGTTCGGTTAGAGGTTTGTACAATTCAATGTGCTAATTAAGGGATTACCCGGTGCGTGCGTAGCACGACTGGTATACGGTGCCGAAGGCAGCGGGGACCAGGGCCGGAGGTTCGTTCGGTTAGAGGTTTGTACAATTCAATGTGCTAATTAAGGGATTACCCGGTGCGTGCGTAGCACGACCGTTATACAGTGCCGAAGGCAGCGGGGACCCGGGTCGGCGGTTCGTCCGGTTTGAGGTTTTACAAGATTCGAGATTTTCTACAATTCGAGGCACCGATGTAAATTAGGGGCCCGCTGGCGGGCGAAGCCAGCTAGTATATATATATATATATATATATATACAGTATGCCCACTAAAGTCCTTTGCTACCCTTTTAACTTTGAAACGGCTGCTGCTATATTCATAAAAGTGGTGTCTAGGTTATAGTAAAGTAATCATGCGCTACTGAATGAAATCGCCTACAGTGTCACCTGGTGGAAAACTGCAAAGTTAGCATTCCTATCATGAAAACGGAAAGAGATAGGGAAAAAAAGTAATTTCCAAAGTTGTAGAGCATCATCGATTTTGTACGAAAAGACACCTCGTGGATATTAATGCAAAGAATAGAACGGTTAAAACGCACATTTGTTTTTTTGTGATTTTCTACACTGTGACATGACAAAACGATCTTAGAAAGAAAAAACACCTAGTTATAATAATATATCTTTATTTGAGATGTTCAAACTTCTTGCTGTCAGCTGCAATGAACATTTGGATCCTTATTTGAATTTCACGTTGCACACATTGATGCAAGCGTCCGTAATGTGCTGTTTCGACTGGGAATCACAAGCGATACCACTGTGCCACATTGCAGTGTCCTGTTTTGCCTGAAAGAATCATTTCTCCTTCCATTCAAGTTTTGTGATGTCACAGTGTAGGAAATCCCGAAAAATCAAATGCGCGTTTTAACCATTCTATTCTTTGCATTATTGTCCACAAGGTGACTTTTCGTACTAAATCGATGATGCTCTACAACTTTGTAAATCAAATTTTTCCCCCCATATCTTTAAGTTTTCATGATAGGAATGCTAACTCCACAGTTTTCCGCCAGGTGGCATCGTAGGCGATTTCATTCAGTAGAGCATGGTTACTTTACTATACGTAGACACCACTTTTATGAATATAGCAGCAGCCGTTTCAAAGTTAAGAGGGTGGCAAGGGACTTTAGTGGGCATACTGTATGTATTTTTTTACAGTTTAAATTAACATTTCAATTAATATTACAGACAAATTATATAAGAAGAAATGCTCAAATACTATTACATACCCTTTCCCAAGTTAATTCTTCAGCAGCATGATCCCACTCAATAGGATTCCAGTTATTCATATCTATAAGATTAAACATTTCAAAATTTAATTTAATATTTACTATATATTTGAAAAAAAGAAATTCATACAAAGTAACTCTTATTTTGAAATATTAATGTAGAAAAATATTGAAATCAAAGATTAACATAATTTAAATTTATAATGCTTCTAAAATTACTTTATGAAACAACACATCTTAATTAAAGGAGAACTAAAAAGTAATAAAATTTGTTTAACAGCTATTGTAGGTATAAAAGAAAGGTTCTTGTCCATGTCTGTGGGTGATGGTTAGGAAACTCTAAGGCACATAGAAGTCTGAAAATTAGGATGAGGGTAGTCTGAATTTAACTGAGGCTCAGATTTTTCAGTTTTTACTAATTAACCAAGATATTTAATTAAAAACTACAATGACCATTGCAAAATAGCACGCTGCCACTGATCACAGCAAATCATGAAGCTTTCTGAAGATAGGAAAGAGAACATACCTTTATTTTGAGTTTTTCCGAATGTACACTGGCTTAACTATTTGAAATACAAAAAAATACCCAACTATATTTACGTGCTTTTTTCTTTTTAATGATGCAATCCATTAAGAAAATATATTAATATTTACCCTTTCAATAAATTTCTTTGTAAAACTCCCCCTCCCCCCTCAATCGTCTGTACGAGTTTGAATTGGCTTAACTATTTGAAATAAGAAAAAACAAAAGAAAATCAAATTATATCTATGTACATTTTCCTTTCTAACAGTGCAATCCATTAACAAGTGGGTAAGTGTGATCAAAGATCGCTCAAAGGGTTTCGTTTAATATTCCCTTCAAAAAGCTTTATCCTTTCTTTAATAAATTCAATCAAATTTCATTTAGCAACAACAAAAAAAAAAAGTCATGTTTTTTATAAAGTAAAAATTTACAGGTCTATTTTTTCGTTTTTTCGAATATCTAAACCAGCCACTTAGCGGGCCATTCCGTCATAATAATATCCGTCATACGGACTAAATGAAATATTTAAAAAAATAATTTCAAAATTAAACAAATTGTATACCTTCAAAATGTTAAAATATGCGAATATTTCCATAATCTGATTTTTATCACGATTCAATATGTTTCTCAAACTCATATATTTACCATTCTCTATTATTTATATTGATACTCGCTTTGTATTATTCTCAAACATCTGAAAAATTAGTTAAACTTCCCATATGACGTCAGATTTTCTTTTTAATTATCGAATGACGTGATATTAATCTGCTTTGTTTACTTACTCATACTCCTTGTATTATTGAGAAATCTTAGACATTTTCCGTTTTATTACGACTATGGCGTCAATCAATTTTATTTCATATTTATCTTTTTTTCAATTGGTGAAACTTTTTATTTCATTTTCCTTTTTCACGTGGAAATCGTATGATAGAAAATTAATTATTGTGGAAAGATTTTCATCGTGGATTTTTAATTTTTGGCATCTGCTAAAATGAAAAATGTTTAAATTTAAAAGGAAAAGGCTGTTAGAATTTTGTTTTTTTATCTCTATTTATTAAAATAATACGAATTTTTCAAATTTTAATATTTTCAGCTCTTCACAGCTGATATTCTGATTTATGCACAAAGTTTCAACTCTGTAAGTTAAATAGTTTTCGAGAATGGCTCTGTGACAGACAGACAACGGAGCGGGAGCAATAGGGTTTTGTGAGATGAACGAAACCCTAAAAAACTATATAATATTAAACCTTTCAAAAGTCATTTTCACGATTTTCCTTTCTTCAACAATATATTTAAATTTGCATCTGATTTAATAAACATACATTTTCTTTTATAACGATGTCTTCCGTTAAAAAAATTATTAATATCAAAACTTTTTCCCAGCATAGAATTAAAGTGTTCTGAGGTTTGAAATCAGAAGTAAGAAGACAGCCTGAGAATTACGTCCCTGTAAATGAATGCTAAATGCTATGCACATCATATTCTGCAGCAAGTATCTTGTAGTAAACCTTAGTAATGTATATCAATTTCATTATATTTGAAATAGTGTAACATAATTAAAATATGCTACAAACAGTTTTTCTCCATAAATCATTATATAACTGAATTATTTTGTGTGGCCCTGCAAATGAACAATATATGTTTTACACTGCATATTCTACAGAAAGCATATTTTAGTGCAACTCAGAAATTCACATTAATTTTATTATGCAAGTGAATTCCAATTAATTTTTCAATTAAATTTACAGAAGTGAAATTCGCTCGAAACTAATGAGTAACAAACAAGTGGTTTTTCATTGCTAAACTGAGTGTTAAACCGACAGAGTGAAAAATGTCACATGGGACATTTTTTCACTGGGAAGGGGGGAGGGGCGGGGGAATTTCACTCCTGAAAATTTAATTTAAAAATTAATTGGAATTCACTTGTATGTGTTGTCTATGCTAGACTTGCTATGAAAAAAAAAATGTCTAAAATTTGCCACAGGGTTTGTGTGCTTTGGATGACAGTTTCTATCTTGTGCTGCAGATATATAAGAGTGAGAGCTGTCGAGTTGAAATATTGTTCCTTGTAGTTCAGTGGTAAAGCTTCAGAGCACTATTCTGAGGTCAAGGTTTGATTCCTGGCTTGGGACATTTTTCACTCTGTCAGTTTAATGCCCAGTTTAGCAATGAAAATCCACTTGTTTGTTAATTTCATTATGGTTGTAATAGTGTAAGGATTAAAATACACTGCAAACAATTTTCCTTTTCGGCTATAATATAACAGAATTTTTTTTAGTGCCTCTATAAACGAACTATATGTGCTACACATTATACGCATACACATTATACTATTACATATATATACTATTATTATATCTACTAGGGGGCTCAGCCCCCTACTCGCTAACGCTCGCCAACCCCCCGTGAATTGCGAAACAATTCACATTGAGACAGCTTCGCGGACACAGCTCGCTCGCCCCTTTTTTTCAGCAATTCTAGCCGGAATAAGTCTACCATAAAACATTTGAACATATGAAATTGACAATTTATTTTAATGTAAAAAAGTAATTCTCCATTGAAAACACAACTGAAAATGCATTTATTTGGCGCTACCAATGGGCATATAAATCATTTAAATACTATGAAAAAAGGATTTTTTGTACAGCACGACTTAAATTCATTAGAATAAAAACTACGTTATAGGAAGATAGTTTGTTTTATTTCACCAATACACCAACAGATGGCGGCAGGTGATATCTAGACAGTTGATTTTTTTTCTCTCCGTCTTTTGAGTGATTGAAATTCGTAAATGAATTCTAAATCAGAGTTGAGAATTCATTTGAAATTAACGATATTGCTCATAATTAAAATGAGGAATCATCTCAGACGCTTTGGATTACGTATATGTTATTTTATTTTTAATAATTGCAAGTTTGAGTTTCATTCTATGGTTTCACTTCTCTCACACTGACCGCCATATTGGACGGAGGCGGAGCTGATCTAACACAATCTAGTCTGTTCATTGGTCTGAGCTCTGGAAACTACAGTTGTTGCCAAATCATAAGTTACAAATTCAGCCCTTTTTTCGCGCCACGTAAGACAAATATATATATAGATTATACTAAGCATGTTGTAGTGCACTTCAATGATGTATATCAATTTCAATACATTTGAAGTATTGTAACATGATTAATGTACACTGCAAAAGATTTTTTCACATAGATCATAATCCCTGTAAACAAACTATAAATGCTACTCCCCCCCCCCCCCCACTTCATTTTCCATACCAAACATGCCATGGTAAGTCTCAATAACATATACCAAGTACATAGTACCGAGAATATGTACGTAATGTATTAAGAGCACGGACGTGCACATATTAGACTATGGACAGACAAACCGAATGTCGAAGCACTTTTCAACTATGTTGGAGGTAATAATAACTATTAAAAAAATTAGCTTATGATATTGAAATAAATGTTCAAAAGCACTTTTGTGTGAAATTTGTAGAATTTACGTGAAGTGATCATTGTGTGATTGCACTATGAAAAGTTATTCATCTCTCATACTAGATACCTATACTGCCATTGTTTTCCACAGGAAAACAAAATGGCAGTTTGGCGCAAAATTGCAGAAATAGCCATTGTGACACAGAATGACACAATAATTGTATTTTAGCAAAATTAGTGTAGGAGTGCAATCCCTGCCATCATTCAATGGAATAACATCATATTTTTAGATGAAAAATGATTAAATTTTGATGTGCCTGATAGTGCACAACACTATTGATACAATTTGCTAGGATATGGAGACATAGGTAGAGACATCAAAATAAAGGAGGATGGTTTGGAATGTTGTGTCAGATAAAGGTAAGACTAATTTATAGTTGTTTCTAAAAAGATGAATTCAAAACAAGTATACATCCATATCAGTGCAGGCAACTGAATTTCAGACAATTGTTTTTAACTAAAAGTAATCCCCCACTTTTTTTAAACTGGCCAACCAATAATCAAATTGATAAGCAGATTTTTATGCTGCACAGGTTCTGGCACAGAGTAAAAAAAATTCAAACTGATTCAGTATAAGAAATATGAATGTAAACATGTTTTTAAAATCTGTGTAACAGAAAATAAATGATGATTCAATTTAGTGCTGTATTTTAAGTATTAAATACTATCAAAGATGGCACAGCACAAATTCTAATTTGGAACATTAATAACATCATTTTGGAGCAGGTATAAATATTTTTTAAAAGCCAGAACAAGCATTGTTACAACTTTGGAGCTAACCGGAACAGATGATAATTAGCTTAAAATTGGCTGGTGTGTCATCCCTGATACAACTGATCTCCAGTTATTCCAGATAATCAATACTCTAGTATAAATTAAATATGTTTACTTTATCGCTATATGCTAACTCTTACCTTCAGCACCATTGTTGCCCTCATTCACATCAACATCATTTTCATTATCAAGAACAGGATGATGTTGCTCATCATCATCATCCCCAGGAACAGAAGGAGGAGGCTGGTGAGGTACATTACTTAATGATGCCGTTGCAGAAATTTGTACTGCATTCATAGCAGCAGCAGTGGACTGCAATTGCGAGGCAGCAGGAAGAGAAGATCGTCTGTGATGACTGTAAGTCGGGGGAGGTGAAGATGAAGAATGCCGTATAGAGGAATGATGATGATGTTGATGATGATGAACAGGTGGAGGAGAAGGTGACTGACGTCGATGAGAAACATCTCCGGAACTCAAAGAGGAATGCGAATGATGTACAGAACTTGAAGAAGGAGGTGAAGGTGAACGACGAAAAGCGACAAAATCACCAGAACTCAGAGGATGTAGGTTAACAGGAGAAGTTGGAGGTGATGGTGAGTGACGATTATTATTGAAACTTGATGAGCCAGGTGACTGAACAATGAGAGGAGGGGGAGAAAACCGAGAATGAGAATCTCGCGTTGGTGATGCTGAAGGAAGATGACTGAAATTTGTTGGGCCAGTTGCTTGAATATTGATATTAAGAGTGGGATGCCTATGATGAAGAGTACTTGGAGATGAAGGCTGCCGAACAAAATCATCAGATAAAGAATGTGAATGATGATGAGCAGAATTTAAAGATGAAGCCTGTTCGAGCTCAGAAGAATGAATACTGCTCCTTTCAAGCTGATCCTGTTGATTTACATTTGAAGATGAAAGAGCAGGATCTTGTAAGTTTGGAGACAAATTTTCTGTATTAGCTGTGTCAGCAGGAGGTGGTGGAGGTGGAGCAGGATTTCCAGGAACAGCTGGTGCAGGAGCCTGTTGATGTATAATTATATGCCATTTATTTTAACAATTATCTTTAAAGTACGAATATTTAATAATAACGAATACAGAAAGTACTTTTTAAAGGTAAGGATAAGTAATTCACTCTCCCGTTGGAGAAAAAATCTAAAGCATTTAAAAACATATAAAGGGGGCTTAATTTATATTAAAATAATAATAGGGATGCACAACCTGTGGCCCGCGGCGATCCTAAATGCCAACATCTTCAGAAATTCCAAATTTCATGAATTAGTCGCAAAAAAAATGGCAAAATTTGTCCACAGGTCACAAAAAAATATCATGAATTTAGTCAATAGGGCACATAAAAATCATGAATTTCAATGATCTGGCACGTAAAAATAATGAATTTCACCAATTGGGCAAGTAAAAATCATGAATTTCGCCGATCGAGTGCAGAAAAATTATAAAATTGTTTGACTGGGCACATAAAAATCCCAATTTCATCGATTGGGCATGCAAAAATCATGAATTTTGCCAATTGGGGCGTGTAATACTCGTGAATTTAGTTGATTACATGCATAAAAATCATGAATTTTGGCGATTGGGCATACAAAATTCATTAATTTCACCGATCAGGTGAGTAAAAATTGTGAATTTCGCCGAACGGGCATGTAAATATCTTGAATTTAGGCGATCGGGTGCAAAAAAATTGTGAATTTAGCCAATCGGGCAAGGAAAAATTGCGAATTTCAACAAGCGGGTCGGATGGTGACCCTCAACAAGCCAGTCATTTTTGTGAGTGGCCCTCCTCTTATAAATGTTATGCACTCCTAATAACTATTCAGCCTTATTTATACACATGGGGAAAATAATTAAATTCAATGAATAACAATATAAACTAAGTCTTCACAAAGTCAAACTACAACAATTTTTGATATTTTAATAACATGTTAACACAAAATGTACAGGAATTAATACATTAAAAATACCTTCCTATATAATTTGCATTCAAAATGTATAGGACCTGTTATATTAGACAACTTAATATTAAATCAATTTTACATTCCTTTAAATTTTTTGTTTAAACTAATAGTAGGAATCTATTAAATGTTTTAAACAAAAGTTTCTTAATTGGATTTTTAATCTGTTTCTATTTTGTATTGCATAATTTAAATTTAATTAAACCTTCAATACAAAAAAAAGAAACTTTTTTTATTAGTATACGCAAAGATATTTTAAATATATAGATAGTATAATAATCTGAGAGGCAACTGCAAAAAACCTTACATTACTCAGCATCCATAAAACTATGCTCACCAACTCTTGTTCGGATACTACAGGCTATAAAGCATGCTAATTTGCCATGTTTGAAAAAGATTGCTTGATTATCAAAGGTTGAATAATAATTTCACAACCAGGGACAATCTTCTGTAATCAGGTTGCCATTCATTTCCTTTTGAATGGAAGATTTTACCAAGGCTGTATCCACGGCTGTCACAACAGCTGATAGCTGTTTTCCTTATTAAATAAGATCAATTACACAAGTGAAAATCTGATTGTATAAAATTGTTAACTAAAAAAATGCCTATGGCACCTAGACTTTTACCAATGTTTGGAAGAAAAATTCTCTTTTAGACACTATAAAGAAATATGGCATTTAAAATATATTGCTTTGGTGAAGTAATTTTTGGTGAAGTATGCTTTTCAAACATAACAATTCAATTATTTTAAAGTTTTCTTTCTTTTTCAATATTCACATTTTATATATTTTTCAAATGAAAAGTAATTGGATTTGGAAATATTATTTAGGTTTTTTAAAATCTGGCAATAGCAGATAAAGATATGAATTAAATCTCTATTCAGAAAATGAAATTTTAAATAAAAATTAGACAAATTTTTAAAAATTGCCATGCGTGGTTTATGATCCTATAAAACTTAAGCAATGTAATTATTTTGACAGATTTCAACATCAAGTAATGTTTTAAAAAACAAATCAGTCAAGTACAACTCGTGCTCAAAAGGTACATATTAAATTTATTAATTAATACACTCCTAATACCCCTAATTTTTTCATAATTTTATAGTTTCAGTAGATTCAGAAATAGGAGGGAGGGGGGGGAGGACATATTTTTCCAGTATACTTTCAATAATATCTCTGAAAATTTAATACCTAAAATTAAAACAAATATATTTTTGAGTTCGATGTTACGAGATCTTTCGAACGATAACCCTACACGATGTATAAAAAGAAAGTTTTTTAAAAAAAGTAACTTAATTAACATCTCAGCTACTTAGAGACACTTTTTTTTCAAAAATCCTTGGATGATTCTGCGTCGATAGATACCTTCAGTACCTGTCAACTCCCCTGCATACAGCCCAAAAAGTAAAGTTTACGTGTAACAAAAAAATGCGTTTTTCGCAAAAACTATGTTACCTAGGAAAATTGCTCTTGTTTTTCTGAAAAGTTTAAATAAACTTCTACTACCCCTAATTTTTTGATAAGTTTAGTTTCAGTAGATTCGAAAAAAAAAAAGGGATATATTTTTGCAATGCATTTTAGACGATATCTATGAAAATATAATACATAAAATTAAAACAAATATATTTTTGAGTTCGACATCTTTCACACATTATCCCACATGATATACAAAGTTTTTTCTTTAAATAACTTAATTAACCCCCTACATTTTTCCTAAGCATACTTGTGAATATCTATTAATCTGGAAATATTGGGTAAAAAGACTTTATAACTTTCCACGTCCCATACTTTATGAGAAAAAGGGCTCTGACAGACGGACAGAAGAAAACAGGAGTGATCTTATAACAGTTCCGTTTTTACATTTTAAGTATGTTAAAAACGCAATAGTTTCAATGGGTTCATCATTCATTTTTCTATAAAATTACAATTTTCATGTTTATATATGCAATATTTTTTGCATTATAAGGCGAGAAAGTGAAAAAGTCACAATAAATTCCATTACAGAAGCTTGAAATTATTATTTTTGCATTAGTTACTTAAAAAAAAAAAAAAAAAAATACATTTCCTATTGAATTAATCTTTAATTATGAAGTTGTTTAATTACATAATATTGCCTGCAGTTGACACATAATCATTCAAAAAATACTATTAAAAGCCTCATTAATTTTGTATAAAAACAGCTCAAAAATTAAAATTATGTATACTCTCATGTATAGGATTTGTAATAAGAAAATAAGGTTAAAATTTTAGGGGTAGGTGTGTGTGTGTGTGTGTGGGGGGGGAATTTTACTCTTCAATACAAATTTTAAGGGAAAATTTTCATTTTACTTACCCATCATACATAGTATAGAGTAAATCTTGTAATCGTTTTGAAAATCGAAATTTTTTTTTGACGGATTTACACGTTTCAGACACTAGAGATTCCGGAAAACATTTTTAGAAATTTTTTTTTTCCGTCCGTCTGTGTGTCTTTAAATGCTTTATCTCCCGAAAAAATTGAGATAGTGACTTGAAATTCGGTATGTAATAATGGGAAGAAGCTTATTGAATTTCAGTAACCTCAATTATCCGGAACTATTTTTTTCAGACTCTCGAAATATTCGTTCTGATAAAAGGTATATAAAAATTTTCGAAATTGTTTATTTTAAGGAGTGAATATAAAAGACAAAAAAAAAACAAATTTTGCATAAAGCATGAAGTCGATCGGATAATGAGTTGCCGAGATATTTGTAATCCTATTTTCCACACTCTTCGATTTTTCATGACCCTGTATTTCATCCAAATTTTAATTCAAAGATATATTTTAATTGGAAATGAGATGCTTAATCAGATGCAATAAACTGCTAGTTAAAAGGATTTTTATTTTTGGAGTTATAAGGATGTTTCTTTTAAGCAATTCAGCAATCGAGCCTTTAAAGTGTATGGCGTCAGCAAGCCAAGATTTTGTTCAAATTGTAATGCATTTTATAAGTAGTTTACACATTTTTATTTTTTATTTTAATATTTTGCATTATGCATATCCATGATGGCTAAGTATTACGGTGGCCCCCAACGGCTAGTTTCTTTAGAAGGGGGTTGTTTAATTTCTTTGCTGATAGGTTAAAGATTAACTATATCTTACATATTAAAAAACACCCCTAAAGATAATGTAAGCACATTGCTCCCTAATGAAGAGTATCCTTACTAATCTACTTGTATCCCTACATATAAAATAAAAACACTCAGTTGCATATAATTTTATACTTAAAAAAATTATACACTGCACGTCTTGTACATATAAAATTTTATCTCAAAATACAGGGTTAGCATAAATGAATGACTGAATTTTAAAAATTTGTTTTCAAAACTTTTATATAATAAATGATATATGAAAATAAAGAAAAACATAAGTTTTTTTTTTTCAGTTCGAGGTGTGAATTTTTTGTAAAACAATAAACATCTAGTTCGTACTCAAGTACATTTTTCAATTTTACACTATCAATGGTTCTTAATGCAGCACTGATGAGTACTTAAAGTTCTTTGAGTGTTTTCGGCAATGGCGGTTCATAAACAAGATCTTTGATGTAACCCCCCCCCCCCCCCAAAACAATAACATGTGAATAAGGATAAATTATCGTTATCAGCACATCCAATCAAGCTTCGGACAACAGAAAAAAAAAAAACTTGGAATGTTTTACTTTATTTTCATATATCACTTTATGTGTAATATTTTTGAAAAGATAAATTTTTAAAATCCGGTCATTCATTTATGCTAACTCTGAATATAATACACGTAATAAAATTTTTACTTACAGCACTGCTCGCTACTGAATATCAGTAATTTGCTATAACGCTTATTTAGCTGCAGTAAGATTTGAATTTTCATCATGTTAGAGTTACGAAAAAAAAAACCAGTATAAACAAAGAAAGAACTTATCATATAGGTTTTAAAATTTTTCATGCAGAAATTACTAAACTAAAATCCATTAAGTACAAAACAACAGCAATAAATTATCTTACATGTAAAACATCATGATCATGTTCCAGCCATTCAGGACCTCCACCATGAATTATCTGTTCTCTTAACCATACTAAGCTGATGAAGGCACATAATGTGCATGTTACAACAAAGCACCCATATAGACTATCAGATAAAATGTTTTCACTGCAAGAGATTAAAAAGTGATAAATGGTAAATTCAACATAGAATATTTTTTTTAAAGATTAAATGTTAATAAATATTAACAAACACAATATTCACACACACAAAAAAAGAATTTTATATTTTACTTTCAAATGGGTAACTATGAAATTAGCTATTAGAAAGCATAGTAATTAAAATGCATATACACCAAAAATTATTTTTAAAATTTTTTTTGCATTTGTTTAAAATTGTTTGAGATATTTGGTTTGTAAGACAAAAAAAAAAAAAAAAATTTAGAAACCATAATTGTATCTTACTGCATTTTTTATGACATATTATTAACAGAAAAAATGATAATTAGAACTGTATATTATATTGTATACAGAGCTTGCTCTAGTTTGAAAATTTCTAGAATCAATGCAGAGATGTTAAACTGCTTACACAAGTAACAATGCTTGCGTTTACATTCCTTTGAAGTTGATGGTATCGAATGGTCTTGATGTGTAGAAGGTTCAACAAAGTGAGAATTTGAGTAATCAAACTCTGTAGCATTAGAATTGATTGAGGCATACACTGAGGTACAAATATGTCAGTATCAAATAGTACAAATATGACATGGTTTGAATTATCTAGCATTGTTGGGTCGCAGATAAATTTTGGTTTGTTGCAGATTGACACAGAAAACACTGCTACTGAGTTTAAAAATAACATTGAATTAATATAAAATTGTCTTGTCAGTAATACCAATATAAGAATAATTTGTCAGAAAAAAAAAGAAAAGAAAAAACTGTATACTAACAAGTACAAGCTATAGAAAATTTACAATATTTTGTAGAAGTTTAAAATATAAAATGAATTGACATACATGCTCATATTCAAACACACATAAACATAAATAAATAAAAATAATGAGTATGTCTAATTAAACAATGACAAAAATTGGGGAAAAAAGTAAGATAAAATTTATAAAATAAAAACATTCATAATCTATTTATTGAAAAACAAATAATTACAATAGCAAAAAAAGAAAAAAAGATATTTTTCCTTTAAGCAAAATGGATTTATTTGAAAGAAATTAACGAGGTGGAAGAAAAAACAAGAATATTATATTAAAATACAACAACATAACAAAAGAAAACATCAAAATAATCTGTTTGAGGAATGTATAGATATATATTCTAGTTCAGTTCATAAAAAATAACATTCTATTCTGACACACAAATGATATAACACGGATGCAAATATTTAAACTTAAATGGGTATAACAAAGGATGTGAATTATCATTTTAATTAATCACAATTTAATAAGATAATAAGAAAAGAATAGTAGGGTAACGTACGTTGACAATATATCAAATGGCAATGTAATAATGGAACTTAAAGATCCTGTGAAAAGACACCTATAAATTCGACCTGAAAATGAAACAAATATTATAAATAAATAAATTTTTAAAAGATTAACAATTTCTGAATTATTAGCAATTCTATGTACATATAAGTATGCATTAAAATGGTTTAAAAATCAACCTTTAGCCACTTCGTGACAAGCATAACATATACAGTGGAACTTCCCTTTAACGAAGTCCCTATTTAACGAAGTTTTCTACTTAACGAAATTTTCTGCAGAACTTTGACTTTGAACACCATTAGCATGTAAATTAATCTCCACATTACGAAAAATATATTCTATATAACGAAGTTTATTCCACTTTTGTACGTGTACAGAATTCAAATTAAGCGATTGCTATTCGAAGGATATGCAAATTTATTTCAGCGGATTCGATTGTATGAAAATGAACACATTTAAATAATTTCCATTTTGCTTGGTGCTAAATAAAAGAATTTTTTTTCACATTAAGAAAAACACTTGTTATCACTATTCTCCCACTCCGAGACTCCAGCGCTGACAGTTGGGGGAAGTCAAAATCCCCTTTTTACCTTCAATGATATAGAAGATGAGGTGTCGCAATGGCGTCAGATGCATTGAAACAAAAAATATCTATTAGAGTCAGACAGGTACCATTCTGACCTTCCATTACTGATAGACAATTGCTTTGTACATCCAAAAGAAAGTGCTTCAAAATACAAATCGAAGAACATCAAAGTTATTTTTGTTCCTGCCAATACAGCTAAACTTCAATCATTAGTCTAAGGAATAAAAAAAAATCTTGAAGTACATTATCGAAAAAGACAGAAAAAAGCCGATGTAGTGAAAACATTAGTTTGAGATTCTGTGTATCAGAGCTGATGAAAGCTTGGGAATGTGACATGATTTCATCGACCGTACACAACTGTTTTGTAAAAGACGGCTTCATAATTAAAACTGAATCAAATGCTTCTGAATCCAATACCTGTTTGTCATATCTGAAGAAAAAATTTCATGAATTTAAGTTAATTTCTATTTAACAAATTTTCTTCATAACGAAGTTTTTAAGTGTAACGATGAGACTTCGTTAAATGGAAGTTCCACTGTATATGTGACATATAAAGATGTCATAATTCTTCATTATACCTACCAGTAATTTTTTATTGTAAATTTTGCCTAATTTAAATGGAGCATTTCTGCGATTAAATTAGGCAAAAAACTCTGCAAAGAATGCTAGTCGCGAAGGGGTTAAGGTAAGTTTCATATCAATAGGTAATGAGATGTATATTAAATGATTTAATTTAACGCTATTTTTTATTTACTTATATATATATATTTAATGGGTTCATGACTTTAGCATGATAAATTCAATACAAATTAATTTGACAGTAAAAAACTGAAAAACTAGTATGCTGTGGCAAAACTTATAGAAATCAAATTGTCAGCAAACAAAATTAAATGACAATCTGTTAATTTTGATATATAGCTAGTGCAGAAATAGTGAAAAACAGAGAATAGCAACAACAGCTGTTTAGCCAAACCAGCTATGATGTATTACACTCACACACTGTTTTGTTTAATCAGTTGAAAAAAAGATTTTTCCTTTAATGGTAAACTGGCTATTATATTTGTATTAAGTTATTGGTTTGATGTGGGCTTGGAAAACGTGCCAATCAAACGGTCGCCAAACGTTGGTGCGTGAGTGTAAGACATCTGTTCTCCAAACCTAAGGATCTATCTATGTCAAGATCTAAGAGAATATGTTGGGTTGGGTTGGGTTGATTATTGACGGCCAATTATCTACACTTGGGATATAGGCCCTCTAAGAGAATATGAAGTTCGATGAAATTCTGTGCATTAGATCGTGAGAGATAGCTACTGTGGAAATTTTGAAAAAATGCAGCATAGCAGCTCCACCTGTTGGATAATTTGCACCAAAACCCAATCAGCACTAATTTATGTCAAGATCTATTAACTGAATCTGAAGTTTGATTAAATTTTATGCATTAGTTCTTGAGATAGTGTGCCCATAAAATTTGTGTTTCAGACACACAGACTGACAGTTTTTAAAACGTATAAATTCACTGAAAACCGGAAGTCAAAATTTTTCATGAACTCAATACTTCTTTATTGTAAAAATAAAAGAAAGTAAATGAAGATAGTTAACATTTGTTATCAATATCCCAATTCATATTAAAAACTAAAAAGACTAAATTCTAGAAAGATAAAGCAAATAAAGCTATTAAGCAAACAACAAACATGTGAATATAAATAAAATTATAAATATATTTAATTATATACATATGTATTCATTTCAAAGCTAAAAAAAAAATCTTTCTATTCTTGGAATACTAAATATATAAACTCCACTTTTGGTAGTTTTATATCTTTTATTAGTCAGAAAAAAGTGTTTTAATCTTTTAGAGAGCAGGACAAAAAGAAAATGCCATGACTCACTTGAAAGTTTGCTTACCAATTCTCTTAATACTACAGTAAAAATAAGTTATACAAGTGCATTCACTTTTAAGGAGGCAGGGATGTGGGTAAGAGACAGGCATGGGCCCAGCAAAATGAAGAAACTTTCAAACAGGCTGGGTCGATAAAAAAATTAAATGGTCCAGCCAGATAAAAATTAAATAAGACACACAGCCTGATGAAAAAAAAAATAAAATAAATAAGCAGGCCGATACAAGAAATTTGAAAGGATTCAGGCTAAGCTGACCAAATATGAACCCTTTCAATGGACCTGGCTCGGTCAAGAATAAGTTATAAATGTACTGCACGAGGCGATGTTAGTTTGACGACATAAATACAGAAATTTAACAAGTCTAGCATAGAGATCTGCATTGGACAGTTTCATTCAGTCTGTGCCTTGACTCAATGCTTTCACAGACTCGTGCCAGGCCCAGGCTTAAAATTTCTTCCTACATACTTGAGCTGAGCTGGATCTAGACTTAATTGTTCCCAAATGTGTCAGGGAGGCAAATTTTTTTTTTTTTTTTTTTTTGGTAAAAATAATAGTTATAATCAGGACTAAACAAATGCGGTCGCCAGACCAAATATTTTTATCTGGCGACTAAGTTATTTAATCTGCAAAAATAATAAAATCAGAATTATTTGACAGACTTTGACAGGAAAGTAGACAAAAATTGTTTTCCTTCTTCACTATTTCATCGACCTCCCTCTCCTCCCCATCAGGACATTTGAAGCATTCGTCAATCAGCATTCCCCGAACATGCCAGTTAATTAAGATTTTAAATAATTTTTTTAGGGATATATAATTTTGAAAAGTCTAATTAAAAAGTTTATTATTCCATTCTAAATTTTGTGCACTGTTTCTAAACGATGTAACTAATATTTCTAAACTATGTTTGTTATTACTTTTTAGTAATTAATTCATAAACTGTTGTGTTTTTTCAAAATCAATGACGGCGGAAGGGGAAGGTAATATTTTTTCTGGCGACTGAAATTTTTTGCTGGCTACCAAATTTTATCAAATTTGTAAAGCCTGGTTATAATAAACACTTTTGTTAATGGAATTTTTGGAAAAATACTTTAACAAATTACAGAGAAATATATTCAAAAATCTACTTCTGTAGTATTATACAACTTCAAAAGTTATGTTTTAATCATCTTTATTCTTTTTAATTTTAATAAGCCTTTATTTGAATGTAATAGTCTGAATGATCATTAAAGTAGCTATTCTGTATTCTATGGTTTGCAGACACATACTCTGAAATGTATGTAAAATTTTCACATAAATATGTTTGTAGTAATCTTTAAAATTGTATGTTAAGAAAAATTGGAATTTTTTGTTGAAATTGAGCTGGACCGGATCAGGAATACACTGGGCTAAGATAGCTTTCATTGGGGCCAGTCATGGGACTGGAAATTTCAATCCCATGTAGACAAAGGAGTATGTTATAACTCAAAATAGGCATCAAGAGTTCAAGTTTAAAATATGCAGTAACATGAAAAAATAAGTATATAAAAATAACAACTGATACAATCATTATTACTATCATTCTGACATTTAATACATAAATAAATACTCATAGGTACAACACAGTTTACAAAAGCATTCTTGTACACTATCCTCTAATTTAAGTATATAAAATTAAATTGCAGTAAAATATTAAAATTGCACTGCAACCTATTAAAATTTTTTAATACAATTTTATTCAGGATGCGGGAGTTACTTCATTTTTTGTCTTTTTAATGAAATTTTTAAGATAAAAAAATTTTAAATAAAAATTATATTCTAATAAAGAATCAACATGCAAATAATTATATCATTTTCATCTGACACTTAAAAAATCATATTCAAGATTCACAGAGACAGTTTAAGTCTGACTTTAATATTTTTTGATAATTCATTAATTTGAATATTTTTTCATCATAATATTCTGTAGACTTTTTTTTTTTTTTTTTTTTTTGCAACTCATTCAACTTTCTATAATAAAAATTTTAAACAATATAATTGTTAGCAAAAAACCAAAGTATTAAGAAAGATAAAAAAAAAAAAGAAAAGTATTTGAATATAGATAACATATTAAATTCTAAATCAGTTTTCATCATATTAGTTCAAGACAATATTTTTTTATAAACCATTAAAAATTCAGACTCACTCGCTACATTTTCATTTCATTCGCTAAACGTTTTATAAATATTCTTGTAATACTTACATGCAGTCAATGGTACAATACCCAGCCATGCAACAGCAACTAAAGTATAATGAAGCCAAAATCTAACTGCTGTTCCTAGACTGCATAATAAACCACTGATTATGTCTTTGATTGGAAGCCTCTTTGGCATATCTGGAGAGTAAACTGGAAAAGAAAGAACTTGTTTAAACATTTAAGCTCAAATATAAATAAGAAACTAGTAAAGGCTAAAAATGTTAAACTTACTAGGCATGAAAGAAAATCTGTGGCTGCATAATTCACAATATTCTTTTCTACTGTATTTTAACCATTGCAACAAACTATAAAATAAAATTTGTAGCTTAATCTCAAGTAAAACTGTACCTGACAATAAATTCATGAAAAATAATAATAAAAGCAAAACACACTAAAAATAAAAACTTTTAGAAGGGGATTTTTATTCCATCCCAGATAATTAGTAAGAAACATGGCTATATTATCAAGAACAATTAATTTGTAGCTCCCGTCACCAATTACAGTAAACAGCTAATTCAACATAAAAGTGGTTCTGTGCCGAAACACTTTTGCCGCAGAAACATTGCTGCACCTGATGAAAACAGCTGCTAATAGACTGCCAATACTAGTTATTCTACTGGACAGATCAACCAGTAAATTTAACTATTTGGCTATGGGACCTAGACATCAACTTATCAGAACCAAAAATAATACATTTATTTGCTGAGAAAAATCTCCTTTAAAATATAAAAATATTACAGGATTATTAAATAATTACTAAAATGGGTATAGTATAAATAATTATTACATTAATACATTATGAAATGTTTTAAAAAGACAACACTTTTTTTTAAAATTAATTGTTTACAAATGCAATGAATTTTGTTTTGTTTTAAGCACTTCATTTAATTTTTTGATCAAAACAGTTATGAGAGTTTGTTTTAGCACTGTTCACTGTTCTAGCATACTCTAATTAACCATCTGCTCCTAAACTAGTCGTTGGGGGCCACCGTAATACTTACCCATCATGGATATGCATAATGTAAAATATTAAAATAAAAATGTGTAAACTACTTATAAAATGCATTGCAATTCAAATAAAATCGTGGCTTGATGACGTCATAAACTTTAAAGGCTCGATTACTGAATTGCTTGAAAAAGGTTTTTCCTTATAACTCCAAAAATAATAATCCTATTAACTCGCGGTTTATTGCATCTGATTAAGCGTCAAAATTCCAATTAAAATATACTATCTTTGAAGTGAAATTTTGATGAAATACAGGGTCATGAAAAATCGAAGAGTTCCAAAGTTCTCTTTCTCTCTTTTTTTTGGCTGACTGAGAAATGCATATGAGCAACAGATCCAGTTAAAAAGGTAAAAGAAGGAGAATGACTCATCAAAGAAAAACCTCTTTCTAGTATATGTCAGTAGCAAGCAAGAACAAATTATTTGTTCTCACAGCACAAATTTTTTTTATAAGAATGAAGTTAAAGAAAAATAGGAAAAGTGAAGATATTAAAATATTCTGGTACAAATGTATTCAGTTTTATCATAGTTCATTAGCTTTAATAGTATGTTCCAAAGAAAAGAAATGGATTGCAAACCTTCTATGATATAATATCATGTGGAATAGAAAGCATGATTCTGCACAGAGGGAAGGGTCTGTGAATGGACCCTTCACAAAATTAAATCTCAGAGAAACAGCTCCTTTACAAAATACCCAAACACGCCCACACAACATATGTAATTCCACAAAAATAAAAAGTTTTTTTTTTATATATAAAAATAAAAAATACATTAAAAAAAATAGAAACAAATTCACAAAAAAATCTAGACAGGACCCTGGAAAGCATGTTTTCTGGAACATATGAGATGCATTTTTCAAAAATTTTCAAAACAGGAAAGGTTACAACTGGCATTTTATTTTTCTTTTCATTTTATTACCCTGTGGAGAGTAGTGACAGCCAATTTTGCCTTTAGACTCCTGCTGGAAGCAGTTGACATTTGTACACCAATATATAGTATTTTATTGTGCTTCTTATTCAGATCATATTTGGGTCATTCCATGTCAAATCAACCAGTGACTCAACCTGACCATTTTAGAATTTGATAAAACTTACAGAAATCATTCTCCCTGATGATATAAATGAGAATATACTTTTATTATTTTTTTTATCTCAGTAAATTTTCATACAATTATTTTTATTTCAAAAAATCATCATTTTTTGGCTTGTATAAGTGTTTTCAATTTTGAATTTCTCAAGTTCTATCAGCTGTAGAGAGTTGTTTGACACCTCATTTTAAAAGAGAATTTCATAAGGTTTAATTTGATATGCAAGTTGACTATGCTTGGTGTCATGTTGTGACATATTGTCTTTCCTTTCCACCCCATCGTAATATTCTCATATTTTATTTATCTTTCAAGTTCATCCAATTTAGTTATTTATTTAACTATTCATTAATTTTGATCCTTTTTAACCTGTGTTTACATTTCATTTTATCGATCGTCCTGTCTGCGTTACGTTAATTTAAAATCTGCCGTTCTCGTTTCTCTTTTGGCCCAGAGCCAAAGTGCGCAGACATGCATCCTCTTTCTTCATTTGTGACCGTAAGCCAACGTACTTCATTGAAGCGGTTCGTAGTTCCTTCACCTAGGCAGCCGGTTCTCACCGCGCATGCGCGTAAGGTCTCGCTTCCGTCTTCTCCTTGGTGCAACGTTTAGGCGTGCGCATCTTCCACTTGGCGCGGTCTTGGCGGTTTTTAACTCCCGCAATTTTCGGCAACCGCGTTTTAGCTCCTGCAGTCAGTCAGTACAGAAAGCAGCCTGAGAGATGTAGGGTGTCTCTCAATAAGGGCAGTGCCCGGGTTCTCCCGGTGCTGTGCGAGAATGCAGCGTGTAGCACAGAAGTTGGACAGAGCAAGATTTGAGGTTTCTCTAGACTTGTACATAGAGACAAGCAACTACACAAAGTAATTAAAGTGACCCAGATGCCAATCCAGGGATCCCAGTAATTCCAACTAAAGATGCAAATAAAAAAATTAATTAATTCCATGCAACTGTGTGTCTTCTCTGATCTACTTACTGAAGGTATGTCATTACTAATATTTATTATCCTCCCTGTTCAAGACACACGAACCTGAAAATCTCCCACAATTTTTTAATAGTAATATACGATCACTTAAGAGCACGCTTGAGCCGCAGTTATTAAGTTCAGCAAGAAATAACCATACGATAAATATGGTGCTCGTGCCATGTGCACAGTTAGTGCTACGTGTCTTGAACTATATATATAATTGATGTATTTCCTTAAGATAATTTTAATATTAACAGAAAATTCTGTTCAAGAAACTGAAAATATTTTTACGGAACCACGTGCTCAAGCGCACTTCCGTCAGTTTTCAGAGTTTAAAAAAAAAAAAAAGATATAATATATAAATTAATGAAAATATGATGTTTTGATAACAAATTCATTTAAAGTAATGGAAGAAATTCTAGATGAATAAGATTTAATTTGTGAAAACGTGCCACTACAATAGTTTTTTTAAAAGTGATACTAAAATTTTTGTATACTCCAGTATTTCAAATTTAATGTGAAAAATTTTATTATATATATGAAAATACCAACTTCAAATGCCTCTTCTGCAAAATTTCACAATATTTCTATGATTAATGTTATAGATGAAGATGGATTGAAGTTTGGTGTATTTTCAATACAAGGTATTCCTGTTGAGGAAAAATTACCTTGTTCACAGCTTATTCTATTTTAGAATATACCAAAATAATTTTACAATTTATCAGAAAATGGATACATTTTTTTGCATTTTTCTATTATTGTGGTTTTGAATGATAAATACAAAATGATATTCATCCTGTAGTCAGCTACACATGCAGGACAGAGTATCAATAATTTCTTATGCTGGCATACGCAAATTGTTATATCAATGAAGTTACCACATACATCCACATTTAAAGAAGAAAGAATTAAGTTAAAACAACATTGTTTAAAAAAAAAAAAAAAATGCAAATATATCTCAAATTTAAAGTTAATGTTTTTCCAGTTTGTGTGAAAATATGCAAATTTTTAAAATGAAGCATTCATCTAATGTATTGGAAGAAGCTTCTATATTTTATGAACAAATCATCGTTTGTTCACTCAAATCGTTCTTCACAAATTTTTCTTCACGACAGTCTGTCATCTAGTTTGGATTTTTTGTCGCTCACCTTGATGTAGGCTACTTCTCAACTCTGCTACACCAGCGCTCAAGCATATTCTCCATTCACAATCACAATGATTGTGTACATAAATTCTTTTACATAAAATTTTACCTAAGTGCAGAAACAAAAAAAAATGCAACGACCATGGGAAGCTCCATTGTGTATACAATTGTTTTCTAAAAGTGTTCCAGAAATTTTTATCTCAAGTAGTGTGCCTAATAATAAAATGTGCTAATTATTATATATAGTGTTACATGTGTGAATACCAAAAATTTGTGTTTAAAGATGCAAGACTCTCATATTGTAGTGATGACAAAATTATCATATTCTTACTCATCATATATATATAAACTGAACTTTTGGTGACATCTTTCAAAAAGAAAACTTTCAAGATATGAACATTTCGTGCTAATCAACCAAATCTTTGGACAGTAGGACACTTTATTCGTCCAAAATTTGTCAAGTGCTTCAAAGTTTACTCGTATAATTTTTCTTCTGTTTTTGTGCACATCATGAATCGCAAACAAACACACATTTGTTGGTTGTTTTGGAGTTGCAGCCATTCATACAGTGTTTTTTTTTTCTACAGTGTATGATCTGAGATGTGGGGTAATCTCAGTGACAACACTTATGTATTTAATTCATGCATGTCACGCATTAGGTGCTCATCGTAATATAATTTTTCTTTTCAGTGTTTTTTTATAAGTGTGTATATATTCATGTATATTTTTATTGTATAATTATTTTCTTTGCATCTTTTGGTATCATCACATGCTATAGTTTTACAAACATAGTGAAATTCTTAATTTATTGCATTACATTTTAAAATTTTAATTGCTTTTCCGTATTGTTTTACTGTACTCAATATTTCTCAGTTTTCAATTCATATTAGCTTAGTGGTGACTTTAGGTCACATGATAGTCATTAAGAGTGTAGTACTCAGGGTTGTCAAACATAATTTTGTGATGTTCTAATGTAATGTTTTTCAAAATTTTTAAACTCATCTTGAAAATGACTGTCATATTTCATTGTATCATATCCATGATACATAATTATTCGAAGGAATTTTCCTTTTATATTTTATTTACATTTCTTTTCATTTTCAAAAATCACACTTTAAAATTTTCTCACTATTAAATTAGTGATTGACAAAGCATTGATGAATTTTCAGAAATTCTCTTTGTGAACTACAAAATTTCTCACACTATATGTTTTTGTAACTCCAATGTTCTTCTCATGTATCTAAGATAACCTAGTATGACAAAATATTTCAAAAAAAAAAATCTTGCACTTAGGATTACTTAACTTACTTTCAGAATTTACCTATTCAATAATTACCTTTTTAAATCACAACTATTTTCCATTAATTACACATTTGTAATTTAATAATTTTTCAATGGTATACCTTTTCTTTTGAATGAAATATTGTCTTATAAGCATGCTAGCAAAAATTCAAATAAAGCAAAATGAATACAATAGAATAATAAGTGTCATATAGACATATTTATGATTAATAGTAATGAATTTTTGCAAAAGGTTAACCTTATGATATCTTATTTTTGTACGTACATAATTGTGAGCTCACACTTTATTCATTAATAATCACTTTGATTTTATGTTGTATATGTATGTTTAAATTTTTGTTTGGAATTATGCATTTCTATTTTGTTACAGGATTATACTTGTGAGTATAAGGGTTTTTAAGTAATCAGTACTAATGTATGATATGCTTTTTCTAGTATTCCCTATTTTTTTTGTGGTACCACGCACCCCTTTTAAATTTTCCCTTTATTTTAATTCACTTTTTCCTTCAATATAAAATATTTAAAATGATGTAATTTTATCCTGTATATCTGCATGTTGTACTAATAATTTTACTTAGCTACCCACCTGTCGGGTATCGTTTGTACCCCCTGTAATCCTGATGGCATCTGGTGATCTCTGGTATCTTCACGCTGCACGTTCTCATCTACAGTACTATTACGTTTCAATGTTTAACAGTAATTTGTTTTCATCTCAGTTTTGGTAAGTTTTTTTTTCAATTTTTCTAGTCTTGTTTTTCTTGAATTTTTTCATGTATTCCAATTTACTTTGAGAGTAATTTCTGTGCTTCCATTTTTTTCTATCGCATTTTTCTTATATTTAATTGTTACAATAGTCCAGTGGTGACTTTATGTCACAATGTCGTCTTTTAAGATATGACATTCTATTTTGGGAAGCATAGTTTTGTTTGTACTTTTTATATTCTTTTATAGCAGGTTCAAGGATGTCCAAATTATATTAATTTTTCTCAAATTCTATATTGCATTTGACCTTTGTGTCATATTTTTGAGTATCGTATCAATGATACATTTTTTTATAAAAGAAATTTTCTTTTATTTGCCCCATTTTTCTCCATTTTTTTTCAATAGTGTCAGTTTCCTTTTACGAGTTTGCTGTTTCAGGTGACTGCATCCTGAATTAGTATCAGGATACAGAATGGTGAAAATCATTTTTAGGAAACATTCTCATTTTTTTTCCTCAGTATATATTTTGTTTTAAATTAATTTTTCCATTGATATTTTAAACTTGTTTGTTTTGGTTCTGAATGTTGTGTTGTGTCACAGCACCATCTATTCCACCCTTTTCCTCCTGGTTGTTATGGATTTTGGGTCTTTTTCTTTCCCCGCGTTGCCCGCCATCCCGTTCTGCGATGACCTGGCGGACACACACACTCGGTACCATATGGTATTTGTAGGTTCGTTGGCAGTCACGTCTTCTTCTGTAGTATTAGCTCAGATGGAGGGGATTGTTCACAGTACAAAATTGTGCTGGACAATCAGCAATCGCATAGGAGATGAGGTTTGGAATCGTATGATAGAATCAATCTATGTTTCAATATCACAGTTAATGAGTTGTAATTCCATGCATTATCCCATTCTTTCGAATTTCTTTTGTATTCGTGGGGGAGTATATGTCATGTTGTGACATATTGTCTTTCCTTTCCACCCCATCGTAATATTCTCATATTTTATTTATCTTTCAAGTTCATCCAATTTAGTTATTTATTTAACTATTCATTAATTTTGATCCTTTTTAACCTGTGTTTACATTTCATTTTATCGATCGTCCTGTCTGTGTTACGTTAATTTAAAATCTGCCGTTCTCGTTTCTCTTTTGGCCCAGAGCCAAAGTGCGCAGACATGCATCCTCTTTCTTCATTTGTGACCGTAAGCCAACGTACTTCATTGAAGCGGTTCGTAGTTCCTTCACCTAGGCAGCCGGTTCTCACCGCGCATGCGCGTAAGGTCTCGCTTCCATCTGTTAGGAATTAAATATGTTAAGCTTCTCCTTGTCTCAAAGACATTAAGTTATCCATACAGAATCAGTACTAAGTTTAAATTACGTTTTCTTAATTTCATTTTTACATATGTTTTTAACATTTAAATATTATTTAAATATCGTTTACTTACGTTTTTCTTTTGCTTTTGGCCTTTGTTTAATTTAGATATTCCTTTTTATCTTTCATTTATTTACTTTAACTTAAAACTAAACTTTCGTTTTCACCGGCATATCGGCACTCACTGTCATAAACAATATCATATCTAACATCCGCACTTTGCTCATCTGCGATCGTTAATCGATTCACCCGTTTTTCTTTCGCAAGTAGAGCTTTTGCAGATCGCATCTACTTGCGTGCGATTCGATTCAGCGTTCGATTACGCTTTAATCGATATCGCGATGACGTTTCGCCGTATGTTCTGGAAAGTTTGTTTTGAATGTTTAATGAGATCTCGCTACTATAAAAAGGGCTGTATTGTTAATGTTTAATCGGGTTTCTAGTTGTAGGAGAATAATTCTCGAACGTGAGTGAAGCTTAGGCTTCCTCATTATAAGGAAATAGTTTTTGTTTATGTAATTAGTATTTATTTTAATAGATTGCCATCATGCTGTGAAACATCGTTTAGTGAGTTATACTTGTGTTTATTTTTGGTTTAGTTACTTCATCTTAAAGTTTGTTTTCCGTTTTTATTATTGATCCAATATGTGTTACAGTGACTCTTCTTATATTTGACTTTTATTTGAATAAACTATTTAAAGTGAAAACCTGGCTTCCTCAAATTACTTAATCTCTAAGGTCTTACACATCCAGCTCATGCTTTCCAGTGCGTATATCTGCTGTATTAAGTTCTTAAAATGTTCAGCATCATTACTTCAATGTTCCAATTAGATGTTGAACAAAAACAAAAGGTTATGGGCGAGTTGTAAGACCCATAATTGAAAATATGTGCTATGATGAAAAATGGCTCCCCTATTATAAAAAGTAATGAGATTAAAAGAGGGGGGGGTTGTATTTGTTTTGTGAAATAATGCATATGATATATGAAAAGAAAATGGAAGCTGATGTGAGATGTTTTTAAAATTCAAAGCAGAGACTTAAATTTTAACATTTTTTTTGATTTATACATCGTTTTTTCAGTGACTCTTTTTAACATTTTACCGTTTTCATAAGAAAAAAAAAAAAAAAAAAAAAAGAGAATCAAAATGGCTGTTGTAAATGTTGAAAAGCTGAATCACCGGAATTATGCTAGTTGGTCTTCAGATATGAAATATCTTTTACTTGAAAAGGGTCTTTGGGACATTATTGAAGGGGAAAAGCTCGTTTCTGGTTTAGAAGATGATAAAAACTTTGTTTCTCGTGCAAATCAAGCACTGTCGATTATTTATTTAAATATTGATATTGACTTTAAACGTATTATCGATGGTTGTAAAGAGCCAGTTGGTGCATGGAAAAGGCTAAAACAGCATTTTTGTCCTGATACACGAGCTTTCCATATGCAATTGTTTTCAGAGTTAATTGAATGTAAAATAAGATCCAACGAAACGGTGAATTTATATGCTTGTAGATTGCTAAAGATATACAATGACATCAAGTCAATTGATAAAAATTTCAATGAATGGTATCTCAGTTATCAATTACTACGATATCTTCCAGCACATTTTGATTCTACAGTTCAAACAATCCTCCGGTGGAAGGACTCAGAATTTGTTTTTGACAAGATAGTGACCGAAGTTGTGGCAGAGGAGGTGAGATTAAAATTACGGGACTTAGACAGCAATCGAGCCAGTGTTTCCAATGTGCAAACGCCGATTCCTTCAAATTTTAAGTCTAGAGAATTTGGATCAAACAAGCCTAGAAACGGGGTCATTTGCTGGAACTGTGGCAAGAAAGGTCATTTACAACGTAGATGTAGACTTCCCCGACGAAACTTTCAGCATCGTTCTCCTGGACACTCTCGATACTCATCGCCTTCTTCGAGGTACTCGTCACCTGATAGCCAAACCCGGAGATCTTTTTCTTCAAACAGCGACGCTTTCTCTGAGTCTTCTTCCTATGGATCCAGACAGTATGGTCGTTCTCATCGTGGCAACCCTTACTCTGGTCGTTCTCATCGTGGCAACTCTTACTCTGGTCGTTCTCATCGTGGCAACTCCTATTCTGGTCGTTCTCGTCATGGCAATTCCAACACCTATTCTGATGGCTCTGGGTCTAGAAAGCATCGACATTTCCAAAGGCATGAGGACTATGATGGACATTTTTCAGATAGTTCACGTAAGTCGGTTCTTTACATTTCCCATTCTAGTGTTTGTAATGTAAATGAGCGGGCGTCCTGGATACTGAACACTGGTGCTACGCACCATTTTTGTTCTGATATTGAAATGTTTTCTAAATATGTTCCTTTGTGTCATGAGAAAATGTCGGTGGCTATCAAGGATGTGTCTTTTCCCAATTGAGGGCAAAGGGGAGGTAAAGTTGCGTTTTGGGCAACGTATTTTTACTTTAACTAATGTTATGCATTCCAGTAAATTACGTCGTAACTTACTCTCAGGTCCTCAATTGGACATAAATGGTGTTGAGTTTATTGGGGGTTGCGGCGAGGTGAAACTTAGGCGTAATGGGGTTTATCTTTTCAGTGCATATCTTAAAAATAGAATTTATCAGTTATATCCCAAAGTAGTTCCTCCTGACAATAAATCTGTTTCTTTTGAAGCCAGTGCTGTGAATAAATTAGAGTTAATGAAAACTTGGCATCGACGTTTTGGACACATTAGTCCTTCTATGTTAATTCATACCAGTAGGAAACAGGGTGTAAGGGGGCTACCTAACTTGGGAAATATTGATTATTTTTGTGACTCATGTAAATTGGGAAAGTTCCGTAGTGTATCGCATAAATCCATAAAGCAGGTTCGATCATCGCATCCATTAGAATTATTGTTTGCAGACGTTTGGGGGCCCTGTGCAGTTACTGGTAGACAGAGTGAAAGATATTTTCTTTCAATTATTGATGACTACTCTCGCCGTGTTTCTGTATACCCCATGAGATTTAAATCTGATGCTTTTGAACTTGTTAAAAATCATATTGCAAAAGCAGAAAATTTCCTCAATAAGAGGGTTAAGTTTTTCAGATCAGATAACGGCAGAGAGTTTCTTAACAATAATTTTGAAGAGTATTTTGCCAGTAAGGGAATTTCTGTGGAGGTCACCAACCCATTTACTCCCCAGCAAAATGGTACTGTGGAGAGATATATGCAAACTATCGCGAATGGAGCCCGAACCATTCTTTTACAAAGCAAAATGGATCCCAGTTTTTGGCCAGAGGCCATGCGTTACTTTGTTTACACCTGGAACCGTACCTGTTCTAAAAATTTTTCTAAGACACCATTTGAGCTTTATGGAGGCAGGAAACCATCAGTCAGACATCTTAAACCTTTTGGTACCATAACTTATGTAGGCATACCCAAACAAAAACGCCATAAACTTGAACCAAAGGCTAAGCGTGGTGTAATGGTGGGTTATGCATTCAGAACACGGGGTTATAGGATCTGGCTACCTGACACAAATCAAATAATTGAAACATCCAATGTAAGTTTTAATGAAAAAGATTTTGGAGATTTTGGACGCAGTGGAGTCGTGATGGGCCCGGATGATTACAACCTCTTTCCACTTGGTCCTGAAGGTAATCATGAGCAAACTGTTGAGGTTGAATCCAGAAATTCCTATCTGATTCCCTCCAGTAGCCAAAATGATTCCCAGTCCAGTGAGGGAGAGGATGTTGATTTCGGACCCAAAACACCCTCGTCCGTCATTTCCTCGTTAAGAGAAGTTGACTGGATAAGGAAACCAATCCCACGTAAGACAGGTAACAGAACTGACATTTATTATTTTGAAGCTGGCAGAAACCTACGTCTAAGATCTCATACAGAAGTCAAGAAATACTGTGAAGAAAATAAAATAAAGTATGATTCTTCTTTGTTTGATTTCAGTACTTTAAATAAATATTCTGGTCCAGTTATAAATAAAACCATTGCTGATCCTATTTCTGATGATGAAGACGATGATGAATCTGACTCCATGGTTTCAAGTGTTTCATACCCCATAGCATGACTAGACGTGGACAGCATCCCCCGAACATATAAACAGGCCTGTAAGTCCGAACAGCGTGCTGCCTGGCATAAAGCAATGCAAACCGAGATTCAGGTAATGCGAGAAAGGGGGGTTTGGCATCTAGCTGATTTACCGAGCGGCGTTTCCCCAGTAGGTTGTAGATGGGTTTACACGGTGAAAAGGGATGAAGTAGGAAGGATTGCCCGATACAAAGCCCGGCTTGTTGCCCAGGGATTCAAACAGGTGAAAGGAGAGTCGTAAGACGAAACCTTTAGCCCTGTGGTCAACTTTGCGGTAATCCGGTACTTCTTCTCCCTTCTCGTTTCGTGTTGCGGGTGGACTCACATTCAGTGTGACGTCACTAGCGCCTATCTTTATGCACCTCTACGGGAGAACGTTTTCATGTCACAACCTCCCGGTTTTGTAGTTCCTGGATTGGAGCATAAATACTGCAAGCTAGACCGCGCGTTGTACGGTTTACATCAGAGTGGCCGTGAGTGGTTTTTGGAAATTCATCAGGTCTTAATTAAAATTGGTTTTAAAAAGTTTGAATCATGTAACTGTGTTTATATTTATGGCACTGACATTGTTTTACTACTATATGTGGATGATATTATAATTTTTGGCAGACAATCACATTTTGTTGATAAGGCCATAAAATTGCTGAAAAACCATTTCGACTTAAAATTATTAGGTAGAACCCGGAGACTATTAGGTGTTGAATTCAGTGAGAGTAATAATGATCTTGAAATCCATCAACACCAATATATTGCTGAAGTCTGTGAAAAGTTTAGTAAATTCAAGTTTCCTATTTCTTCTTTACCAATAAGCAAGGGAATGGTTTATTCTAAAACAGATTGTCCTAACACCAGTGCTGAAATAGAACATATGTCTCACTATCCATATCGCAGTTTACTAGGATGTTTGTCTTTCATTGCCAGTCGAACAAGACCTGATATATGCTATGCTGTTAACATATTCTCTCAATTTCAAAGTAACCCTGGAATGCCTCATTGGGATGGTCTGTTGAGACTGCTTGGATACATCAAGTACACTTGTAATTATAGTCTTAAATTATCATGTAAAGCAAATAATATTACAGTATATTCAGATGCAGACTTTGCCGCGAACCGGGACGACCGAACCTCGATCGGCGGCCAAATAGTCATGGTGGACAACTCACCAGTCGACTGGCGCACTTTTAAAGAAAAGTGCGTCAGTTTGTCTACAATGGAATCAGAGTTTGTCGCCATGACTGAGGCTGCTAAGAACCTGGTTTGGTTCGACCGGATCCGGCAAGAATGTATAGATTATAATATTTCTCCACCTAGCAATAAATCTGTTATGAAAGTTGATAACCAAGCAGCCATAGAATTTGTTCGCTCACCAATTGAAAATTACCGTTCCAAGCACATCGATATTAAATTATTTTTCATACGTGACCTAGTTTATAATGAGGTATTTTTATTAAATTTTGTACGTAGTAAATTAAACTTTGCCGACGTTTTTACCAAGCCGCAAACCCGCCATGACTTACTTATATTTATTAAATTATTTTTCAATATATAATTTTCATGAACATATTTTTGTGTAATGTGATACATGTTAAAGCCTATTTATATATAAAATTGTTAGAACATTGTTTTAATTAAAACATGTTTTTATATCATCATCTGACCTTTTTAACATTCTTATATTGTTAATTTTTCAGTTAAAATTTTTTTTTTATTTAAAGCTTTTAACTTAATTTTGAATATTTAATGATATATATATAAAATGTAATTTCTATACTGTGATATTTTGAATAGTTATACATCTGTATCCATGTACTGTTATCCATGTGTAATAGGTTTCTCTATTTTTGCAGGCATCTAGGATATCCATCCTCTTTTTGTGAGTTAATGACATGTTATCCGTATTTGCATTTAGCAGCTGCATACGGAGGTGTGACTGGAGAGTGCTTGATCTAAATAGAATGGCTGAATTTAGTATGTGAGGAACGAGCAAGTGTTCCGTGGGTTTTGTCCTATATTTTGGATGCCTGGCGAAGTTTATGGAGAGATAATATATTCAATCAGTTTGATCTGAATATTGTAATTTTTGAGGATACATTGATTATTGTACAATAAAAATGAACTTTTTGTATTTTTGAAATTGTTATGTTGTAATCAAGGTCAAGATGGTGTTGTTGGCTTGTTAAACCCTTCAAATGGAAGGTATTGTGTGTCATGTATCACAGCATGGTTTGTAGTTAGTTTTTCATTGGTTTAAAGTTTGTTAATATTAAAAGTTTTTGAAATTATCAGCATTTTTCTATTTTGGCAAGTTTTTTTTAAATTATGAATCTTAGAATTCATTTTTGGAGAAGGAAAATTTCTTTAGCGGTTTTAAAGCCGTGTTTAAAATTTCAGTTAGTTGGGATGCCATGATGGTTTGAATTACTAATATCTAATTACAGTTTAAATATTGAATTTTTGAATTTAATGAGTTGAAATATGGTTTAGTTAATGCTAAGTGTTTGGTTTTCTTTTTATCTTGAATTCTGTTTTATCAGATGGCTTTAAAATGTTGAGACAACGAGAGGGGGGGCTTCTGTTAGGAATTAAATATGTTAAGCTTCTCCTTGTCTCAAAGACATTAAGTTATCCATACAGAATCAGTACTAAGTTTAAATTACGTTTTCTTAATTTCATTTTTACATATGTTTTTAACATTTAAATATTATTTAAATATCGTTTACTTACGTTTTTCTTTTGCTTTTGGCCTTTGTTTAATTTAGATATCCCTTTTTATCTTTCATTTATTTACTTTAACTTAAAACTAAACTTTCGTTTTCACCGGCATATCGGCACTCACTGTCATAAACAATATCATATCTAACATCGGCACTTTGCTCATCTGTGATCGTTAATCGATTCACCCGTTTTTCTTTCGCAAGTAGAGCTTTTGCAGATCGCATCTACTTGCGTGCGATTCGATTCAGCGTTCGATTACGCTTTAATCGATATCGCGATGACGTTTCGCCGTATGTTCTGGAAAGTTTGTTTTGAATGTTTAATGAGATCTCGCTACTATAAAAAGGGCTGTATTGTTAATGTTTAATCTGGTTTCTAGTTGTAGGAGAATAATTCTCGAACGTGAGTGAAGCTTAGGCTTCCTCATTATAAGGAAATAGTTTTTGTTTATGTAATTAGTATTTATTTTAATAGATTGCCATCATGCTGTGAAACATCGTTTAGTGAGTTATACTTGTGTTTATTTTTGGTTTAGTTACTTCATCTTAAAGTTTGTTTTCCGTTTTTATTATTGATCCAATATGTGTTACAGTGACTCTTCTTATATTTGACTTTTATTTGAATAAACTATTTAAAGTGAAAACCTGGCTTCCTCAAATTACTTAATCTCTAAGGTCTTACACATCCAGCTCATGCTTTCCAGTGCGTATATCTGCTGTATTAAGTTCTTAAAATGTTCAGCATCATTACTTCAATGTTCCAATTAGATGTTGAACAAAAACACCGTCTTCTCCTTGGCGCAACGTTTAGGCGTACGCATCTTCCACTTGGCGCGGTCTTGGCGGTTTTTAACTCCAGCAATTTTCGGCAACCGCGTTTTAGCTCCTGCAGTCAGTCAGTACAGAAAGCAGCCTGAGAGATGTAGGGTGTCTCTCAATAAGGGCAGTGCCCGGGTTCTCCCGGTGCCGTGCGAGAATGCAGCGTGTAGCACAGAAGTTGGACAGAGCAAGATTTGAGGTTTCTCTAGACTTGTACATAGAGACAAGCAACTACACAAAGTAATTAAAGTGACCCAGATGCCAATCCAGGGATCCCAGTAATTCCAACTAAAGATGCAAATAAAAAAATTAATTAATTCCATGCAACTGTGTGTCTTCTCTGATCTACTTACTGAAGGTATGTCATTACTAATATTTATTATCCTCCCTGTTCAAGACACACGAACCTGAAAATCTCCCACAATTTTTTAATAGTAATATACGATCACTTAAGAGCACGCTTGTGCCGCAGTTATTAAATTCAGCAAGAAATAACTTTACGATACTTGGTTAAAAAAAAAGTTAATTTAAATTAAAAATTTAATTTTTTTAAAATAGTGTTTTATAATTTTTTTTAAAAAAATATGTTTTTTGTAACATTATAAACTTTAAATTCTGAAAGTTTTAGAGTGGGATCTCAATGGGATCAGCAGTTATGTTAAAAAAAAACTAATGTTAAAAACCAGTTGGGGCTGATAGTTAAAGTTGGCACCTCGCCAACTTTATGATTGTGCTAAAGATAGTATTGTTTTATTCATTTTAAACATTTTTTTTTTATTACTGCTGATCCCATTGAGATCCCACTCTAAAACTTTCAGAATGTAAAGATTATAATATTACAAAAAAAAATTTTTTTTTTCAAACTTTTTAAAAAACACTATTTTAATTTTTTTAATTAAATTAAATTTACTTTTTTAAAACCAAGCATAGTCAACTTGCATATCAAATTAAACCTTATGAAATTCTCTTTAAAATGAGGGGTCAAACAACCCTCTACCCCTGATAGAACTTGAGAAATTCAAAATTGAAAACATTTATACAAGCCAAAAAATGATGATTTTCCAGATTTAAAAAAATTAATTGTATGAAAATGTACTGAGATAAAAAAATTATAAAAGTATATTCTCATTTGTATCATCAGGGAGAATGATTCCTGAAGGTTTCATTAAAATCTGAAATGGTCAGGTTAAATATTGAAAATTTTTGTTTGATTTCACGTGGAATGACCCATTTTATGTCAATAGCTGATTGAATTCTTGCAAGTAATATATTTTTCATACAAGTTTCAGCACAAACACAAATGTGGAAAAACTTTGGAGAAAAGGAAAGCACTATGTTTGAATTCCAAATGGTTGGTAAGACATGCAAAATTGGAGGGCGAGTGACAGTGGGGATTTTAAAATGACCGTGATATTTAAAGGGTAATTATGGAAAAGAATTTAACTACAGAAAGAAAAATAGAAAGAAAACACATACCATTCTTGATGAATAAATTTTATGCTTCCTGTGCAAATACATGGATGATAGAGAGGTTTTTCTGGAGTAGCTTCAGAACGACAAACTCGACAAATATCTGAAAATGTTCACAATACATTAAAAAGTTATCAAACAACAAATACAAGTAAAGAAATTTATAATGCAGACATTTCTGAAAAAATTATTTACTAATTTAAGAGGCAATATAGACAACAATAGATAGGGAAAGATGGTGTACTTTAGAGCTCTTTACAGATTTTCCCGTTCCCTGATGACAATAAAACTGAATGCTGTTTTAGGCAGAGATAATTCTATATCTATAAGTTTAGTCATTTGCAGGGTTTTTAAATATATTTTCGAAAATATAAAAAATATCCAATATTTTGATATATATATGCGATATTTTCAATATATATCCGATATTTTCAAAATAGTTAACTTACTGCTGATAATAAATATTTTCAAACATAATATAAATTAGAAACTAAAATATACTGCACTTAACACGAAAACTTAAACACTATTTTTTTTTTTTTTCCTCCTTTCCTCCTTTTATTTTTCACTTTGAACAAAATTGAAGATCAACTAATCAACAAAACAAACAATTTGCTTTATACACTTATAAAAAGAAAAAAAAAAAAACTATAAGATTCAGTATCAACTATCAAGAAATCAGAAATTTATAAAACAAAAATATTTAATACAAAATAGTTTTTTTTTTAAATTGAAAAATTTAAGCATAAATGTAAGCTTATTTATTTTTTATTCCCTAACATGTTGTGCAATTTAAGCTCAACAACACCAAAACCAGAAATTGATTTTTTTTCTAATGAAGCTGTAAAGAACTGATTATCTAAATTAGACAGTTTATATCTGTCATGAATTAGTTATGTCCCACATAATTATTAGTCCATATAACCTACATTTAAAAATAAAAACTTCAAAACAAAGTTTGGGTAAGATTTTTGTTTTTTTTCTTTAGCTAGAAAAGTGACTGCCAGAGACACTGACAAACGTTCTTTATCTACAGAATGACACAGTCAATATCAGTTGATAATTTCATTTACACTTGTTTTGACTTAAAGTATCAAAAATATCTTGCACAGTGATATTTTGAAAATAAATATCCAATATATATCATGATACATATCAACAAACCCTGTTCATTTGTAATTCTAACAGAAAAGCACATGGTCACTGAGTTTGTGTTCAGTACTTTGACCACCAAAAGTAAAAAAAAAAAGATTAGCAAATCAAACATTTAAAGACTTTTTTTTTTTTTTTCTGAGGAATTAAAGAATAAGATTTTGAAATTTTATTCATGAATAACTATTCAAATATGTTATTGGAATGTATATATATCTAAAACATTTTCCAACACACAGAGTTCCCCCAGGTTTTAAAAAGGGCAGGGTGCTGCTGGTGGGAAAAGGACACTTAAAAAAAAAAAAAAAAATTAAAGCTACTTTTAATATTTAAAAATAAGGGCACCCTTTTCCAGACAACAATAAGCCAGATTTTACTATGCAAGCAATTTTTTTAATTACAAAACGAACAAGAAACTGTTTTTGACTGGGGGGGGGTAAGAAGGGTGGTAATTTTTTAGATGAGGAACTAGAAGAGTGTTATTTTTTAGACCAAAGGGCAGGCAGGGCACCCTGTTGAAACTCATTGGAAGAAACTGCTATTAATTTTGAAAGGGGAAATTATGTTTTAGGAAAATTATTTTGAGGAAAAAATCCATCAAATATTGTTTGAGATTATTGATATTGAAAAAAAAAAAAAAAAATCTATATTATTAATGTTCGGAAACGTCTGTGTGTCTGTGTCAGGTAAAACTCTGCAACCGTAGCGAGTAGCAAAGCGCTTTTTGTTTAAAAAAATTCGGAAAAATCCCGGGATTGGTGATACTTAGTATCGAAGAAATCGGTCCCTAATTAAGAACGTTAATAATTAAAAACCTCATCAAAATTAGCAAAACAAGGAACAGTTTTATCGAAACCCGAAAAGAAAATTTCCGTTTTGATAATCCCAGACATGGAAATTGTTTGTATTTCACACATCATCGAATTAAAAAAAAAACTACCGGTGGTATCGATCCGAAAATCGGGGTACACACACGGCCGATTTTTGTTGTTCCAAAAATTAAATTTTTTTGAAATTCGGACCGTAACTTTTATTTCGGCCAAAAACTGACCCAGACAAGAAAGAGGGTTGCCGTAAATGTTGCAGGGTTGACACATACGAGATCAAATCGCTCCACTCGCTTTTTGAAACAAGTAGAAATAATTACTCTACAACCACAAAAATTTGCAAACATGTGTACAAAAAAAATCGCAAATTCAACAACAAAAAAAAAATCATAAAAATCGACCAGTAACTTTTAAAGATATCAATTAAAACTCATTAATGAAACGGAAAATGAATTTATTTCCATTCCAAAAAGAAACCTGCTTTTCTATTTCAACACTCAACAGAGACAATTCGTCTGCAAATAACTTATTTCGGAAAGAGATAAAATGATACATTTGAAAATGATTACATTTTTTATACCCTACATAAAATTTTCAAAATTGTCGGATTTTCGAATCTGAAATATATGTATCCTTGCTCAGAGTGGGCTGACATTTCAGGGATTCAAAAAATTTTCGAATTCGGACCATAATTTTTGATTTTAGCAAAATTCTGATTTTTGTATAGGAACAAAAAAAAAAAAAAAAAAAGAAAGAAAGAATCTAAGGAATTTGCTATTTCTTTTCAAAATATCTGTCATCGTATGGGTCCCATCCCGACGCGGTTTGGCTCATTCGACTTGACATTGATAGAGCTTACCGATTTTAGTTCCGAGTTCCACCACCAGTGGGCGCTTCCGCAAATCAGTTTCTATGGGTCCGATTACGACGGGGTTTTGGCTCATTCAACTGGATTTCGATAGCTTTACAGATTTCGGTTATGTTCGTACAGAAAAGATTACGCCCCCTGGGGGTGAAGGTGTAACTAAAGAATTATGCAGCTAACTTGGGTTCTATGGGTCACATCATGACGCGGTTTGCTTCATTCAACTCAACATCGATAGAGTTTATCGATTTTAGTTCCAAGTTTCACCACCAGGGGCTTTCTTATAACTGTTTCTATGGGTCGGATCACGACGGGGTATGGCTCATTCGACTCGACATCGATAGAACTTACCAATTTTAGTTCGTTTTTTTACCTCCAGGGGGAGCTTTTCTATCACTGGTTCTATGGGATGGAACACGACGGGGTATAGATCATTCGACTCGACATCTATAGCCTTAACGATTTCAGTGACAGAGGTTCGTATAGAACAGATTGCGCGACCTGGTGGTGGAAGGTGGAACTAATGTATATTGCAGCGCGTGCGCAGCACGACTGCTATATGGTGCCACGGTCAGCGGTGTCCCGAGTCGCAGGTTCGTTCTGTTATAGGTTTATACCGTTCGATGTACAAATTAAGGGATTATTCCAGTGCGTGCGTAGCACGACCTGTATATGGTGCCCCGAAGGCAGCGGGTACCAAGTCGGAGGTTCGTTCGGTTAGAGGTTTATACTATTCAATGTGCAAATTAAGGGATTATCCGGTGTGTGCGTAGCACGACCGGTATACGGTGCCAAAGGCAGCGGGGACCCGGGTCGGAGGTTCGATGTTTATCTTATTCGAGGTTTTACAAGATTCGAGGCAAACAAATCAGCACACATTAAAATTTGCAAATGAAATTCCAAAGTACTTATGCCATGAGTAAGATTGAGCCTGGAATTTTCAAGAAATAATTTTGAATCTGAGAGCAACATTATGAAATCATTGACATCAACAGCAGATTCATCTACAGTTTCGGGAGAAATAATCTGATTTCCATCCAATTTGCGTCTCATGAATCTTACTTGAATAGAATCATCAACAATTAGACTACAGTTATAGTTATCAAAGGCAGTAATACAAAACAAAATATTTTTACTATGTTAAATAAATTGTTATTTTCCTTTGTTTACTTTATTTTACAGTTAAATAACTACTTTACAACAATAATTCTTTATAGAAAATAAGCAATTATTAAATATTTTGAACATTCTGCATTACAGGAGCAGAGTGGATTGTGGACCACTGTGCCCCAGGAGTGGGTGGTCCACTGTACCCCATGTTGAAGTTCAATAAATAATCATATTAATATTGTTTATAGCTTACTTTTAAACATATTAACTTTAAAGTAAAATAAAAACAAGTATCTTAGCTTTGGTAAAAAGCTGTTTTATTTTATTTATCTACAACCTACAATTACTAAAAAAATAAAAATAGGATGAAGAAAAATTTTACTTTTAGAAGCTCAAAACAACCAATCAGGATAAAATAGTTCAATCTGAGCTAAACATATTTGCTGAAGGCTATAAATAATCATTGCAGTGCTGTTGTCTATTAGGATAGAAGAGAAGCTTTTTAAAAAAAAAAAAAAAAAAATAGGGGGGGGGGGGGGTGTCCAGTGTGTACCGGTCTCCCCTATGTGAAATTTGCTATACAGAAGAACAAGTGTCAACATAAGAACAACAAAACAAGCCTCAACAGGAAAAGAACAACTCTCAACATGAATAGCTAGTTCTACTTGTTATCACTTGACTGTTGGCTGCAGTGCAGACTTCAATCAGTTACCTTTTGTGCAGTGCCCAGTAAAGTTGGTGTGTTTTATTCTCTCAAACTCAGTGGCGCAGCCAGAATTCTGTTCTAGGGGGGGTTTTGAGTTTCTGATAAAGGTGGTCGCCGGTTATATGAATCACTGGTTAATGGAATCAGTCTTTTAAATGAATCACCGGTTAATGGAATCAGTCTTTTAAATGAATCACTGGTTAATGGAATCAGTCTTTTAAATGAATCACTGGTTAATGGAATCAGTCTTTTAAATGAATGAAATCATAATGCTTATCTCTGCAATTACGTTGGTTACGGTTCATTTAAACAGCGTTTACAATATTAGAGTGACAAACTATAAAATGCACCAATGAAATAACACAAAAATTGATTAGATTTATAAAGTGTTTAAAAATTATGAGAAGAAAACTTTAAGATGGAAGAGCACAGTACAGCAAATAATTTTTACATAGAAAATAACAGATTTGCAATCCATTTGTTCAATCAAAAATCCACAAGGTTTCATGAGAATCACGAATTCTTATTCCTAAATTTAATAACAAAGAAGCAATTTTAACAAAATTTTCAATAGACTTACTTACCTTGCTTTTTGCCAAATGTGACAACTCAATTAAGGTAATCGATGTTTTGGAATGTAGTTGATATTAAACACAGTATTGTAGACTAAATTACTGTGCCCTTACAGTACTTTACATGACATCGAATTTCGCATTATCTAATGTAAATCTGATGAAAATTTTGTTAAAATATATTTATTATTGTTAAAGTTCTCTAAAAATATCAGAGTTTGAATTGTAGTCGTATCTATACTAATATTATAAAACAGCAACATTTGTTCTTTTTGCAGGGGTTAATTCTGGAACTACAGAAAAGATTTAAAAAGAAATTGGTCAATTGGTCATATGTGAGTTTTATTCGCGTACAAAGGGTTCCACACAAAATATCAGAACTGTTCAAAGGCAATATTCTCACATGACATAGTCACATACCTAAAACAATATTACATGCCAGAATTTAATTTTATTGGTATTGGAATGAAAAACAATGAATATATCTCCCTCTAAAACAAAGACCTTGTACAAAGTTTAAATTTGGCAGAGAACAAATCACGCTTCGGAAGAAGTCGCTGAGTTTCACATGAAAAGTTACTTGTCAATCATATTTGTCGTAATAGTAGACAATTTTAAAGCATTTAAAAAAAATATGCTAAACAACGCAAAACTTTCCGATTCATTTTCAAAAATGAAAACCTATCGAGGTATGATAATTCAAGTGATTTGTTAACAAGAAGATTTTTCATTATAAATGAATTATATATTGAATTATAAGCGATTGTTGTCTCAAAATTACTTACTCTTAATGTCTTAGAATTATTCTATGAATTATTTTTCAATATTTTCCCTCAATAATTGAATTCATTTGGTATGAAAAATGTTGACTATCATGATTCGTCTTACCTAAAGCAAAGATCTTGTTACAAAGTTTAAGCTTAGCATTGTGTCAAGCGCGCTTCAAAAGTAGGTCGCAAAGTAGCAACACAGTTTTGATCCGTGCCGTTGTTTTCTAGATGGGTTTTAATTTCTCAGCTATTTACAAACATATATTTTCGAAAATCATTACCAACAATTCTTAGATGATTCTGCGTCGATAACCCTTAACTCCCCGCTGAGCGCCAGAAGAATAAGACACATGAGTGATCTTTTAATAGTTCCGTTTTTACTTTTTAAGTATGGAACCTTAATAATGGTGTCAAAATTCTGTTAACCATCTCCTCTCTAACATACGCTATATTTTATACAACAATTTCCAAACACTTTTTTTCGGTACATCACGTTTCAAATGGGTGCAAGAACAAAAAAAAAATTCTAAAATTGCACTTTCTATGATATTGTTGATTCTAGAAATTTGAAATTTGGACTTGTGGTTATTTTAAAAAGATGTAAATGCTCACTAAAAATGGTTTCTATAAAGTTCGAAATTTAAAAAGGGAAAAGGAGCAGGAAACGTTCTAAATTACAATTTATTTGTACAATTTGGGCTAGAAACATGAAATTTGGCATTGTTGTTACTTTAGAGACTTATATAAACCAAGAACAGTTTGCAGTAGCAGAAAAACAAAACAAAAAAAAAACATTCTAAAATTGGGCCATTCCATTGTGACGGGTGTGACATCCAGACAAAATTTTAAGAGTTTATAACTATATTTTGGGAAATAAATTAGTTAATAAATCCCTGAAAAGTATTTTAATTATGTTTTTCCATGCATATGCTTGGATAATTGAGCAAATATATAACTTCAATAGCTTTCAATATTTAAACAAGTTGGAAATTGTACGTCAAACGTTACAAACGAGGTGCGTTCATACGCACGTTTTAGAATTAAATTCATGATCTCCCGTGCGTAGAACGGGTTAAACAGCTAGTTAAGTATATATTTTATGACACTGTTCATACAAATATCTTAACTAGTTATATAAATATTCAGATATATATGTATCATCTAGTTATATAAATATTCAGATCTTGATGATTTCTAATTCTGTGAAATGAATTATATCGTCTGCAGATTAATTTCTGTCATAAAATAAGTATCTCGGTCGCTTGACGATTAAACTTCGGAAGCTCCTATAACAAAAAAGTACAGACTTAAAAAAAAAATTCAAATTGCTTAATAAATATTTTTATTAATATCTCCTAAAGTTTTGATTCGATTTTAATAAAATTTGAAATGTCTCGACAAAATTCTGCAAAGATAATATATTTTAAATTGCAAACCATTCGGTTGGGTAGTTTTTGCGTTGTTATATGCGGACGGACGGACAGACAGATGGACGAACCAAGCGACGACTATAGGTGCTACGTATTTATATAATTACGAACGCACCTAAAAACAAACATTTTAAACTTGTGACGGGTGTGACTCTCTCGGGACAAGAGTTTTTACTTGCATACACATTTGTTAAAATTCCTGTGAATATTTAACTGTTTTATTATTAAAACAATTTTTTTCTAATGAAAGAGATTCAAATAAAACTTTGTAATTTTCATAATAAATTTTAATTATTTTAATGTATAAGAATTTTTTTCCTGTTGTGACGGGCGTGACAAAGAAGTGACGGGTGTGACATTGTGCAAAGTGTACAATTTGAAAGTTGTTTACCAAAAAAATACAGTGATCAGTATAGACAGTAAACTCAACAATAGTAAATCTACAAAAGAAATTTAATAAAACTAACATATTTATGCAGCATGATCACTGATATATCACAAATAATTAATTTCCTTTCATTAGGAGCTCTTGGGTATGTATTATCAATCTTTTCACGCGTCTATGCAACAACTAACTGCATTACACTGCTAACATAGTTTAAAAATGCAATACTCAGGAAAAATCTGAACAATTGATTTATTTTTTCGCATAGCAACATTAAGAATTAAAAAGCATTAGCAAAACCATTCAGCAAAAATGTTTCAGCCGAAGATAAAAATCCTTATTATGCCAAAAAAAAAAAAAAATGTTCATATTAACTTCTAGAAACGAATTCAAAGACTATACAAAACAGACAAGCATGTATTTCCTGTTGTGAATCAGTGATTTGCGGTTAAAACACAAGTTGTGGTTTAAACTTTATACCAGCTTCAAGTTTAGTACGAAGTTTGAATAATCGAGAAATGTATTTTGAGTATTTTCAAAATACAAAACACATGGAAAAATCATTTCAAAATACATTATCAAAATACTTTAGTTTTATCTGTTTAAAATACAACATACAAATGTATTTTGAAAATGTATTTCAAATACATGTATTTTCGATACTGCCCAGCTCTTCTTGACAAAGTGACGCAGTCCAAATAACCAGTTTTGACTTTGACTTAACCGATGCTTGTAATATGCTCTTTCACAGTTTTAAGTAGAATTTTCGCCGTTTATTTGAATCACATTTTTGAATAGAATTTGATTTAACAAAGCGGCGGATTACGCCAAGGCAGAAAGGCTAAAAAATTTAATTTTAAACTTTAGTTTTGATTCATATAAACGGCAATTATAGTAATTTTTTTAGCTCTGGGGAGGGGGGGTAGCCCCCCCCCCCCCACCCCTTGGCTGCACCACTGCTCAAACTGAATTATTTGAAGTTAGTAATTTTTTAAATATTGTGTGGTTGATAAAAATGATTGTTTAGTTTATTATGAATATATGAATAATCTATATACATGTATTTTCAATAATTAAGACCTTTTTTACTTGGAAAATTTTGATGATTGCATCTATTTTGTGCAATTTTTACATTCAGAACAATTTTCCCACAAATATACTGTTATACATGTATAATCAATTTCTGGTTTTAAAGTATTATTTTAAGTAAAAGCCAGCTTGCTTTAAAAAATGGCAGATAGTCAAAACATTAAAAATTGGACTGTATTTTTCTGACAAATGTTGTAATCTATGTAATCTCCTTTAATTTCATAAAAACCCAATGTGAATCTCTTTACAGTAATCCATTAATTCAGATTTACAATCATTATTTTCTTGTCAATAGATAGTTTCATTTTCTTCACAATGCATTTAAAGATTTAAAAAAAAAAAAAAAAAAAGTGAAAAGTAAATATTTCTTTCATAACATATTTATCATGATTGATTGTTATACATAATATAGACTAAATCTATTAATATCTTATTTAGATTACAGACTGCACTCTCTAATTTCCTTTCCCCCATAAATGATTGTAATTCACCTACAAAGTAATTTAAACTCAGTTAATTGTCATTAAGCTTTGACATGTTGACAGCTTGAAATAAATAAAAGCAATCATTTTACTATTTCATCACAATTCCATTGCAAACTTGAATACTTATAATTGGGTTTTTCCCCAGCTGTCAACTACAATTTTATAAAATAGTCAGTTAGATAATGTAATAAATATGTTTATCATTTGGAAAAGTATTTATATAAAAAGCAACTTTGGGATTTATGAGTTCAAGTATCTACATTTTCAGATATCATGTGTTTGTTGAATCATTCAGGAAAACCACAATTTTATTTCCTTTAGATATTTTTATTTCCTTTATGGGTTCTTCCCATCAATAAATAATATTAATTTTTATGAAAGCCAAAACCTTTGTCTCTCTTTTCAAAAATGATCCCAAATGTTGTCTATATACCAAATCTTTTCCCCAGAATGAATATTTGGCAATGATGTTGATTTACTCCCGCTCTCCCTGTAATAACTTGGTTGGAATAGGATGCCCTTTTGTGGCGCTCCTTCTGTTTCAGACACCTTCCCTATGTATTTCACGGCCCCCAAAATCATTTTAATTCCCAAATAAAATACTAATAAAATAATAGCCTCATCGCTAGCCATGAAAATTTTGGCTATGATGTCACACACTCACACACAGTTTAAAAAAAAAAAATTGTTATAAAAAAGAAAAAGTCGCCAAATTTAGGGGATTTTTTCCTTTAATGGCAACCTAGCCATTGTATTAAGTTATTTGTTTGGCGCGGTCTTGAAAATCGCGCCAACCAATTTATGTTTATATGTTTGCGTGAGTGTAAAGCATCTGTTCCAAAATTTTCTTTATTGTTCTTATTAAAATAGAACCTGATGTCTTTGTCATTTAACATAAGTTCTTGATCCCATTGATCCATTATCCACACTACATCTGGGTCCCAGGATTTCAAAAGTCTAGTGGCATCACTGGCAAGGATAGCTAGAACTGAAATATTATGTTAAGAAAATCTATATTTTCATTATATTTATACATATTTCTTTTTCTTTGCACAATGAATAAGCAGGGTTCATAATTTGCCTTTGTCTTTATTATTTATCACTAGAATAAATTTCAAATTTATCATACTTTCAAAAGTATGTTTTACTTCGCTAAAAAAATATATATGAATTCTAAAAAACTGCGTAGTATGTATTACATTCCATTATTTTAACCCTTTGTGTAATATGTGGTTAATTCAATAATAAACAATTTTACAAATCTATATATGCTTATATTAGGATTCTCACAGACTATTGACCCACTTTAGCAATTTGGCTAATCAGTAAGGAAAACCTGTAGCCAAATGAAAAAACTTAGCATAATAGATTTGTTGTGAAACTCTGATCCTTCTTTATCTCTATTTTTAACAAACTTGGTGTCTAGTGCCAGGATGCCACCTACACAATCCTTGTTGCAGCTTTGACTTTAGTGAAATGATCATAAGAAATTTCTTTCTAAAGAGGAGCAAGAACAGCCAAACTATAAAAAGGGAAATTTTTACTTTGCACTTCCCTCCTACCTCTCCCATAACTAGAAATTAGGCATGCACCGAATTTTGGTATCTATTCGGTATTTGGTCATATTACCAAATATCATACTATTCAGTCTGCCGAATATCGAAATATTCAGCCAAACCGAATACTTAAACTTTTTTTTAAACCACCAATTTCTACTTTTAACTGTCAATTAATAAATATATTCAAAATAATTAGAAATAGAATTATATTCCAATGAAAGAGAATGCTTTTACATTATTTATTCACTGTTTGAAAAGTGTCACTTAAGAAAATTAACTATTAATGATGACCTTCATAGGAATTAATGATGCAGAAGTAAGTGCAAGTTTCTGAATATTGTCTAGTAAATAATCCAGATCCAGAGTTTTCCCCAGCTTTAAAAAAGGGCAGGGTGCTGCTTGTGAGAAAAGGGCACTTTTTTAATTCTTAAGGGCACTTTTCAGATTTTTAAGGGCACTTTTCAGATTTTTAAGGGCACTTTTTTTAATTGTTAAAGGCATTCTTTTGGTTTTTAAAGCCACTTTTAATATTTAAAAGTTAGGACACCGTTTTCAAGACAGCATCGAGTCCATTTTTACTATGAAAGCAAATTTTTTAATGTAGAAACAAGAAAAGATTTTTTTTTTTTTTACTGAGAGGGTGAGAGGTAAGAAGGGTGCTAATTCTTTTTTTTACTGGGGAAAGAAGGGTGCTATTTTGTAAACCAAAGGGCAGGCAGGGTGCAGCACCCTTCTGAAACTGTCTGGGGAAAACTCTGAATAATCTGCTTCTTGCTTTTTTGCAAATATGTTTCTAAACAAAATGAAAAAAAAAAAAACTTTCACAGGTGATAATAGGCATTAAGACAGACAACTTTTGTCAAGGAAACCAGGATCGCAACACACTTATTCAATCAAAAGAAAAAAGTGCATCTTGCTCCATGTCAAATTAGAATTTCCGCTTGTTACTTTAATAATATTGAAGTTATTGTAACTATATTTTCAACATAGTTACGTTGATTTCTGTGAATCACGAGAAGTATTGGAAATTGCCACCATTAATATCTAAACAAAACTGAGCTAGATAATCTTTATTCAGAGTGAAGCTGACAGTACTACTTATAACTGTATCACTGGCCAAAATTCACCCACTTCCAATAATATAATCATATTTGTTACAAGCAAAATTAATGTGATGCAAATCTCTCTAAAATATCTTCATTGTTGTTAAAGATGGGACCAAAAATTCAGTTTCAGCTTGTGGTGACACACCCTGTGTTTTTGATTGAATGTATTGTAGAAGTTTAAAACTTTATTAAAAGAGTTTTAAGACTATCTTCTTTTTAAATTATAACTCAAAGCACATATTTTTTTTTTTTTTTTTTTTTTTTGTATGTATGTAAAGGTTACTTGTAAAATGGTAGTATTTGTGTTAAATATTATGTAAAATTGTTTTATAATTTAACTTTTAATACTTTTAAACTCTGAAATATAAAAATATTCGGCCAGCCGAATATTCCGTATTCGGCTTCATTGTTACTATTTGGCTAGCCGAATATTCAGTATTTGGTTCACCTGTTTGCTGAATATTCGGTATTCAGCCAAAATCACTATTCGGTGCATCCCTACTAGAAATTTCCCACTTTTGGGAGAGAGAGAGAGGATACTATTTCATGAAGAAGATTTAGATATAATTAATTACATACTGTTGCTAGAAAATAACAAATAAGAGATAATGAATTTTAACGATTTTTAACTGTGTGCCGAGAAGGAAGGAATTTATGTAAAGGATAGAAAATTTAGATGATTAATATTATTTATTGTTCCAACAAAGTAACAAATATAGCAAAAAAAAAAATGCTTTAAAAATTTTAAAACTTGATCGAGCTGTAGGGAAGTAAAGAGGGAGAAGTGGCAATTTTTGATGCGAGGGGCTATTTAAATGATTGTAATAACCAAAAAAAGTAAAAATAGAGCAGAAAAAATAATAGATCCGCTGTGAAACACTGATTGTTCTTTATCTCTATTTTTAAAAGACTTGGTGTCTAGTGCCGGGATACCATCTACACAATCCTTGTTGCGGCTTTGGCTAAAGTGAAATAATTTTAAGAAATGCATTTCTAAAGAGGGGTAAGAGGAGCCAAACTACAAACAAGTGGGTGTAAGTGTGATCGAAGATCACACAAAGGGTTTCATTTAATATTCCTTCCAAAGCATTTTATCCTTTCTTTAATAAATCCAAATAAATTTCATTAAAAAAAAAAAGTTGTTTTTTTATAAAGTAAAAATTTACTGGTCTATTTTTCTCATTTTTTTGAAAATCCAAACTGGCCCAATAGCAGCCGAAGCCGCTTTTATACTCTGTCATAATATCTGTCATGTGGACTAAATGAGATATTAAAAAAAAATCCATTTCAAAATTAAACATATTGTGTTAATTAAACAACACCTTCAAAATGTTAGACGTCAGATTAATTTTCTTTTTAATTCTCTAATGACGTCATATTAAGCTCCTTTCTGTATTTATACATACTCATACTCCTTGTATTATTGAGAAATGTTTGAAAATTTCCATTTTATTACCAATATGACGTCATATTAATCTTTTTTTCAATTGGGGAAACTTTTTATTTCATTTTCCACGTGGAAATCTTTCAATAGAAAATTAATTATTGTAGAAAGAATTTTATTGTGGATTTTTAATTGTTGACAACTGCTATAACGAAAAATGTTTAAATTTAATAGGAAAAGGCTGTTAGATTTTTGGTTTTTTATCTCTATATATTAAAATAAGATTTTTTCAAATTTTATGATTTTGAGCTTCATAGTAGGTATTCAGCTATAAGTACACAAAATTTCATGACTGTAAGTTATATAGTTTCTGAGAACCAGCTCTGTGACAGACAGACAACAAAGCAGGACTAATAGGGTTTCGTGAGATGAACGAAACACTAAAAAAGGAAATTGTTATTTTGCGCCTCTTTCCTATCTCTCCCATAATTAGAAATTTCCCATTTTGGGGAGAGAGAGAGAGAGAGAGGATATTTCAGGAAGGGAATTTAGATATAATTTTTGAAGAGACAGTTATTTAAATGATTTTAGTAACCAAAAAATAAGTACAAATAGAGCTGAAAAAAGTAAAAAATATACATTTTAAAATGTATGTCAATAATGGGGGGAGCAACAAAATAAGTAATGGTTCGTTTTTTGGAGAAGCAGGAGGTAGATGACTGCTAAAAAAGATTGGCTGTTAGGTCATTCCATGTCAATTCAACCACACCAGTACACCCATAGTCACCGATTTTGATGAAACTTGGTGTATTCAATAAACATATGGTATCAAATAACCCCCTAATTTTTTTTATCTCTGGCTTCAATACTTTTTTATTTACAGCTCCTCAAAATTTCTTCAAATTCTCCTTTTTGCATATATCCGAGAAGCACTAAACAAACTACACTTGTTGTAAAAAAAATTCTATTTGGTTCCCAAACCTTTCAATTGTTTTCAAAATTTATTTGCTTACCAACAAAAATATGATAAACACAGAAAAAAATACTAGAGGGCTGTAAATATTTATTTCGGTCCCCTAAAAAATAATAAATTATTATTAATTTAAATTTTTCTTAGAAAAAACAGGATTTTCTAAAAATGCAATATCAGGGAGAGGGACAGGTATAATCTTGACGCATTTTTTTTTAAAATGAGCCTAAATATATGTTCTATCTTATTCTGGAATAAAATTGATGGTTTTTTAATTCTTTCTGAAGAAAAAAAAAAGAATCGCCCAATGCCATCAATAAAATGGCAACATCATAAAAATTTCAATACCAATTTCTGTTAATTTTTAAGAAAGTTATTTTATATAATGTAACTAAGCTAAAAACATTACTTAAATATGTTATTTAAAATTGTATTAATTTTTTTTTTATAATTTTTTGATGAAAGATTAATTAAAACTTGCATTCACAAAACAATAATTAAACATGCTCTACACGATTTTTTTTTTTTTCATCATTTGGCTTTGCAAATGACAACATGAAAATTTCAAGGAAAATATATATTTAATATTTAGGTGCGATCTAATTAATTATCAAATGTGATTATATGGGTCTTTAGAACACATATAGTGTTTATGCTAATTAATTACAAAAGTAGGGTTTTTACCTAAGAATAATTTCTATAAAATTAAAAACTAAATTAAGTATATTTAAAAAATTAAGTGTTTTTGAACAAGTTAATTTGTTTAACTGTACAGTTAAAATCCTTACTGTTTAAAATGCATTAATTCAGTATATTCTGATATAAAAAATGAATCCTCAATATGTTTGTAAAAGTAAACTGGCCCAGTTTACCTTCCCTTTATGCTTAGTTGCTTCCTGTTTTATATTACAAGGCAGATATTTGGGTTAACCAGAAAGCTGGTGCAATCATTCAAAGTATTGTGCAGTATCAATTTTTTAATTTCTTTCTTTCTTTTTGTTTACTGTGTTTTTTATTGGTGGTTTATGAAAATACTCACAATAAGCTTTAAATAAGAGCATCTCATTCTGTCCTTTCTCAAATTCTGCTTTGCATGCAGAGAGCATTGCTTAAGGGCAAGGGACTTAAAGTTAAGCCAGGAGAAAAAATATGCTGTCAATGTAGGACAATGCTTTTGTTCAAAAGTGCATTTCAGAATGAAAAATGTCTGTACAACAACACAGATACAAATTTTGACAGCCCATATGAAATTGAAGACATGGATTACACTCCCATTGCAAGCACAGCAAAGAAGATGACATACAAAAACTAAATTCATCTTTTGCAGATGTAGATTGTTCTCCATTAAAATTACATGCTCTTGCAGAAAAAAGCAAGACCTCATATGACAAAATGAAATTGCATTCATTTGAAAAAAAAAAAAAAAAAAAAAATAAGGGCTAAAAGCAAAAAAATAGAAGAAATTCTTGATATCAAAAATCAAAATTTCAGAAGTAGATTCAATGGCAGAGGACCTTGTTGCACAGAAAGCAGAAGACATGGATAAATTAGCAGATATCATAAAAGACAAACTAACATTTGAAAAATTTAATAAAAAACAAATTCAGTTGTTAAGGATTCCAGCATCACTAACATAGACACAAAAAAAAAAAAAAAAAAGCTACATTTAATGTATCAGACTATGCATTTCGTAAAGCTTAGTAACTTGTCAAAGAGAAAGGAATATTAGCTGAACCAGAACCCGAAAGAGAAAAACAATTGAGACCCGATGTCCTTGACATGGTTAAAAACTTTTATGAAAATGATGATATTTCAAGAATTATGACAGGAATGAAAGATGTGAGCTTGGGGGGGGGGGGGGGGTACACATTAGTAAAAAATTACTTTTTTTTTTTTTTTTTTTGCGTGAATTGTATATTAATTTTAAGCAAGAATTTCCAAACACTAAGGTGGGTTTCTCAAAATTTTATAGCCTGTCCCCAAAATGATGTATTCTTGCTTGTGTATTGTGTATGTAAGCCTGTGTTTATATTCAGATTAAACTGAAAGTAAAATGCTTAACTTTCTCATTGTTGAATTATTCTAATAATAACATTTAAACTGTATTGATTGCAAGGAAGAATAATATTAATCATTTCATTAGCAAAGTCTTTCTAACACACACAATACATGACAATTAAGAAAAATACAACTACCGAGAACATGTCATTTTAAGTTCTATAAATAAATAAAAAATATATTTATAAAATAAATTACTAAGAAAAATGAATATTTAATTTAAATAGATGTTGAATTATTAAACTACATTCCAGAATTACATTACAGTTGTGTGAAATTAAAATTATATTCCTGATGTTGCTATTTTATTGATGGCATTGGGCGATTATCTTTTTTTTTTTCTTCAGAAGGAATTAAAAAACCACCAATTTTATTCCAGAATAAGATAGAACATATATTTAGGTTAATTTAAAAAAAAAAATGTTCCAAGATTATACCTGTCCCTCTCCCTGATCTTGCATTTTTAGAAAATCAGGTTTTTTGTAGCTAAAATAAAAATTAATAATAAATTATTATTTTTTAGGGGACCAAAATAAATATTTATAGCTCTCTAGTATTTTTTTCTGTGTTTATCATATTTTTGTTGGTAAGTAAATAAATTTTGAAAACAATTGAAAAGTTTCGGAGCCAAATAGAATTTTTTTTACAACCAAGTGCAGCTTTTTTAGAGCTTCTCGGATATATGCAGAAAGGTGAATTTGAAGAAATTTTGAATGGCTGTAAATAAAAAAGTATTGAAGTCAGTGATAAAAAAAATTAGGGGGTTATTTAATACCATATGTTTATTGAATACACCAAGTTTCATCAAAATCGGAGACCATGGGTGTACAAATCCTATTTTTGTGGTTGAATTGACATGGAATGACACTGAGATTATTACAAAAAAAAAAAAAAAAAAAAAAGAAGAAAAAAGTTAAAACAATTTAAGAGTTTTAAAGATTTTTAACTTGGTGTGCTGGTGATGGGAAACAGGAAAAAGAAAAATTTCTGAGGAAGAGGCAGGGTTAGAAATTAGTGGTCATTAGTCATCAAATGAAACTAAATTATTACATTTTACGACCTCAAAATTATGCCTAGTCATCAAATTTCATAAGCTTTTTTTACAGTTTAACTTTTGTTTAACAAATGCTCTCATCCATACTTTAGCGTAAATCACCCCCCCCCCCCCACACACACACAAGTTTGAATGTTATTTTTGACACTTGTGTAATATCCGGGCCAGGTTTCAGCCAATTGCGCCAAGCATGATGCCAATATTACTAATTATAGTAACAGTAACCATTATTATTTTTATTTTTCTACATGGTAACTGCAATTACCGGCTCTTTTGAGGAGTGACGTTCAATGGAATGGATTAGTCCATTTAGAAGACCAAATATAGAGGTGGGGATAGAGGAAAAGAGGAGGATTAACGTATAGCCTCGCTCCTGATTTAGGCACGTATTTCTGCTCATTTGTCTTCGAGTTTTGAATGAGCTAGTAGGTTGGTTATTTTTTGTAACAGCTGATTTTTTATAGCATATGGATTATTTTCTTTCTAATTATTGTTTGCTTGATGACGACTCCACGGCTAATTCAGATTTCGGAATTACTTAAACTATTTCTCATTGATCACAGCATTAACGAATTTAGTGTATTTTTTGGGATTCCAATACAAGAAAGTTGCAGCATCCAGGTTTTTTTTTTTTTTTTTTCATGTTCGCGAAGCAATCATGCATGCAGTACAGTGATCGCTGCATTAACGAATTTCGTGTATTTTTTGGGATTCCAATACAAACAATGTTTTTTTTTATATCTATCATTTTAAATTCGTCAAATAGAAGAGTTATATTTTACTCATGAATGCAATATCTAAAAAAAAAATAAACCCTATATAAATCTATGACCCCTGCTAAAAAAAGTAGATTATTCTCTGGTATGCACAGTTGAAATCTCTTATTGTGCACCACACATTTTATTTATTTACTATGTTTAACAATGTTATGTATTTAATAATATTAAATTATTGTTTTGAACATGATTGGCAGCGATAAACAAGACTGGTACTTGGCAGCCATTTTTGGTGATCTATCTCCTGGCCCAGACAAAACGCAAGTACCTTATTTTGTTATGCTTTAAAGATCTTTAAATGCACTTCGAGAATATTTCTTTAAAAACTATTTTATCAAATGTTTTTTTAATTAAAAATAGTTTGTTTTGTATTTTAAAGTAGGTGTGTTTACATTTTATTGTCTGTTGAGAGTAACGATGGTAGGTTTTTACTTGGATCTATTACTCTCTTTATCATAACAGATTAAATGTCTTTTTATTTTTGAAATTATAGCTAATGATTTATTTTTTAGTAAATTATTTTCAGGTATAGATGCTGCAGTGGTCTGCAAAATATACACGCCAAAAAATCTCGCCAACTTTGGCGATAAACTTACATTTCTGGTAACCCTGTTCTAACCCATGCCAAATCCCTCTTTACTGGCAACCATAGCTACTCTTCTGGCTTTGTGGCAAGGGAGGAGAGATGTAATAATTTTTTGCACTCTTGATGTCATTTTATAACGAACTTGCGCAGTATCCATTTTTTAACGTGTGCACACTTTTCCAGAACATTCATTGAAATATTCTAATGGTACATTTTCCCACATGATGGTACGGCACGGCACGGCAGAAGTATCTTTCATTTCGCATTTGCACCTGCACCCATTTGGTCGCTGACCGTTAAAGCAAGCTATTCCAATGTAGATAAGATTACGGGCTTCATTTTTGGTAATTTTGATGTGGAATCCATTTAAGATTATGTTTACAGAGTTAATTATTTTTTTATTTTGACATGGATTGGATCCATTTGTGCATTTTCTCAAAATGATACGGAATATATTTATTTTAATGTCGGCATTTTGTGTTTCAAGGTGCGGTCAAAGCACTTTCGGATTTTTTTTTTTATCAATTGTTTGCGATATTCATAATATAATGCAAAAGAACGAACATTTTTTAAATATTTGCTTTTTCCGCATCGTATCTATAGAAATGTTTATCTTTGTTTTTTGTTTACAATCGAAAATGTGATTCAAAAATTATTTGAAGGATTTCTCTGCATGAGGTAAGTACTATTTTCGTTCATTTTCTATTGTTTTCCTTATGATAATGCATTTAAAAATGCCTTTTTCGAAATTGATCGCAATTCTGAAATGCTGAGGAAATTACTTTTTTCAATAAGCCATCACTTTCAAAACTAAAACTTTTAGCATTAACTTTTTAAGTGCTCTTTGTCAAAAAAAACCAAAAAGGATTTCAGTAAGTTTTGAAAGTGACCGCCATATTGGAAAGCAAAGGTTCTTCCGGATTTCAGTTTGGCAATAATTTTCAAAATGCATTTCATTTTGGCGCGAAAAAAAATCGCCAAGTTTATCTGCAGACCAACAACACATCTGTTCCTATTTTCCTTTTATGGAAAACGATTTTCTGATATCAAAGCTTAATCATAGTATGTTTTTAAATTATTAATGTTTTAAGAAAAATAATTATTGGCAAATTATGCTGAAAAAAAAAACATTTTTGCTTTATTTTGATTTGACTGTTACTGCCATCTGGAATTGCTCACTCTTGCATAGTGTCTCCTGTAGTTGCAACCTCAGGAAGACACTACACAAGAGTGTGCCGAGCTGGAGATTTTTGGAAATTGTACCAAGCAGGAGTGAATTCCCTAGTCACACTGATTTTGCTCTACTTTTTTAAAAAGTAAAAATTAGCAGAAGCATAAAACATTCCCATTCCTCTGAAATTAAAGTTATGTTAATGATACGGCACGATTAAATATGATAACAGAGTTTCCCCCAAGTTTAAAAAAGGGCAGGGTGCTGCTGGTGAAAAAAGGGCACTTTTTCAATTCTTAAAGGCACTTTTTTAATTCTTAAAGGCACTTTTTTAATTCTTGAGGGCACTTTTTTTAATTGTTAAAGGTATTCTTTTGGTTTTTAAAGCCATTTTTGATATATAAAAGTCAGGGCACTCTTTCTAAGACAACATTGAGTCAGTTTTTAGTAAGAAAGCAAATTTTTTAATGCAAAAAGGAGAAAGGGCACTTTTTTTTACTGAGGGGCAAGAAGGGTGCTAATTATTTTACTGGAGGGGGCAAGAAGGGTGCTAATTATTTTATGAGGGGCAGGAAGGGTGCTATTTGGTAAATCAAAGAGCAGGCAGGGTGCAGCACCCTTCTGAAACTGTCTGGGGGAAACTCTGTGATAAGCAACATCAATGAATCTTTCAGTAATGGGTATGAAGGTGTCTGTGTGTTCACACACACAATAATCAGCCCTCCCAATTGGCGATTTCAATCATTGCATTCCCATCAAATGAAGCATTTTGTCGCGATTTGGCACAAGGTTGAAAGGCAGCGAGTATAATATTTGCTTATTTTACAGATGATAAACACAACATAAATAATGTTACTATAATAATAAAAAAATATTAAACTAGAAAATTACATTTCATTTTCTTTTTTTTTTTTTAAAGAAAAACAATGCTTTATAAATAGAATAATTAAAGAGTGAAAGCAGTTGCCTGAAATCCTACAAAATAGTATACATACATATATAGGTTTAATTGATCCCTTGTGATAATTAATATTTCAGATGCATTAAAGATGAATTGACAGGCATTAATCTACAGAAAAAATGTAAATACCCTAAACGAATACTTTGCATATTTATCGCAAACAATAACAAACCATATTACAACTAATTTGGTATTATGCAGCGCACTTAAAGAAAAAATAGAATCTTAATCGAATGATACAAATGAAAAACACGTCATAATATATGGCAATTCTAAAAGATGGGAGAAATTTCATGACTCCTGTTTATTTTTTAAATGGAATGCATAATATACATATCAAAATAAACAGCAGTAGAGGGAATTACGTACGCATGAAATTTAAGGTATGGGGAAGCATAAGGAAGGAAGAATTACAAAATATTAAGAAGTAAACATAAAAATGTATGTTTTATTAAAGGTGAATAATGGAAATATAATTGTTTTTACCTTGTACTTGACTCTCATCCATCTTTAATATTTCATCCTGAAATCTGAAATCTATTTTATAAAAATAACAGTGTTGTTGCCAAACTGAGCACCAAATAGGAAGTCATGAGATAAGTCATTAATGTCAACAAATTATTTTGGACTTTTCATATGAAAAGAAAATTTATGAGTTTATCAATTATGAAAAACATATTTTTTAATTTCACTGTAAAATCAGATTACAGAATTATTTATTCTGGCGCAAGAAAAATAAAAATGACTTTTTATAAATTTTTAACAATTTTAAACAAATTTTAAAATTCTATTTTAAAATTTATTTCCTAAAAATCAATATTTACAAAAAGTATTGGGAAAAATAATTTTTTTCTGCACAAAAATATTTTTTACATTTAACTGTTGCTGATTTCATTTTAACGATTTTCAACCAGTCAACCAACCAATAGCAAAACAATAGCAATCGATAGCAATACAGGCTCACAATTTAGCCAGTGCATTTATTTGTTACCTCTGCAATTTTAACCTGAAATACGGACAGTTCACCAAGTTGTCATCAAAGTCTCTTATTTTTTTAGACGAAGTTTTCAAGTTTCTGGATATGGTACTATACAATACAGTGTGCCCCAAAACAAATTGAAACACATTTTAATTTTTTACCTTTTGGAGATAAGTAGGCAATGTAAGTTTCAAAAACGTTTAGAATAAGGCGGGGAATAATATTATATTCTTGAAATAATTGGCACAAATGTCATATACGCATCCGTTGCCGCAATTGAATGGCAATTTTATGCCTCACATGCTAACAAAGTTATTTTGTTTATATTGTTTATTTATTTTTATTTTTAATTCTATAAATTATTTTCTTTATGTCTATCAATATTTATTTATATCAAACTATCATTTATTTATTTTTATTTCCTTTTTGGCTTAGATGCTTTACACTCACGCTAAAAAAAAAAAATAATAATCGGTTTAAAAAAAAGAAAAAAGTCGCCAAATTTAGGGGATTTTTTCCTTTAATGGCAACCTAGCCATTGTATTAAGTTATTCGTTTGGCGCAGTCTTGGAAATCGCGCCAATCAAACAGTCGCCAATCTTTTGTTTACATTTTAGCGTGAGTGTAACACATCTGTTCCACGTGCTATTGCATGCTATTTGTAACTAATAAAAAAATAATAATAAATAAGTTTTCGCCAAATTGGCCGGGGGAAATCGCGCCAACGTGGTGCGTATATGACATCTGTGCTAAATAATCTTGTCTTTCATTTTCAAAAAGTTACACTGGTACTTTTCTTTTAGCCGGACGCCAGTGAAATATATATATATATACACACACACACACATAGAGGGCTTAATTTCTAAGAAAAAAAGTACCAGAGCCTAATATTCTACAGTAGGGGAGACCGGTACACAGTGGACCACCCCTTAATATTTTATTCATTTAATTTTTTTTAAGTTTCTCTTCTATCCTAATGGACAACAACATTGCACTGATTATTTATAGCCGTCAGAAAATACAGTGGTGGTCAAAATTATAAGGACAAGGCAAAAATCGCCAAATCTTGGCTACACTTGGCCGGAAAATTATGCAAATTTAATAGCTGAAAAACAATGAAAAATTAAGAATATTTTTATAAGTTTTAATGGAAATATGTGGAAAATTCATATTTGTAAAATGTATTATGGATTTATCGAGTCATGTGATATGGACAAAATTATAAGAACAATTGTATTTGTGTGTTCTAAAAAGTAAAATTTGCATATTTTTTGCTCTGCACATGGAATTTCCAGATGATAAAAATGCATAGTAAGGAAGCGTTTGAGTTCGTCATATTCTGTTTTTCAGTCATGCCGCTAGGTACAAAGCTTTCGGAGTTTGAGAAAGGGAAAGTGGATGCATTTAAAAGTTCAAGACTTTCTGTACGTCAAATTGCGATGAAGCTTAATAGATCAAGAATGGTTATTTACAATTATCTTAAAAATCCCGGTAAATATGGACGGCAAAGACATACAGGTAGGCCATCTTCTATTTCTGCACAGGAGAAAAGAACATATAATAAGGCAAGCTTGCTCCAAAAAACAAACGTCAACAGAAATAAAACATGAATTGAACTTAGAATGCAGTGCTCGAACTGTTCGACATGTTTTACAAAAAGAAAAAAAGGTTCGCTATGGCAAACATATCTCACGACCGCCTCTTACAAAAGTTCATAAGAGACTGAGGGTGGAGTTTGCCAAAAAATACATTACTATGGGGAAAAAGTGGGATGATGTTGTCTTTTCCAATGAGAAAAAGTTTAATTTGGATGGACCAGATGGTTTTCGCTACTTCTGGTATGATATCCGTAGAGAAAAAGAAATTTTCTCAAAGCGTGCATTTGGAGATGGCTCCGTAATGGTCTGTGGAGGTTTCGCAACTGGTGGAACTACTCCAATAGTTTTTGTGCAGGGTAGAATGAATTCTGAAAGTTATGTTGATGTATTGGGAGATAATCTTTTACCAGAAGCACCGTTAATAACGAGTGGAGACTATTTCTTCCAGCAGGACAATGCCTCAGTACATGTTTCCCAAACTTCAAAATCATGGTTTGATGCTAATTTTGTAAAACTACTTCCTTGGCTGGCCAGAAGCCCTGATCTGAATCCAATGGAAAATCTGTGGGGTATTCTGGCACATGAAGTATACAAAAATGGTATAAAATATGAGAACAAGCAAGAGCTCATGTCCTCCATCGAAAACGCCTGGTCAAAAATTTCCAAGAACGTTCTAAAGGAACTGTCAAACTCCATGACGTCAAGACTGATAAAAGTGATTGAGAAGAAGGGGGAGATTATTAATTATTAGTGTGTTTCAGGCAAAACATTGTCCTTATAATTTTGTCTAACTTTTACAATGACATATTTTGTTAATTATGCCAAAACATTCATATTTTGCATTTCCCAATGTTTTGCATTCTATAATGATTTCTTGCATAAAAAAGTATTTTATGTATAAATTTCACTTTATTTAGTTCAGAAATAATTTTTTTCTGTGCAATTTTCAGTTGTTCTTATAATTCTGACCACCACTGTATGTTTAGCTCAGATTGAACTATTTTATCCTGATTGGTTGTTTTGAGCTTCTAAAAGTAAAATTTTTCATCATCATATTTTTATTTTTTTAGTAATTAAAGATTGTAGATAAATAAGATAAAACAGTTTTTTTGCAAAGCTAAGATACTTGTTTTTATTTAACTTTAAAGTTAATATGTTTAAAAGTAAGCTATAAACAATATTAAAATGATTATTTATTGAACTTCAACATGGGGCATAGTGGACCACCCACTCCTGGGGCACAGTGGTCCACAATCCACTCTGCCCCTCTACTGCAGAATGTTCAAAATATTTAATAATTGCTTATTTTCTATAAAGAAATATTGTTTAAAAGTAGTTATTTAACTGTAAAATAAAGTAAACAAAGAAAAATAACAATTTATTTAACATAGTAAGAAATATTTTGTTTTGTATTTACTGCCCTTGATAAATATAACTGTAGTCTAATGGGTGATGATTCTATTCAAGTAACATTCATGAGATGCAAATTGAATGGAAATCAGTTTATTTTTCCCGAAACTGTAGATGAATCTGTTGTTGATGTCAATGATTTCATAATGTTGCTCCCAGACCCAAAAGTATTTCAGGAAAATTCCAGGCTCAATCTTACTCATAAGTATTTTGGAATTTCATTTGAAAATTTTAATGAGCGCCGATTTTTTTGTACTTAAGTAATAACTTCAACTAAATTGCAATTGTTCCTGTATTAATCTCTTATCATTTTCAAAATATAATTATTATTTTTTTTTCAAAATGTTACTTGTAAATTTATATTACTATGTTATTTTGCATGTAAAGATAATATAAAAAAGAATTAGATTAATGAAATATAGATTTGTATTGTATTTCAGATAATACCTAATAGCGGTCCACTGTGCCCCAGTGGGTGGACCAGTGTTCCCCACTTCTGGGGCACACTGTTTCACTTTAGAGGTGCATATAAAAAATTTTTTTTTTATAAATGTATTGAAAACTATGATCTGAAAAAATTATGATGAATGTGTAAAGGTTTAAAGGATATTCAAAAATATTTTCATGCAGACCAGTTTGACCGTTAAAGAGAAAAAAAATTTAACTGAAAATGTGGTCCACTGTGTACCAGTCTCCCCTACTAACTAGAGATGTAAAATTTCCGGAAATTTTAAAGTGGTGGAAAAAAACCCAGTTGTTTTTTTTGTTTTTTTTTTTTTCTGAAAAAATGGATTTTTTACAAATGTTTTTCAAAAATAAGTTACATTTTCTTGAAAAATATAAATTAATAAACAGTTTTTAAATTTCTGCATACTGAAGAAAATATTTTTTCACTTTTATATTACAAAAAAGAAAAAAAAAAGTCAGCTTTTAAAAGTTAGCCTTTCAGTCTCAGAATTTTTCACAGTAGCTTTTCTTGCTTAATTTAACATCATTGTTTGTAATATATCATGTATGTGTTGAAATGATTTTTCAGTTGCATTTGTTCAATTACCAGTACAGATAATTAAAATATATATATATATATGAGTCATCTTGGTATGTGCAACATGAAATGATGCACTGTAATGGGGAGCTGAAACAAAGTACAGTTCTGTGTAGAGTGCAGTATTTTGCTCTGAATTCTAGAATTCCATGGAAAAAAAAAAAAAAAAAAAAACATTTTAACACTCCAAATAACATGACCCTACTATTTCTCTGTCTAGTAAACATGCCTTTTAGCTCAGTTTAATGTTTTCAACTTTTATTTGATTTATAATTTCTTTTCATGAAAGTCTAGCATTTAGACCAAAATACTGCATTCTCTACAGAACTGTACTTTGATTCAACTCCACATTTCAGTGCACCATTTCATGTTGCATTCACCGAGATGATGCTTTCTGTGACCTATACACAGGGACCTTACTCTTCTACCGCTAATTGCTCTCCTTCGCCTTTTTCTGCCTTTATCAGTGTCTTGTTTTCCACGACTAAGACATCCCTTTTTAATTTACTTCCAATTTCATCATAACCATAGCTTTGGACATTTAAAATTATATACATTTCTTTCTGGGTAACTAAATCAACTATTTATGATGTTTGCTTAATTTTATTATGATTTACTAGCTCAAAAATTGAAAGATGGCAAAGAAATTTACAACTTGATAGCAATCACAAAAAATAGTGATAAAACTCTGCCTATAAGTAAAAGTACCAAAATATGACAAATACGGTACAAAACCATTTATCCGGAATGGTTGGGGACAAACATAGTCCGGATGACTGGTTGGGCATAGCAACTTAAAATATTAAATTTAAAACATCTATTTGATCAGATTTGTAGAATATTTGTGGTTATGATAGGGGAGATGGGGGATGAATGGGACAAGGGATGGATGGGACGCTCTCAATATTTCAGGCAATAAACATTTTTTTTAGTTGCTCCCTATCCTCATAGATTTTACTACCATAGTGTGCTTCAGAACCAAAAGCAAGAGCACATGGCTGTTTTCAGTTTTCTTCAAATTTGCATTTCCTGAAAACTCTGCTTAAAAGTAAATTATTTTACATTTGAAGTTATTTAAATATCTTATGCAATATAAACAATTAAGATATGTTGCACTTTTTTATTTAAAGGCTCAATATTGATAAGTAAAATGAATGCATATTAACCATTGTGACAAAATAATTTCTGAGACAAAATAGCTGACAGTTGAATATATGCATCATGGGGATGATTGGGACATTTCAAATGGGGATGAATGGGACTGCTTCATTCGTCCCTAGAGGATACTGAAATTTTTTTATTAACTAAATAATATTAAATAGGTTGATAAATTAATACTTTATGGTAATTATTCTTTTAACATTTCATCCTCTTTGTAGCCATAGTCTTCAGTCCACCGTTTATGGGCCTTTTAAGGCAAAGCTGAGATGAGTCCAAGATCATTGACTAACAAATAATCTTGGAGATCATATTACAATTTATAATCTCTCAGTTTTTGCCAAGGTGGCATTTTTGTCAGCTTTTAATCCTTAACATTGAATACGGGGAGGAAAATGTTTGTGTCCCATTCATCCCTGCTGTGGGGATGATTGGGACATAGAAGAACTTTTTTAAAATTTAATTTATATATTTGTATAATAATATTCTTGAACAAATATTGTGCATAAGATGTAGTCAAACACTTAAAGTTTGACATGTGATATATAATATTGATAATAACTTATATAAAATTATTTAAAAAAAATATTTTTGTGAAAATGTCCCATTCATCCCCCATCTCCCCTATTGTTTCAGATTTCAAATTAATTATTAGATTACTCATATTAAGAATCAGATGCAAATGCAAACAAGATCAAAGATTAATCAGAGTTTAAAAGAAGGCAATTTGTGAAAAACCTTTGGAAATAAAAATTCCTGTGCATAAAAATCAAAATGTCCAATATCTAACTAAATAATGCTTCCATTTCAAATCCTAGATGTTGGTATCAAGTTATAACATGCAAGTTGTAATGTTTCAAGCAATGCACTTGTCAAACTGGCACCATATGGCACTTTTTTACTGGAAAGATTCTGAAATTGGACAGTTGGAAATATCATTCTGGATAACTGGTTTCCGGAGAAATGGTTCCATACTGTATATATATTTTAAATCCTATCCTAGCTTTGATTGACACATTACCAAATAAAATGGAATCTGTCTGACACTCAAAACATTCATATGCATGGGCAGGGCTAGCATTCCCCCTAAAATTCCTAAATTTCCTAACTATTATTTTAACCCCTAAAATTCCTAAAATTCTCCTAAAATTTTCTTCTTGTTCCTAAAAATTCGAGATCGGCAAAATTTCACCAAAAAATATCGCGAATTTCGACAAATGGTCACCGAAAAAGACACGAATTTTGTCAAAAGATCGCTAAAATAACGCAAAATTCGTCAAAAGATCACTTAAATAATGCAAATTTCATCAAAAGATTGCTAAAACAACGCAAATTTTGTCAAAAGATTGCGGGAAAAAGCAAATTTCGACAAAGAATAAGGAAAAAAACTTAAATTTCATCCAAGGATATCGTGGGGGAAAAAAGCTAATTTCGACAAACATTCCTGAAAAAAAAACTCAAAGTTCATCTAAGGATCGCGACAAACACTAATTTCTTCAAAGGATCGTAATTTTTTTAAAAACATCTCGGGGGCGGGGGGGGGGGGGGGGGAGGAATGGAATCTCTTAAAAAGATCGTGGAATAATGAATTTCGATTTTTTAAAAAAATCGTGAAAAACCCCTACAATTTCAACCAAAAATCAAGGAAAAAAGATAATTTCGTCTAAGAATCGCGGAAAAAACGTGAATTTCATCAAAAAATTGTGGATAAAAACGCCAATTTTGTTGAAGGATTGCGAAATTTTGTCAATCAATCGTGCATATAAGGCGAATTTCGTTAAACGATTGCGGAAAAAACGTGAATTTCATCTAAGAATCGTAAATTTTGTCAAAAGATTGCAGAAAACGAGAATTCCGTCAAAAGGTCGCGAAAAAAACACTAATTCCGACAAGTTATCAGAAAAAAACATGAATTCCGTCAAAAGATCATGAAAAAAACACTAATTTCGTCAAAAGATCATGAAAAAAACACTAATTTCGTCAAAAGATCACGAAAAAATGTGGAATTTTGTCAATACATCGTGCAAATAAGGCAAATTTCATGAAAGAATCGCGAAAAAAATGCATGTTTCGCCAAAAAAACATGGAAAAAATGCAAATTTCGACAAAAGTTTGGAAAAAAAACCTTTCAGAAGTTTTTCTGTTAGCTTCAGAATTCTTTTTTCTCATCACTCCTGTTTCCTGCCTCTTGTTCTCTAGGTTGACCGAGAACATCCAAAAGAGAAAGAGGGCATTCATTTTGGTTAGGCTCAATGATCCAGGAATTCAAAATTCTAATATAATTGCAGTAAGCATAAGCTGTCAAAATGGTTTGTAATATGAAGCCGGTTATTGTGCAAATTTAAATGTCCTCATTTGCAACAAACAACACAAGCACATGGGACAAGGGCTGAATTCATTGGAATGATGGGAATATTCTTTGGCAGTGTACCACATGTGCCTGACTAGCACGAAAATACTGTTATTACATACTTGTAATGTTAAAAATATCGCAAATGCCCCTAAAATTTGGAAAAAAATTCCTAAAATTCCTCCCTAAAATTTTGAAAAATCCTAGTGCTAGCCCTGCATGGGCTACATTCAAGAAAAAGAAAAATAATTATCGTCAACCTAGCCAGGTTTTGCTGCTTTTTTCATAATTATAATTGATTCAACTGTATTGCATGATATTTTTGATTAAATTATATTTCCCAGTGGTATATACTTTTTACAGTATAACTACGAAATATTAGGTGTTATGATTCATCAAACTTCGAAAAAACATTTTTTTCAAAAGGTTTCCACAATTTTAGCCAATATTGTTAATACAACTAGATAAGAGATTCATTGGCGATTTCAGCTGTCATGTGACATATTTTGTTATTCTAAAATCATCACATTTCTGGAGAATTCGGAATGGAGATTGAAAAAAATTCCGAATTTTTTGAAGGTTCTTATGTTAAGGTGAAAAAATTGTCACTTAAAGGACTACCGTAAAATCCCGTTAATCCGCCCCCCTAAACACGACGGAAATTCGTAAAATAAGCAGGGGCGGGGCGCTTACACGGTATTAAAACTGTAGTATATGATATTTATGGGTGGTGGGGGGGGGGGGGAAGATGCTAATGGCAGATCATCGCAAAGCATGCATTATTTTAATAAAGTAACAAAAGAAAAACATTTTGAAAAAAAAAAATGATAGACAAAATAGAAAAAGACTATAACTTCACAATTAATGGCGATTTCAGATTATAGAAAATTCTGGATTTCAGAAGCTTTGAAACTGGAATGCATTTAGATAAATAATAACACTAATATCTGTTATTAATATGGTAACAGAAAAATAAAAGGAACTTAATAATTTAAAATAATTAAAATACACTGAGAAATTGTAGCTGAAAACGTCCTGAAGTAATTTCGAGAACTAGTAACATTTTATGCGGTGTCGCCATCTGTTGTAAGTTAGGAAGATTAAATAACCATTTTTTCTTTTAAAATCAGGATTTCGTATCTATAAATGTTAAATAAATAATACAAATCACAAAAATTGAGTAGATATATAACGAATTGGTAGTGTTGCCAGATTATTAAAACAATAAATATTACTACCATAAAGACAGCACAAATTACGCTACAAATTCGACTGTGTATCGACAATTCGATTGATCTGATCAATCAATCGATATATATTTTTGTGATTGGTTTTCATAATAATGTTAAATACGACTGTAAATTCTTTAATAAAATACTCTTTTAATGAAAATATTTTCCACGCAGCATCAAACACACATTTTTTTAACTTATTTCATGAGAAACTTCCACTATCGATATGTTTATTACCTTCATATCGCCATGGAGATAAATTTACAGCAAAACTAATGTTTAAACTAATGTTTAAAACTAATGTTGAATGGTTATATTGCTTTTTCATATCGACAATGTGTTTGTACATGTTTGCGATATATCAAAGAATCGTCACGCCTTTCTGATCCGTCGGAAAATAAAAAACACTCGGGAGATAAAATTTTTGGTGTTGATCTTGACGCGCACGGCAAAATTTCTTTTGGGGGAGGGCGCTTTCTCGGGATTTTTTGAATTTTCCAATTTGTTTACAAAGTGGGAGGGGGGCGCTTAATCGGGAAGGGCGGATTAACGGTATTTTACGGTAAGTTCTTTCTAAACTGCTTACAGATCATATTTTCTATGTTTACATGTTCATGGGAGACACTGAACATGAAAAAATATAAAGAAAAAAATATCAGAATGCAGTCATAACATTTTGAATATATTATTTTTATAAAATTTAATTTTTTCCAATTTGGGAAAAATTGAAAAATACCTCTCGGAAAAAAAAACAGTTTTTTCCCAAAGTTTCCTGTTTTTTTCTGAGCATTCCCATCTCTAGTACTAACACCCATAGTAGACCCCTCCCCCTGTCACTCCAATCGGCATAGTTATATTTCATACATTATTTTAAAATTTTAAAGCATGTTTTTTTATTTAGTGAAATAAAAATTTTAAATACATCTATCTGCGTGTACTTAGCTATCAACTATTGGGCAATTCCACCATTCTGTGTGTGACTTTTAGAGTGTTTTTTTTTTTTTTGCAAATTGAGACAAATTTGGAAGTGAAATTAATTAGATAATGTTTTACTTTTTTATTGCTATTACAGGCAGGGTTTGTTGATATATATCTTGATTTATATCCAATATTTATTTTCAAAATATCCTGATTTATTATATTTTCGATATTTTAAAATTTATTTCCAAAACATTGTGCATGATATTTTCAGTCAAAACAAGTGTAAATGAATTTTTTATTGGCTGTGTCGTTCTACAAATAAAGAACTTGTCTCTAGCAATATGTATATAATAATTATGAGAGAGACTAATTATGATAACTAATAATTATTAATTATGAGAGAGAATATTTACTTAGAAAAGCTACTGAAAGACAAACTGTCTGGTTTAGATAATAAGTTATTTCCAGCTACATTAGAAATAATCTTTTCTGGTTTTGGTTTAGTTCCATTTAAACTGTGCATAACAGGTTAGGAAATGAAAAAGCAGAAAAATTTACAATTATGTTCAAAATTTGCAATAAAAACAAATTATTTCGTATTTAAATTTTTTTTTGTATAAAACATAAAATTTTCTTTAAACGTGATATTAAATCCTGCAGGGTTTTTTTTTTTTTTTTGTGAGTGTAAAATGCAAATTGTCTCTTTTCAATTTTGTTATATAATGAAAAAAGAAAAGACATTTAGAATTTTGTTTTATTAAGTTTTCATGCTAAGTGCAATATGTTTCAGTTTCTAATTTATATTAGTTCTGAAAATATTTCTAATCATAGATAAGTTGACTATTTTTGAAAATACCGGATATATATCAAAATATCTGATATTTTTTATATTTTCGAAAATATGATATTTACGAACCCTGATTACAGGACACATACAGAATCATTTTTGTAGTGACACCTTTAGTCTCTAAAGTAATAACATTTTTTTTTTTAAATAGTAAAGTCGTTGTTACGTGTGTGACTCAGAAAAATCGGTACTTCTCTATTATCCCGTCGACCACTTTTCATAACAAAAAACTATCGCCAAACTGTCAGATTAAACGTCAAAAATGCAGTCCCATTTACTGGATGTCAGAAGCAATAAAAGTGTTTGTTATGTCATCAAGTGGTTTTTAATTCGACATTTGCGTGTATTTTTCATTATGTTTTACTGATTTATTAGTTATTTCGGTACTTTTCGGTTAGCCCGGTGCCAGTGATTTATATACATATATATATACGTACATATATACATAGATACACATATCTACATCAGGGTTGTAATTTTAACCGGTCAAAACTGATTTTGACCAGGACACTGGATAAAAGTGGTTTTAACCGTCCAAAATTGGTCAAAATGGTCAAAAGTGGTAAAAAATGATCAGAACTGCTACAAATAGTTTTAAATAGTCTTAATTATAATAATATTTTTTTTTCAATTAAAAATAACTTAATAAGTAATAAAAAGTAACAGTGCAGTTAAAAAAATACACTGACAAGTGTATGAGGTTCATTAGGAAAATATGCTTATACAATACAATAAGTGTTAAAAATTTAAAAATGGACTATGCAATTGTAAAAATATAATTCAGTTGCAGTTAATAACACAAAACATGGCACATATGCGGAATCCTGGTCTACATGGGTAAAAGGTATTGATTAAGAAAAGAAAGAAATAGCAAGACAGTGGTTACATAATATTGATCCTACATTTTTGCCTCTTGTGATTGCATTTCAAGCAGAATCCTCACCATATCCAAAATCCTATTTTTCTGTGAAAGTGTAAAAGATACAGTTGGACCCGATGTCTGGTCGGCAGCAATGAAGAAGATAATAGGCATTAATATGAAATTTGTTGAATTTACATGACATATAATGAACTATTGTGTTAGCTCTTCATCAATAGAAAGATTATTTTCTAAGTTTGGAATAATCCAAAATAAATTACGAAACCATCTAAGTTTAGAGACAACTGCGAAACTTGTTACATGTACATATATCACTGGCGCCCGGATAACCGAAAAGTACCGTTATTTCATTCATTAAAATAACTGTGTCCTTAAATTTTTATATTTTATTTATTTATTTATTTTGATATTCCAATGGCAACGTTCTCCCATTTATTTGGAGTTTCAGTTTGACGATAGTTTTTTGTTATAAAAAGTGGTCGACGGGATAATAGAGAAGTACTGCAAAAATCACACACGTAATAATGACTTTACTATTTTTATAATTAAAATGACAACCAATGAAATTTTTTTTAATTTTATGTCTTATTTATGTTATATATTTTGATTAAATTATTATACAGTTTATTTGTGTATAGATTAAACAAATTGTTTCTCAATGTGCATATTAAATGGTGTAAATATAAAACAAATTGCTTCTTAATATGCATATTAAATGGTGTAAATATAAAACAAATTGCTTCTCAATATGCATATTAACCCGCCAGCGCACGGGTTGCAAAAACGTTGTTCATAAAACATATACACACTTGGGTCTCACAGACCCAAGCCGTGCACTGGAGGGTTAAATAGTGTAAATATATAACACAAATTGTTTGTGCATTTGATACATTGTTAGCTATATCATTAAAGTATAACAATCTAATAGCATTTTAAAATTTTAATAAATGTTGCCAAAAAGTGCTTTTGAAATTTTTTCTTTTCTTACCAAAATTAACCTTGCCACTTTATAACAAAGAAGCATCTTAATTTAATACTATTGTTTTATTTAGGCAATGTGATTGATTTGAAAAAAATATTTTGGGGAAAGAAATAATATTACTCGCTTCAAGATTTAATTGATACTTTTCCATTATAAGACCAATGTATACCAATTGGCAAGACAGAGAAAATGGGCTTTGAGAGAAAGAAATTTTTCGTGCATATTTTCTGGTAACCTATTCCCTGTTTCATGTACACAAGCAAATTTTTCAATATTTATACAATTTAATTACTATAATCAAGCTATTTATCTATTTTTATATACAAACAGAAGTAAATTGTATATAAAAAACAATCACCATAATATATATAAATAAAATGTTTATATATGCATAAATGCATATATAAACAAGCATAAATGTTCATCAGGTTTGTTTCCATAGCTGTTTAAGTCATTTGGAAACAAATCTCAGTTTCTGAAACCTGAATTTCACCGAGCTTTTAGAAAACACTAAACCCCCTCTAGTGGAAAAGTACCATAATTTATTTTTAAAAGAGAGGTGGGGGGGGGGGGGGGGGATTTTTAAGCTTCTTTCTCTCTTGAAAAAATAAAATGAATGTATAAAAAATTTATTTTTTTATTGAATAAAAATTATTCTTACTTGCAGGATATGGAGTCTCTAGCATCGGAAAATAAAGTACAGATATGCATAATTGATTCTTGGAAGCTCATTAGTTTAGAGTTGAAGAAGTATTGTGATATTGTACATTTAGGAAGAAAACACATTTCAGCAATTGTAGCCCATAATACTGCTCTTTCTAATGTTAAAAAAGCTGATATTAGCAACACAGAATTATACAAGATGGATCCTGACATCAGTAAAAAGCTGCAGTTTAAGATCAAAATAGAAATTTCTGATGAGGAAGCTGCAGTCAATAAAATTGTGTAAGTAAAATAACTATTTTAAACAATAGAAGATATTTTAATTTTGTACAAACAATTCAATATTTATGTATTTTTTTTAACACCCTATATTTTTATTGCTAATTTACTAATTTTATATGCAGAGCTTGACACATGTGGTTTCCAGGTTATCACTGGTGACCAAAATATTTTAACTGGTATCTGTGTTTATATTACATTTCAAAATGAATTCATTAGCTGAGTTGAAGAGTTTACAAGCAATTGATAATATATCATTATTATAGTAATTATTCTTCCTCAATTAATTTAAAGAAAATATGAGTTTTTGAAAATCTATGATTAAATAATGTATAGTGTGTGTCGGCAGGGGGCATAAATGTTTTTTACCGGCAATTAGAAATTTTTGCTGATGACTGGATTTTTTTTTCTATTTGTAGAGCCCTGGTTATATGCATATTATGCGAGTTATTATTATTTTTTCTCTAATTAAAATTAAAACATTAAATCAGCAGATTGAATTGGAGAATGGTAATGATGTTTACGTTCAAATGTGTTTTACAAAAATTTGCTTTTTTCAACAACACTTCCATTGCAAATGTTGTGAGTAGTGATTGCTCCTTCATTAGATTAACTGACTTGATTGACTATATCAGCAATGTAAATACAAACTTTTAATAAACTTAATTACATAATTTGGCAGATACAAGTGTTGAAGAAACTTTGTAATACACTTTCTTATTTGTAAATTTTAAGTGTAATTTTGAATAGATGCAAAGTATAAGATCAGGGAAAAGAGAGGGTATGACAAGCTACGGCTGCCGAAGGCAGTCGTACTTCACCGCCGAATCCAGATTCTCGTGAATCCATACGAGGTCACGACCAAGAAGGGCCGGTTTACCCGGACACCTCCAATGTGGTGCTCTTCGGCCGGGAGAGAGACGAGGGCGTGAGTTTCCTGCGTCTCTCTACCCTTTCCCAAATGAATATCGACAGAGGTTGGTGCGACATGTGGACATGTGTCCAAAGACAAAAGACACCACCCCACGACACTTGGGCGGACGGTGAGACGATCCGACGGCTTCATAGCCGGAACCCCAAAGAGGGAACCGGGTGAGAAGAGAGGGTATGTAATTAATTTGCATTTTAATTGCACAGACCTTGCTTTCCCTTCCTTGACTGGGGAGTTGGGGTAGGTTAGCTTTCAGCACTATTATAATACATAAATATAAGCCCTATGGTAATTACTTATGATTATGTATTTCAGAAAATATTTTAAATTTACCAGTAAAAGTTCTCTATTGGAGTATTTTAAAGAAAGGTAGATAGAAAATAAGCTTTAAAATATTATGTTATATGATAATGAACAGAGGAAAGTATATTCAACAAGGTAAATTATATCCAATGGTTGGAGCATCATAGTTGAGATTTTTTCCAAAAGAGTGAAAATATGCCAGGACCAGGACTTAAACTTTGGCTTGCTGTGTCAATGCTCTCCCTACTGAGCTATCCCAAAGATATCTTGGCTGGCATATTTCCTGGCTTTTGATATAATTTACCTAGTTGAATATACTTTCCTCTGTTGATTATGACCTAATTACATGGTATACAGGAGTTTCTATGCTATTTCAGATTCATCATGTAAAATGCTATAGTTATAGCTCAGATGAATGAAATTAATGCAGTTTGCAGCCTTGTCCAACAAGTAAATAAGAGTGAAATATGCCAGCCAGGATATCGTTGGGATTGCTCAGTAGGGAGAGCATTGGCACGGCAAGCCAAAGTACCCAGGTTCGAGCCCTGGTCCTGGCATATTGTCGCTCTCTTGGAAAAAAATCTCAACTATGATACTCCAACCATTGGATATTATGTTATAGTGTGTGTCTAATATCTTTGAGAAATTTTAAATATATTTAATTTAGTTCAATAAGAATTAAGACTATAGAAAAGTGTCTACTAAGCTAAAAGAATCTATTGGCTACTGATTACTCACCAGGGGTAGGGAATTTTCAGAAAATCTTAACAGCTGAGATTTTATTTTTCCTGCCAGCAATATACAGTAGAAAATTGTTATGCGAAATGACTGTAAAAAATAATTAATTTTGTAGCATATTCCCATGGCAACATTTTTATAAAATGAAGAAAAATGTACAACAGAGGAAAGTTTGAATAGAATAGAACTTTACATTGCCTCAATTGGTACAAGTGTAAAACATGGCCAAGGAAAAGAAAAAGGGGTATATTTTCTATAGCCTGACATTTTTTAACCTATTCGCGATGAGCGACACATATAGGTGCACAAAATCATTGAATTTCAACACCGATAATTTTAAAACAGAAATTTTCATCTTATTTAATCATAGCAAATCATCGATTAAATAAGGCAAAAACTCCAATATAAAAATAGTGGTGCATAGACATTAAAAGAAGTGTGCTTAACACTTATCATGAAGGAGTTAAAAGGTTGCTTAAATATTCACTCACCCCATTAAAGAAACCACTTGCCAGTGGCAAGTAGATTGATACAATTGCCCACTTCTGCTATTAACTAAACATTTCATTTTTCAGGTATTTTTTAAAAATCATTTCTCTTTTTTTTTATTATTATTCATGCCTATATTATATACATTTTTATCTTTTTTAATAGGAGTAATTTACAGTCTTGTTATACTCATATCATGGGAAAAGTGGACAAGATTTTAAATGTGTATAAAGAAAGCAACCTCAGTGCTGATGAAATTATAAAAGAAAGTTTGACCTCATTGTCAACAGCTGAGATGCTAGAACTTATTGATAGGTTTAAAAGAAGCTTTAGTGATAGGTAACTGCTCATTATGTTGTGCATTTTTTATTATTACTATTATTCTTGTATTATTTTTCAACACTTAAGTCATTTTAATTTTGCTTCATTTTTTCAAGTATGATTTTTTTTTCTTTGAAATATGTAGCATTATATGAAATCTTGAATCTGCTTGTTTGTCTATTGGTTAAGATGCTGGTTGTTAAATAGTCGAAATATGTCAGGTGTGAATCCAGTAGGGTCACTTGACCCGAACCTGTAAATTTTGTTTGAAAGTCAACCTGAAATCCAGTCCAATCCCAATGAAATAATTTTTGTTGACCTGAAACCTGATCTCAACTCAATATTTTTACTCAAAATCCAAAATGAAAGAAAATTCATTCATATTTTAATGCAATTATTGAAAAATATTCTACATATAATATAAATTTTCTAATTTATGTAGAAAAATGGACGCAGGATCTTGATTAAGAACTGGGTACATTTTCACCACTACTTCTAAATAATTATTTTCATGTTAAGTTTCACAAAAATTCTCCTTTTAAACAAGGCACTAATTTATTTGAAAAGAATGATACTTTCTTGAAAAGCCTGTGCCATATGTGCTCATGACTTAATCTGGCTTTGCATAGTATATACAGAGTGATTTGCTACCATATGAAACTTTGATACTACCATACAAACTTTGAATGGTGATACAGCTCACTAAAACAAGCATTTTTTGTATAAGAAAGCTGGATCACAATCTATTAATTCAATCATAAATACAGGGTGTCTGACTGCAAGTCGAATACGAGTTTTTTCTGCAACTTTAACAGTAATGAAGGCCTTTTACCAATAGATTCAACAGGCTTACTTTACTCTGTGTAAAATATTAGATATCATGGGAAGTTCTGCTGTAATTAGGTCAGTTATCCATATGTACTGTGAGCCATATGTACATTCCAAATTAAGTTGTGTTATGGTCAATGTTGTTTGGATGCAGATCGTAGCTGTTTCCAGTAGTTTTTGGGATGTTATCACTTTTCATAGAAAGCAGAGTATGTCTGTTGAAAATATTGGTAAGATATCTTCATTATTGTTAAAGCCATGAACAAAACACTGGATTCGACTTGCAGCACATATTTATGTTGTTTGGATGCAGATTGTAGACATTTCCAGCAATTTTTGGGATGTTATCACATTTCATAGAAAGTGAAGTATGCCTGTTGAAAATATTGGTAAGATATTTTTATTATTGTTAAAGCTATGAACAAAAACTCAGATTTTACTTGGAGTGAGGCACCCTGTTTTTATAACTCAATAAGTGGATTGTAACCCAGCTTTCCTATACAAAAAATGTTTATTTTAGTGAGCTGTACCACCCCTCAAAGTTTGTACATGAGGTAGCTACCCTGTATACAGTAAAACTGCAGGGCTGTGGAGTCAGAATTAGGCAGATTTTTAGGTATAAGAAGTCTGAGTTCGAGTCACTTAAAACATGCCAACTTTAACTCTAGACTTTTATTGGACAATTTGAAGCGAAACTATACCAATTATATTTCATTTAAATTTATAAACTGAATTATTTTTGGATTCTATCTATATGTATTATAAAGAAAAAATGTGTCTACCAGTAACGCAGGGATCACTCTAGAGAGTTTCAGAGGGGCGGCATGCCCTTTCTAGATAAGATAAAATCCCACCCTCCTTGTCCTTTTTCCAGGTAGAATTCTACCCTCCTGTTATGTTGATAATTTGGATTTTGCTAAATAAGTTTTTTAAAAAAAATGTTCATAATTTGGATTTTTCTAAATAAGTAATTAAATAAATAAATAAATAAAAAAGTAATTAATTAAATTAATAAATAAATGGGGTTATGATATCTTTAGGCTGTTTTATTTACATTGTTACTTTTTCTAACTTAAGGATATCTCTAATTTTCTGTCAGACAATAATTGCAAATTACTCCATATTATATCATATTAATTTTTGTTGTGTTCAATAACGTTTTGAGGAGATTTTTTTTTGTATTGGCTCGGCGCCCACCGATGTAAAAACCTTTTCCTCGAATAATTATGAATATAATGTATGAAAATTCAAGTTAATAATACTTCAAAATGTATTAAAAAAAATAGCTAAAGTTATATCTGGTTCATAATTTATCTTTGAAAATATGTATTTAAATGTAAAAATATTATTATTTTAAAAGGTTTTAGAGATGTTCTGTTAAAAAATGTATGTCTAAATTTTCGTTTCATATTTTACTAAGCACGTGGTGCCGATGTAACGATGTTTTTTGTATCCTTCCGTGGCAATCGGACCACGTTTTTATATGTGTTTTTACTCCCTTTTTAAATCAATAATTACTGTAAAAGAAAGTATGCAAAATATAAACTGTACATCGATAAGCAAATTTTGAAATAATTTTAAATTGAACAACGTGTTGAATCATCGTCATCTTTGGCACGCCATCGGACTATTTGCCGTGGCGTGAAACGAAGGTGCGCGATGGCAAAGGGATAAAAGACCGCCGACTCACGGAAAGAGGGACTGGAGACTTTTTCGACGATCAGAGGCGGCAGAAAGAGCGAGCGGAGTCCGGACGACATAGCGAGAGGAGCCCGGAGGACGTCGATGGCTAAGAGAATTGGAGTGCTTTTGACTTCTAGAGCGAGAGATAAAGATTTCCAATGGCAATGAGACTTGGAGTTTTTTTTAATCAGAGACAGAAGGAGGGAGAGCAAGAATGATGATATATGATTGTTGTTTTAAGACTGAAATTTCCGTCTATTTTGTAGTTGTGGTCGACCACGTGGTGAGCTTATAATGTCAATGTAAAAGGTATTACAATTTTTTTTACTCCGGAGTAATCTAATATTAATAAATCAATATTCATTAATTAAGCTAAACATGTAAAAAGGGAAATTAGACTGTTATACTAATTCACTATGTATGTTTTTCTTGTACTTTAATTCAATATTATTTAACTTTTAATAAACTTAATTTTTCAATTTATAAAGAAAATCTCTATTTTCTTTTCTATTTTTGTTCTACAGCAGCAAATGATGTTACGTTCTTTATTTAGGTTTTAGTCCAAATGCTATACGATCAAGGTTTTCTTTTTCACCATTAATTTCAAATGTGTACAAAAGTTCTAAATTTTTTTTGGTAGATTGGTTTTTTCTACCACGTGTTTGTGTCTACCTAAGGAAGTCTTAGGTACGACACAACACTCCTTCTATTCCTGCTTTTTTTGCATTGTACTTTACAAAATTCTTTACCAATCTTTTATTTTTAGAAATGCTAGTATGGTATGTCAGGAGTATACTCCTCTTTCCCTCTTTATTTCTCTGTGAAATGCCCTGGTATGTCTAATCTTTGACTTTGAGTGATTCATTTTTCCATTGAACAAGACATAAAATAAAGGGTAACTAAGGATCATTGGTTAATTTCACCTTCTCTAGTGAAATATAGTATTAGATCAGGCATTCTGGCCTTTGACTACATGATAACTTACATAAGTTATCTAAAAAATTTGAGAAGTAGATTTAGAACTTTTATTTTGTAGCTTTTTCAAAACCAATTTTGCTAAAACAGCGAAAAAGTTATCTGATGAATAAAAGTTTTAGAGAGAGACTTTTTTAATATCATAGGAAAAAGGGGAGATGACTGTGAATACAGTAAGTAAACAATTTTACAATAAAAATCAAGAACGTAAGTTTCATTTTGCTATTTTTAATACTTTTCAAACGGTGAAGCTATAGAAATTAGAAATGTTATTGGATCTTTTAAATTAAGGATTACTTTAACCTGTTTCCAGATTTCCCTCCCCTACAGTATATTGGTATATGCACTTACTACAAAAATGCCCTTTTTATGAAATGGTGTGCCCTTATTATGTTATGTGCGCCCTGCCCTTTTTTATGTTCTAGAATTATCCCTGAATAGTGCTGACATCTCATATTGGCAATGGCCTGAGCAATCAATTTTTTATATATATTTATTTTTTAAATTCTCTCTTTTATCCCCAAAGATTTATGGCATCATTAATTCCATTTTTTATTAGCGACATTGGACAGGCTCTCTAATCATGAAAATGCAAGAATTTTGTTGTTGCATTTCAGTAAAATGTTTGTATAGTAGAGTGCAAAAAAAAAATCTACCTAATTAAAAAAAATAAATAATTTAAATCTGTTTTATTATGATTGCTTTTTCTGTTTTAAGGTATTGAATGGATGGCTACTAAGAATTGTAGGTTTCTGAAACAATTAAACTTCTAATTAGATAATACTAGGGAGAAAAATCTATATTTTTATACTTTAATTAATAAAATTATAATTAGTAAATAATAATAATTAAAAATTATAAGTAATTTTATTAGTCAATAGCACAAATAATAATTCAAACAAATACCATGGCAGCTCTTCTTGCACTTGTTGTATTTTGTAAAATTACTGTAATGACATGAATTTTAAATTCACACACGAGTATGCGTATGCCAATAAAAAAAAATTGTAAAAATTAATTACATCTGTTAATTCATACATACTCACACAGTAAATACTATTAGAGTAAATACTATAAAAAAATTGTGAATCAGGATTTCTAACGAATTTTTTTCCAGCTTCCTGGATTTTTTACTATTAAAATAGTATTGAGTGCATTGTATATCAGTAAATACGGTATTTAAAAACAACCCTGTATAAGTGCTGTAATTGTAGGTATTCAGTGCAAATGATAATGGTTTTTATACTTATTTTTTAATAATGAATTTTAAAAGACTTCTCACATGCATGATTAAAATTTGAGTTAATAAAATGTAGAAAATAAATAGCTGCTCATCAAAGATAATATATGTTAAAGATTTAATTATGACAAAAATTGCTGTTGCACTTAAAATTTTTATTGAGAACTTTTCAGCTTATGTAACCTTTATACTAAATAAATTTAATTGTTCCAAAAAATTATAAGATCTTTAACATGTAGTTCAAATAATGAATTGTTTAAACAAATATTAATATATTCTGATACTTTAATTTGAAGTTCAAGGTAATATGAAAAAAATCCAAATTAAATAAAAGGTGTGATTTTTAAAGACAATTAAGAAACAAAACAGTATTAATAAGTACAAATACTATGTAATTATTCTTACCTTTAAAATTGCCATCTTATAAGTACAATACCATGCTGCAAAAAGAAACACTTTCCAAAACATAACCTCAGCCACCAACAAATAAACAACTTCAAATTTTATTGGCATATTCAGAATTTATATATGTTATGAAGTATTACTACACATTTATTAGAGTTTCATTTGAAGAAGTTCAAATTGTTGTTTGTGTTTGTCTCTTTATACATGGTATATGTTCAACTGAATCCTGAATTTCGCTTCAGTTCAGTAATCTAATGATATTTAGCACTACTCACTCTTACAAATCTTTTGTGCATGGAGAGGGATTTCAAAGATGTTACAGCACCCACATACAACATTTTATTGTTTTGTGCTATCATATGCTGCTGGTGAAATTTCTTGTCTTATGTCCTATAACAAACGAGTATGCTGTAGTCCCAGTAGCAGAAAGTTATGATTGTGTCTATGACAGCAATTTAGCGGGATGAAAATTGTCTGCAGGAGTAACATGTTGCAATTTTTTTATGTACATTATAAATATAAGCATTAAAATAAATAGGTTTTTTTCTTATTAATATTATAAAAATACAACTATATTTCAGTTAAAATATAACCTAAATGAGTAAATAGCAAAACTAATATTTTATTAAAAAATAATAATAATAAATGTAAAGTGGTCCTTTAAGGTTGAAGTTAAGTCTAAATCTATTTAAAATTCTATTGAAATGTAGTGTAACTCTATTGAAAACAATGTATAGTTTTTTACCTTGACTAATTGGTGAAATCCACAGTACAAATAAAGACAGTGATATTAAGGAGGGGGGAGGAAATCACATATATTGTATTGTTAGTGACTGTCACATATATAACAGGTCAAAGGTCAGCTGCACATACGTCTGGTGTAAAAGGAAACCAAGTTTCATCTTCAAGCTCACACTAGGGTTCCGATATTTTTAATTTTATCAGAAACCTACTTGTAGTAATAACTGCAAGGTGTAAAAAAAAGTCTGCAGCATGCATCGCTTGTTACACATTTTCTGCTACCGAAACTATAGTCGTCACAAAACTTTCTTTTATATTATTCTAATATATTAATTAATTTAAATAGTTCTGTTTCATACTAGTATCTATGAAATGTGTTGCATTTCTTTGGATTCAACTCAGAGTTACACTGTTTGGTGGATAAAAAAATGTACAGTTCAACAACTTCCCCTATTGGGTACTTGAATACAAATTGGATCTACATACATATTTTTATTTAATAACTTGAAATATATAAGTTGGTGCATTTCTTGATGTTCATGATTTCAAAATGATTGCCTATTCAATTTTATTTGCTTCTGTGCCTTTTTAAGATGTATTTTTACTATTTTAAGTATATCATTGTGATATTAAGAGTATGTAAAGAGCTTTATCACAGTAATGAAAATCACATTTGAATATGAAAACAAACATAAAAGTTTAATGGCACAGGAAATATACAAAATAAGAGATGATTACTGGAAAAGATACTGGCCTTTTTCCTATTTAATAGTTAACATATAAGAGTGCAGTTATGCTTCTTTTCTGAAGTTAATCATAGAAATATGAATTTATTAAAGCCATGGACCGGATTGCATTTTAATGATTTGATTCTTTTTGTTTGAATATTGCTTTTCAATCTCGCATCATTATCTATACTAATAAACGAAAGTTTCTTTCTGTGTGTGTCTGTCTGTCTGCGATGGCATCAAAATCTAGCCCACCTAGAAGTCTGAAAATTTAGGTGTGGATAGTCAAAGGTCTGACCATGTGCACCTGAGTCTCAGAATTTTAATATTTTGATAATTACTCAAGCTATTAATTAGAATATCATTAAACATCGCATCGAAAATGCCATCTTTTAAATCAAAATGGCTAAGATTACGATAAGAACTTCTGTTGTGGATTTGCCAGCGGAAATGAACGGAATTTGAAATTATTTTACTAATTAGTGAATTTTAAGAAAACTAAGATATCAATTTGAAAATTTCTGAGTATATGTAAAAAAAAAAAAAATTCTGCATCAGACTATGCAATTTTTGAAAAATTTGGCCAGTAATTTTTCTTAATTTATGCAAAAAACTGCCGGTGCCAGTGAAAAAAATTAGAAAGTTTCAGACAGGGATCTGCTTTCATTAAAAACTGAACTACAAAGAGATCTGTTTCTCTGGCTGATCCCTCCATTTAGTTTGCGAAAATGAAAGAAAATAATTGCCAATTTTTACTAATGAACAAAAATTTAGATAACTAATTAAGATAGATCTGAAATTGAGGATGGGAAGTGTTGTCATCTGCCGGCTATTTTAGCGTAGAGTCTTTGTTATGTTCAAATTATCAGAAAAATTTAATTCTTTTTTTTTTTATGATCGCGTTAATGTAGGTGAAGGTGGTTTTCTTGAACAAATTATTCGTTATATTTGTGGGTATGGGGAGTGCCTTGCTCTGATTTGCACAAAACAAATTCTATTTATCAGAAAGTGGAAATAAAGGATTTTCAGTGAGCCATGCAAAGCAATTTTAAATAAATAATTTATACAAAATCGGGTTAAAGATATAAAATCATACAAACTTTAGATTTGTTTAATTTTTTATCATGGGCCCGAGCAACGCCGGGTGGGTCATCTAGTATATATATATATATATATATATATATATATTTAGCAAATACTGTTGGGGAAATATTAGTCGATTACTAAAGTAGAATTTATAATATAAACAATTCTGCAATTGAATTATTGTGTTTTGAAAGATTAGATTACAGTGATAATTCTAGCTGTAAAATCATGGAATGTGACAAACACTTATTTTTTAAAGAACACTTTTTTAGAAAAATACTTTTTTGTTTATCATTTACATTTATGATTACATGTGAGGTATTGTTTTGAAATAAAACTTGCATACAATGAAATCTATTACAGTACATTTATTTTTCAGAATGTTACTTAAATAAAATCCTTATAATTTTTTTTATTTCATTGAATAAATTGTATGTGCTACAGAATTTTTTTTTTAATATATATTTAATTTTTCTCTGCTATCTAGTCATGATGGTCGAAAGTATACCCCTGGTTTCTTCTATTTTACGTATGATGCTGATAAAATATTGAGTGCTTGGGATACTACGGAAATTATGTCCTTGAAAGAAGGTATGAATTGTATTATTTTTCACAAGTTATTTTCTATGAATGTATTTGACTATTATTTATAGTAAGTCCTAAGTATTAAGCAGTTATTTTTATTTTATAGTAATTGTCAGTGTTAAATAACAATTTTTTTCTCTTTTATTAATATATACATTATATTTGGTGAATCTTAAAATTTTAAACTGTCTTTGAAAACATTTTTGTCTAAAAATTACAAACTTTACTGAAAATATAACCGATCTTACAACTTATAAGTTTCTTTAAGTAGTCCGTTATTTATGAAATTTTGGTTTAGTTTTTTCTGTTATTTATTTTGTTTATTTCTCAGGTATCAATCCAGGAAAAATTTTGGGCCTATTTAGGGCCCCTTCATAAAAATCTATAATAAAATGGGTCCCTTCACAGAAATCAATTTGATAAAATGGATCCCTTCACAAAATTCTATTCCATAAAAACTTACTATTTATTTTGTGATGTTTTAAAATGTGTAATTTGTAAACTAACAAGTTCACCAGAGAGGAAAACTTCAGCAAAAGAATTTTAAAAGTTTTTTTTGTTTATAAATGCTTGGTTTGAATTTAATTAACTGAATTTCAACTTTCATTACAAAATGTTATTTTTCACAAAAATATAATAAATTTCACAAAAATAAACTATACTTTTCACAAAATGGTTCCCACAGGGGAAAAAAAAAAAAAAAAAAAAAAAAAAACCCTGCATCGACCTGGTTCCAATACTGATACATGACTGGAAAATGGACAGTAAAAGTCAGTATATTTCAGATTGATCAGTATTTTCACAATTTAGTCAGTAAAGTCAATATTTTTTGCTTAATTACACACATTTTCTTTTAACATAGTGAGGGGGGGGGGAGTCTCCCCCTCCCTCATATCATCCCTCATATAAATGTATGCAGGTTAGTTGTTTAAAAAACTTTTTGTTTGTTTAAAACAACTGGTTTGTTTTAAATTATGTTAGTTTTGTATTTTATGAAAGGATTTGATAAAGATTTTGAGAAAACATGTCAGTAAGATTTTTACTAAAAAAGCAAAAACAGAAATAAGTTTAAAAGTAAAATTAAACCTTGTTTCTAAGTTTTATGCAAATGCAGGGAAATAACTACAAAACCACTGAAAACATAAAAAATCATTATTTATTTCATGTAGCAGTGTGCGAATATAAATGCAAAAATATTTAAATGTAAATATGTCAAGTGAAATTATCTGCCTTATTGATATTTAAATGTAAATATGTCAAGTGCAGGGGTAGTACTTGTCTTGAAATTCCTGAAAAAAATAAAAACGTCCTGATATGTCCTAAAATATGGTAGTCTGTCCTAATATTCCTGAAATTTTGTGAGTTTTGTGCTATATCAGCATTTGAAATCATCAAATACGGGGTAGGTGTACCTTTTTTACTGATGCAAAATTATCACGAAAGTCGCAATTTTCTCCAATTTTCTATTGTTAAAAATAGGGATTTTCATAGATTTGCGCAAAAAAATCTCAATATTTGGTTAATTACCAAAAATCACAATTTTTATCGATTAGTCATTAAAAAAAGTTTGCTATTTTCGTCTGTCAGTCACAAAAAATCACAATTTTTACCAGTCAGTTATAAAAAAGAAAATCTTTTGCAATTTTCGTCGATCAGTGAAGAAAAAAATTCCACCTTTCAGTAATGCAAAAATGTCAGTTTTTTAGCAACTTTGTCAAAGAGTTCTGGTAAAATTACTTTTCTTTTAAATGTATACTTTTACAACAACAACAACAAAAAAAAATGTGTACTATTTATGATAATAAAATGTATCGAACAAAGAGTTAAGCGTTTTTTCGGTTCGGTATTTCAAGCAAATGTGTCCTGAAATATCATAAGAAGTATGTCCTGAAATATCTCATGGGCTAGTACTACCCCTGCAAGTGAAATTATCTGCCTTATTGATATTGAAACAACACTGCAAGAAGCATTCCAGACAGTTGATTTTGAAAGTATATTGCACACTCTTAAGGCAACAATCTCTCCTTATCTCCCCTAACTATATCAAATTTCATACTATGTTAAAATAAAATTAATGTTAATTTATAATTTTAGATTAGTTTTCTCAAAGTACTTAGGAGTAAGAATAAAAATGTAACACATTTATTTTTAATAAACCTAAACTTTTATGCAGTTATTTTTACATTGTAATAATTTTCAGTGTTAAATAACAAGAATCAAATTCTCCCTCTCTCATTAATATATGCATTGTAATCTCAAAAATTTCCACCATCTTTGAAGATATTTTGTCGAAAAATTGCACTCTTTACTGAAAATATAACCTATCTTACAACAGTTATAGATTTAAGTAATATGACTTTCTTTCACATAATTTGTGAAACTTTACCTTAGTTTTTTTTTATTATTTATTGCTATTTATTTTGTTTATTTTCCTATACTAATGCATGGCTGGAAAATGGCCAGTAAAAGTCAGCACTATATTTCAGTTTGATCAGTAAAATTTCACTTTAGTCTGTAAAGTTAATATTTTTTGTTTAATTACCCACAAATTCTCTTTTAACAAAATCTCCCCCCGACCCTGTAAGCATAAATAAGGTGTACAGTCAGACCTCGTTATATGGTCACCCATAGGGACCTTTGAAAAGTGACCATATATGCAATAAAAGAAAATTGATGGCTATTTTTAATCTTAAACATGTTTGTAAGCATAAACAAAGCTAAAAACCATGAAGTTTTTAAAAACAGAAGTGTACATAATGTTAATTAATTATTTTGTTTTAATTTAAGTATGAAACTGAATGAAATAATACATACTACTATAATAGAAACTGATGCATTACTTACAGAATAATTTGGAATGTACAGTACAGTGTTTGAAATACTCATTTATGCAGGATTGTGTTTGCTTCGGTTTCGCTGTTGTTAGCACTACCTTTTCAAGATTATTAACAGTTTTAAAATGTTCTTCTGAAGCTTCTGAATGTGCAAAAAAAAAAAAACACCTAACAACATTCAGTGCCTTGAGAGTTTCTGCCTGAGTTACAGGCTGAATTTCCAATTCACTATCACTCTCTTCATCATTGCTTCCAGAAGCATTTAAATTTAACACTTCGGAGTAATGGACACTTCAGAAGATGTAGCTAAATCATTATCAATAGTTACGTCCGTTCGTTTAATTCACTGTCATTTACATCAGCAGCTTCACCGCATATTTTCTTGAAAGATAAATCGTGCCGGAACATAAATCTTTGAAGCCATCCGTTGCTAGCATTGAAATCGGATTCTCCTAATTCAGCTGCAATTTGTAAAGCAATTTCTTTTAAGATGAAGGAAGATATTGGCATTTTTATCCAAATCACAAGCGCTTGCTCATGAAGCACGTTCCCGTTTTCTCTTTCCATTTTTGAAATCTGAAGTACATGATTTTGATAAAATATTGTTTACGGTTGTCCTTGGAATTCCATGCATTTTTGCAAAAGCCGCTTTAGATAAATTTGATGTTTGAAAAGATTTTATCAGTTCTTTTTTTTTCTTTAAATGACAAATTTTTTCGCTTTGCAGCCATGTTTACTTGCAAGCATAAGCAGTTGAAAGTGAATTCTGAACAAAAAAGCGGTGATCAAAAATATGTGAAACAATTTTGGAATTTTACTGGCGTGAAGGCGACACTTGTTCGGCACGTGTTCTTTTCCCTCCAGATTAGTGAACAAAGTTGGTTGCAATCCCGTTTTCTAAGAAATGAGAATGGAATGTGAAATTCTTTCAGTAACAAAGTGAAGGGTGTGGGGGAGAGAAAGAAGTCTTTTTGTAAGGGAGTCCCTGTCCCTTTTAAACGCTTTCCTCAATAAATTATATTGACAGCATCCACTCAGCTATACTAAAGTGGAAACAAAAGCGAACTTTTTCATTGATCGGAGGTATGGCTAGTCGCTTCCTGGAAGAAAGATATTGTCAAAAGTTAGTGACCACATATGCGGAAGCAAAATACACAGAATTTCTATTAAGTCAGCTGGGACTTTTCAAAAGTGACCATATATGCGGGACGACCATATAACAAGTTTGACTGTATATAGTTTCTTTTTGTTGTTGTTTTAAATTGTGCTAGTTTTTTTTTCTTTCTTTTATCATTTTACAAAAGGATTTGGTAAAAAAGATTTGTTATTTTTAAAAACATGCCAGTAAGATTTTTGCTAAAAAGCGAAAACCAAAATAAATTTAAAAGTAAAAGTAAACTAAATTTCTAATTTTTATGCAAATGTGAGGCAATAATTACAAAACCACTGAAAATATCGAAAATCATTTATTTAGTGTATCAGTATTTAATACAATCTTTTCATAGTAGGCAAATCTATTTAAAAAATATTTAAATGTAAATATGTTAAGTGAAATTATCTGCTCTATCAACACCTACTTGACTCTCTACAAAGCCTACGGACGAATTTGTGACGTCACTGTTCGACAACCGTTTCCCCCGATGGAATTTCACGCTCTTCTTGTGCGTTAAAAAATAATGAATTGTTATTTATCTTATGGATTTTTCCACTACATGATTTAATTTTATAGACAATTAAATCAAATATTTATTTCTCATTTTCTTCCTACTTTGTAAACAAAAAAAAAGGGTATTAATGTTTGTTTTTGTTTTTTTAACTATATAAGAATTTGTTTAACGGTTTTTCAAATCTGATAAATTCAAATTTTGCCGAATAAACATTAGTAAGTAAAAGTTTAAATATTTTTCTAGAGATTTTAATTTACAAGAGTTAAATCACATTAATTAATATTTAAAGAGAAAAAGAATAAAAACATTAATGCATTAAAGAATAATTAAAAAGAGTAATTAAGACAATTTGTAAATTTGTTAATAATAATTATAGACCAAGATATGTTAAAAAAAAAAAGTTTCAAAATAATTTATTCGTGAAAATACTTTGTATATCAACATTTATTTTTTCTTTTGCAAAATTGTTAAAAGTTTATTTTACTTATTTAATTTTCTAAGATTGTTTATTTATAAATAAATATAATTTTTTATTAATTTCTGAAAAGTAATATTTAAATCTATTATTGAAAATTTCATTTTGTTTCTTTTTTTTTGTATGAAAATAGTTTTTAAATGAAACAAGTTTACCAGAGAGGAACACTTCAGTAAAAGCAGGATTCCCAGCGTCAGGGAAAATCTGGAAAGTCATGGAATTTCAAAGTAGTCAGGGAAATTTAAAAATATATAGAAAAAGTCAGGAAATTTAGAAATATTTTCTAAAAAGTCATGGAAAAGTTTTGGAGAAAAAATGAAAAATGATGCGAAGTTCATCATATAGTCTCAGGAAAAAAAATAAAGAATTTTGAAGAGCAATCACAGAAAAAAAATCGCTAATTTTTGACAAAGGATTGCAAAAATAAGTAACAAATTTCGTTGTATGCCCATTTGGTCAGAGAATTTTTTTAGATTTGGTCAGGGAAAGTCAGGGAATTTACCAGTCATGTTTTGCTGGGAACCCTGAAAAGGATTTTAAAAAGTTTTTGTTAAAAAATACTTGGTTGGAATTTGAGTAACTGGATTTCAACTTTTGTGTGAAAATTATATGTGTGTTACTTACTGTATATAATTTATGTATTTTGTTGCCGCTTTGCTTATTTGAATTCACATTAGCCTCACAGAAGTTAGGCTTTCTTCTGTTTTCTCTTGTATTTTCAAACATCCTTTAGTGAAGTATTTCAGGGAAAATTTATATGTATAATAATAATAATTTATAATCAATGTTTGAGCCTTTGAAGATAGGGGGGTCAGGGGGTTAAGGTAATAATCTCCCCCTAGCCACTATGTCAAATTTTGTAATGTGTGAAATAAAATTAAATTAAACTTGTAAATTTTACTATTGTTTCTCAAGATAAGTCTTTAAGTATGTCAATTTAAAACTTCCATTTGTAATTTTACTTTCAAATATTACTTTAGATATTAACTATATCATACTTTTTTTTTAGAATTGGATCTCAAGCTTTTATAGTGTTCTGGTTGTAAAGTATTTTTTATAAAATCCGTTCTGGTTGTACAGAAGTATTTTTTTATAAATTGCATTTGTAAATAAGGATTTTTGGAAATATTTTCAATAAACATATGTTCATACATTTATTGTTGTATTTTGTAAAAGAAAACAAGACTCTTGTAAATATTTTCAATAAACGTATATTATTCATATATTTATTGGTGTGAAATTTATTATTGTTGTGTTCTGTAAGAGAAAACAAGACTGTGCTGTATGAGTTTACAAATAGATTATTTTAAAAATCTTTTATAGAGAATTTTCTCATAATTCAAAAATCACCCCTCCCCACCAAAAAAAAAAAAAAAAAAAAAAAAAAAAAAATCAGAAGGATGCGGCACCATACCAGGTTTTTAAAAAAAGTATCCTTCTTGTCTCATTCAAAAAATGACACTCTTTCTACCTTCTGTATTATTATTATTATTTTGCATATAAAAAACTGATTCATGACCTAAAAAGAGTGCCTGGCTTTTAAATATTAAAAATGGCTTTAGAAATCAATTGTGTCTTAAGAAAGTAATAAAGTGCCCTTAAAAATCTAAAAAATGCCTTTTCCTGTGTGCAGCATCATTTTGTTTTATTTTTTTTAATCTGGAGGAAACTGTTATTTTTAAAAAGAATATTACCATCTGCTATAATTTATCAAATTATTGAAAATGTTCCAGTGTGAAAAATTGAGCTTTGGAAGTAGTTTTTGCTTTTACTGAAATAATAGCACAAGAAAATCTCCAAAAAGCTTTAAATATATTTTCTTCTCTAGGCTAATAATAGACCATGGCAGCAGTTCACAGCCTATATCATGCTGAGCCCTAAAACCTCATTCAGAATAGCTTAGTTAAGTCACTTAAATTAATGTTCTCAAACACTGTAGTAATGCATGGAGGAGTCAAGCCTAGTTCCAGGTTGTGTGCTTCAAAAATGAAAACTGTTTCAAGTTAAGAATCTTAACTGTCCTAATCTGAATGGGATATAAGACTCAATGTGCTCTTTTCAGAGGCTTTGTGATCTAGGCTACTTAGAAGACTAATAAAGAAATATACTAGCTTCATTAAATCAATATTTTTGAAATGATAAGAATAATTGCATATGCAAATACTGCTTTTAGTATTTCACTTTCTGAAGAATTACAAAAATAAGATTTTTTTTTCCCTTTAATATTTTTGTAACGAGCGTCCTTTACAGAATTTTAAATTTTTACCACCGTTTTCTCAAATAGAAATTTTTGCCTAATCAAATCACAGAAATATTAGGATTAAATAAGGCAAAGCTTACAATAAAAAGTAACTGGTGGGAATAATCGAGGATTCTGATCATCTTAAGCGGCACATATAGGAGTCGCTCATCCCGAAGGCAGGGCTGCCATTTGCAACTAAAATGCTACTAAAAGCGACTATTTTCAGCATCAGGCAACTATGGCTACTATTTTATCCAAAAACCTTCAAAAGCGACTATTTTAGAGGAAAACCAGAAAAAAGGAGACTAGTTTCCAGTCCCAGCTACTATTTTTGTAAAAAAAAAAAAAAAAAAAAAAAAAAAACTCAGCACAAATTTTTTAACCCAATACCCCAATCTAATATTTCCGTATAAATTTTTTAAGTTTTTTATGCAATTTTTAAAATATGTAAAAACTTTCATTTGAAAAAAAAATAAATACTCTTTCAATATAAATGTAGTGCAAAGATACCAACATCCAAATTTCAGTGGAAAACTAATTACTGATTTTTGGTTAGGCTACCACCCATAACCCTTATGCTTTACAGTATATTTGTCCAATTTTTGATTGTTTTTAAAGGCATTTAACCCTTTAACTGTCGTATGAACCCCAAACGATTAACTGTATATTTGTTCACTATGCTGCTTGAATTTTATTTGTTTCTAACCTCGTATAAATGCTTCATTCCAAAAATTTAAATTAATAAACAAGCTGAAATAAATGCTACTTAGAAATAAGAAAATCTTGTTTTCTATCGCAGTTTTCCAATTTAATAACAGATTTAAAATGTTGAGAAAAACATTTAGAATATTGCCTTTTTTACTTATTTAGATAGCTTTATTTGGCCCATTGGTGTCTATAAAATCAGACTTTATTTTTTTCGGACGATTTTGCTATTTTATTTTACAAAAATTTCTTCTAAAGAATAGGTTAGTATGTACACGTACTTTCTTTATCAAATGCATCCTTTTTTGATAAAACCACTTTCAATTGGTTCAGTTAATTTTTGTTTACAAAATGGAAGTAAAATTGCAGCTAATAACATGCAATAAAAATTGTATTGTTTTTAGTTGCCTCACAGTAATGCTCAAGCACAAGATAAGAATATATTCAATTTAGTTTGGAAAAACCAAACTGCATTCTGATCGTATATCTCAGATGATAATTTAAAAAATTTCTTCTTTCTTTCTTTCCGTTTGTGTGTGTGATTTTATAATTAAAATACAAAAAGTAGAAAATTTGGATGGTAGTAGCATACCTGCCAACTCTTCTGATTTTTTCAGAATTCTTCTTAATTTCAACTCTACCTTCTGATTTTCTGATCAGAAAATAAAATCTTCTGATTTTTTTTTTTTTTTTAAATGAAAAAATGGTGTTCAGAAATATTTGAAGAAATTGCAGAAGTAAATTTTTTTAGTGGCTGTTTCTTGTCATCTGTTAAATTTAGCAGCCCAGCCACCAAAGCAACTTATAGTATATATTTGGAATTCGGTGCCAATAGGAACGAGGGGGGGGGGTGGAATTTTCAATTATTATGATGTTGAAGTTAGGAAAACTTGATAGCTGTCTCTCAGCTGATGCTTGCAGAGGATCCAGTATAACCATTAGCAAGCTTTCTCTTAATAATAATAATAAATTTGCTGAACTTTGAATTTAAATTTTCGAAATTAATGGATCATCTATTTGATAACAAATTTATCTAAATAATGAAGAACAAGTGGTACATTATCTATTAACAGGAACTTTTTTTATCAGTTGCTTAAAAAATGAAACTACCTTTAGTTTTCTAAAAGGAGAAGAGTTCAGATTTAAATAAAGTTTACTTTGCTTTCATTTAAAATAGGAGTAGTGAATTAAAAAAAAAAAAATCTTACAATGTAACTTTTTCTTTTTTTGTGGAAAAATTTCCATTTAAAAAAAAAAATGATGAAGATGATGATGTAGCCTGGAACTTATTACAGAATCAGTTCACAGGACTTCAATGTCAAAAAAATACCTATTATGGTACATGCAAATTCGTGCATTGCCATGTTAGGAAAGATGTGTTCCATTGATGACATTTTGAAATATGGTAGGATTTGCAAAGTATTAAAAGCTGTATTGACTATTCCTCACAGCAGTGCTGAATGCAAATGTATTTTCAGTTTGATTAAGAAAAATGACTCTGTTCAGCTCATCAATGATGACGAAAACTCTAGAAAATATTTTGTTAGCGAAATCATTTACTGACAATAAATGTTATAAAGCACAATTTTCTAATAACTTTTAAAAAAAAGCTGAGCAATCTACTATGAACATGTTGTCAAAATAATTTTTTTCTACTCATTTTTTTTTAGTAATATATAATAAAGTTTTAGTAAATTTTCTATTCACATGTGTTTTTTTTTCTATCATATAATATACAATATTTATTGCAAATATTTTAATGGTTCATGTGTTGTCAATTTTGAATAATATAAATATTTTTACTCAGTTTTGGTTGTATATGGCGACAAAAAATATTTTACTGGTTGAATTGTTTAAGTGGTGTTGCATAACACCACCAGTTAACTAGTTTAACACCAATATTCAAATCACGGCCCTCAGCATCAACATCAGTTATCCTTGGTTACTAAATGTTAGGAAGCTGAAATTTTAAGTGTATTTTAATGAAAAGTAAAAAATCTATTATCAATGTTCTATTTTTTTTTTTTTTAGTAGTAATTTTTTTTATGTATTGAAGTTATTCTTTTCTGTCTGTAATATGCATTCTTTACTTGCAAATTAGTGACTATTTTATTTTACACTGGATTATTTTTTAACACAATTATTTCAAATTGGTAAAGTAATCATACAAGTTGTAAATTTCCAACTGGACGAAAAATGTCCGGGCCAGGATTCGAACCTGGGATCGCTTGGCTGAAGCCGCCACGCTCTACCATTGAGCTATCCCGGTCGAATCTGGAAGGCATAATTCATCCAGTTAACCTTATTGATCAAAGCATCTGGTCTGATATTTTAAGCAGCTCAACAGAAAAGATCGCAGGTAATGGAACACCAGTAAACGCTGGATACGTGAATACACTGAATACGTTTACTGGTGTTCCATTACCTGCGATCTTTTCTCTTGAGTGTATTCACGTATCCAGCGTTTACTGGTGTTCCATTACCTGCGATCTTTTCTGTTGAGCTGCTTAAAATATCAGACCAGATGATTTGATCAATAAGGTTAACTGGATGAATTATGCCCTCCAGATTCGACCAGGATAGCTCAGTGGTAGAGCGTGGCGGCTTCAGCCAAGCGATCCCAGGTTCGAATCCTGGCCCGGACATTTTTCGTCCAGTTGGAAATTTACAACTTGTATTTTATTTTACTCTTGCTTGTCTTTTAAATTTGCGCATTTATTATGATCCCAGCTAGTTTTATTTTATCTATGTTGAAAGTTTTATAAAATTTTTAAAATCTTCTTATTTCTTGTCAAAATCTTCTGATTTCTTCTGATTTTTGGTCCAAAATCTTCTGATTTTCAATGAAATTTAGTTGGCAGTTATGTAGTAGGGAAAATGTGGATTTTCATGATGTTATTTTTATGGGAAATAATATTTTTATGGGATTTCTTGCCCCTCTTTTCTTAAGTAAGCATGCAACTATTTTGGCTACTATTTTTGTGCAAATGCTACTATTTTGGCTACTATTTTTTTCATTGTAGGCTACTAAAGCAACTATTTTGTATGCCATTTGGCAGTGGCAGCCCTGCGAAGGGGTTAATTTTGTTGGTTCTTCATACATAGTAGAGAACAAATAATGTCATTGTAGTCAAGATTTATTTGCATATCTCATGGGCATTTTAGAAATAGTTTGAATTCTGCAATCAGGTCTGAGCAAATACAATAAAATTTCTGTTAGTTGGGGACTCAAAGACAGTCAATTCTCTGAAATCTGTCACTATAATCCACCACTCTCTAAAATCCTCTGTTCTTTTTTAAGATGTAAACAACAGAAATCACAGTTTTTAAAGTTCATAAACTAAATTTAATATGATAGCGACTTCATCAATTTTCTTAAAAAATGAATTGTGTCTTAAAAGTCTCATGTATTTTACAGAATGTATGCTAAAATAACAATTTTAGCTTTAAAAAAAAAAAAAATGCTAATATTAAAAGAACAATTACAGTTTCAAATTATGCATTGATGAAAATACTAGAAATTGGAATATATGTTGTAACAGTAATTGGATTAATTTTAAGAAATTATTTGAAAACTATCTGCATTATATTACAATTACATCTATAATTTTACATGCAATTTTGTCTCAGAACTAGAAATAATGTCTGCTTGTAGAATATAGAAGAAAAAATATTACAAATTAAAAGGTAAATTATCATTGTACCAATATTTAAAAAATAAAAAAATCAATGAAATTTTAATATGTATACTTTTGTTACAAATGTATTTAGAAATATTATACTACACTTGCACTACATTTTTATTTTTATTTTAGTTTTCATACAAATATCGCTAACTTGTAATCAGACTAAAAGAAAAAATATATATATAGGGTTGCTACATTACCTGGATAGACTTGAAAAGGCAGGGAATTTGGAAATTGACCAAGTCAGGAGATTTTCATTATCTGTGCCATAATGTTATCACTTTAGGAGGAGGGGGGAGTATTTGGCACTTAATATCATAAGATATCTCTAAAGCAGGGGTTCCCAAACTTTTAGACTGATGTACCACTAAATCAAAGTTCATATTTCTTTGTACCACCAGGTAACAAACATAAAGCTAATATAGAAAACACTGTAAAAACAGAACATGTCTGAAACAGAATATTTCTCCAGTCTTTTATGCTTCCATCTTAGCAGGTTTTACTGTACTTCAAAATGCACGATTACGTTACTAAATTCTTACTTAGATTGACTGCTTTACATTAACATTCAAGTAAAAAGTGTTATCTTTGCAATTTAATAATACATACAATATCAAAATACAGTGTTTTTGTTGAAAAACAGTCGTCTGAGTCTTATTCCTTGAATTATTTACCATGTGCAAAATACTATGATGTTTCTTAAATTTAATTAATTAATTATAGTTTTATATTTCATTTCTGTTCAAAAGTATAGACTCACTCCATATTTATAGTCTCCTTTGCTTGCGCGCCTTCTGATCTTTGTTCGTGAACAGCCCTATTATCTTTTTACGTGTGAAGGTTTCGCTATGGTACTTCATTGTGAAGTTTGGTAATTTTTGAAATTCAATATTTGAAAAATGGCATAATCATTAGATTTGAAATTTATATCAAGAAAAATACAATTTTTTACCTTTCTAACATAGTTTGTCTAACAATTTTGTGAGAAATACTTTTCGAGCTATTAATTTTTGGTATTTTAACTATTTGTTTTTTATTTAATTTTTAATACATTTCAAAAATTTCTCTTGTATAAGATATTTAGCAGGATATAAGGTTAGGAATAAATACCATCAGTGGCGAAGCGTGTAGATCGCTGGAAAAAATTTCTTTTTGACCTAAGTAGGAATTGGGGGGGGGGGGGGGTTAGAAGAAAAAAATGCATAACTTCGTCAATTTCCAAGATTTCAAATCCGCTTAAATTTATTATAAATCCTCTTAATATTATCTAAAACTTTTATATTGACAAGTTTTTTATAGGACCAACCGTTATACCAAAAAAAAAAATTAAAAACAAAAAAATCCCTGCCGGATCCGCCTGAAAACAAGTTAGGTTTCGAAGTAGGCGGTTCAAACTGCCGCATCATCGTAAAAAAGGTCATTTCTTCCGCAATTCCGGACAAACAGGCGCCCCACGGTCTGCGTCTTCGAAATCTACCTGTGCCTGTAGGCCGAGCCGTCAGGGATTTTTTTATGTGTTTTCTAAATAATTTTCAAGCATTAATTTTTTTTTTAATCTGTCGTGAACAGCTCAATTATACAAAATTAACCGATTTGCACTTAAAACAATATAAATAGTTTATCGTTAGTTTCCGGCCAGTATTCCATAAAGAACTTGCCACTTCATCAATAAATAAATAAATAAATAAAATGCTACAAATTTAATTGGTATATAATCAAACTGTGTAACGAAATAATCAGAATAAAAAAGGCTGCTATAAGTAGCAAAATCTTTGTCGATTTCTTTCGATGTTAACCTCTAGCATGTGGCTAATATGAAAGAATCTCTTTTAATGAATTACAAAACTATTTGAATACATAATTGATATTTTTCAAATAAAAGTACTTTTTGGTGTTAGTGGGACTGCATAAAAATTTTAAAAGCATAACTTTTCAGAATTAATCGCAGGATTCTTTCATTAACATAATCTAAATTCCTACTTTAATTTGAGCCGTTTTAAAATTTACATTGTCTACTTAACTCCAACAGGTATACTAGTATGTTGTGGCAATCACAAAACTTTCTTCTCTATAAATTAAATCGTCTGCAATCAAAATTAGTGGAAGGTGGCCTAAAAAGCAGGCAAAACGATCCACATATGATTTCTTCCAGACAGGTCACGCTATCTACAGGGTAACACATAAACTAGTTGTAATAAGTGGAAAAAGAAGCAATAGCGGTATTCAAGCGATCGCAATATTACGCATCTGAATAGAATTCATTGAACAATTGGGTTTTATAACATGTGTTATAAGGTTAGCACTAACTTTCATATTTATTTAGATATACAGTCTTTCATATACAGAAATATGACTTGATTTACTTAATGGAGTATTGGATGTGAATTACACTTATGTATTGTCATAATTACTTTTATATCCTTTATTTTGCCGATAAAAAAAAAACAATTTACGATTATTTTTAAATGAAGGATCATTTTGTCCTTTAGTGAGAGTAAAATTATCCTTTGGACAGTTTTTAAAAAATCTATTTTTCTCATTACTCAATTCGAGTTTAAAATATTATAAAAATATCTTTATATTGCAAAATATATACTCAAAACATACTAGCAAAGGGCCAAAGTTTTATTTTACACAAGTTTTTCTCTTATGGGCGTCATTTTAGGCCACTTTCCCCTAAATGACAATCTATTCGTTTGTTAGTTATAACTATCGTGGAAATTGGGATAAACACAGCACAGAAGCAGCACCTGTCGGGCGATTTACATCCAAATCTAATCAGGTCTATTTACATTAAGGCCTAACAGAATATGAGGTTGGATGAAATTCCGTGCATTAGTTCTTGAGATATAGTTATCTCGGAAATCTTCAAAAATGCATCATACCAGCACCACTTATTGGGTGATTTGCACCAAAACCTAAGCAGCACCAATTTATGTCAAGGTCTAACAAAATCGGAAGTTTGACTAAAATTCGTGTATTAGTTCTTGTGCTAGAGTACTTGTGAAATTTGTGTCACATACAGACTGACAGACAGACATTTTCAAAAACAGTCAAATCGTGTTCAAGGCCTTCTAAAACGTATAAATCCGTTGAAAACCAGAAGTTGAAATTTTCCAGTACTTTTTTCTTGTAAAGGTAGAAGAAAGTAATAAATTTTAAAATAATTTTTAACATTTTATAAGCATCCAATGTGTATCTTAAAAATTGCGTCTAATTTCATTATTGCAATTTACGTAGATCTTAAAAAATTCCATTGAAATACATTAATTTTTTGTGATCTGCGATTACTGAAAATCACCGCTTTGATTCATGCTCGATAGAAAGCACAAGTTAGTGAGTTTATTTAAAAAAATTATAATTTTTGCTCTGCTTCCTTTTAAAGATATGGCAACAAGAAAAACAAACATTTAAACTATCTATTCAGGATTTTTAAATTGTTTTCTCAATATATAATCATAATTTAATTAATATTAAAATACTAAATGATAAAAGAGTATTTCAAAAACTCTATTTTTTATTTATATTTTCTACTTTTTCGTGTTAAATATATTTCATTTCTGCAGTAAGATCTCCACCAGTTCTAGTGGTTAAATTTAACGAATTTAAAACGCATTCTTATTACAATAATTTTCTTACATGGAATAGTCACATTTTTATGATATACATTACAGCCTTTCAAGAGTGAAAACCATTGTAAAATTAACAGAGTGAAAATACCAGTATTTGTATAAGAAGATGTTTATAATATGGAAAAAAAGCTAAAACATTATTCAAGGGTAGAAAATATGCTTCTATGCCATTTCCCAGTTTTAATGTAATTTGCACTGAAATATGAATATTGCTTTTTAAAAAAACTGCTCTGATTGTAATTTATCATAATATTTTTACTTTCTTCTACTTATAATAGAAGAAAGTATTGTAATCGAAAATTTTTTCGACTTCCGGTTTTCGACGTTTTTATACGTTTTAGGAGTCAGAGATTCCGAAAAACATGTTTTTACAAAATGTCTGTCTGTCCGCGTGTATGTCCGCTTTGTATCATCGAAAAGTGTATGAAGTTATGCTTCAAATTGAACCAAATTTCATTTATAGATTTTTGGTTATGGCCAGCAGGTGCCAGTTGAATTTGGGGATATTGCACCTGGAGGGGGCGCTGTGATAGCCATTAAAAAATTACAAATTTAAAAAAAAAATGTACAAAAAAATTTGAAATCCTAAAAAAATTTTTGCGTTAAATGTTTGTCCTTGACCCAAGAATTCCAGAGCATTTTTTGTTTTGCCTCTATCTTAAAAAATGGCAGAGGTATAGCAGTTTGTCATTTTAGGGTGGCTGACATTAGGAAACAATCCAGCAGGATTCCTACATAAACAGGTTTAATTTATGAATTTTACTGAACATGGTTTCGGCAAATTTTTTTTTCATTGTTGTAACCATCGTTTCATCTCATACATGCGTAACACTATATATTTATATTCGCCAACGTCAAATTATCGCCATGCTTGGCGACACTTGGCGAAATATTGCCAAATTTGGCTACAAAAATACGCTGTCATGGATGAAGCCAACTTGGCTATGTCAGTCTGATTTAGCGATATTCTCATTCAAATTTAATATTGACGAGAACTGGGAACGACTCTTCTGTAATCGGGTTCTACGCAGTTTAGCTTCGTGATTTTCAGTAAAATTAGCTAAAATCTCAAAACCAAGCAGTAGGGTGGCTATCTTTTCCTGCTGGTACAGGCCAGAAGGACTTTTTGTAGTTTAGTATAATACATCGGTAGCTCGCTACCAGGTAACCTAACGATTCGCAAGCAGCTGACGTACAATAGAATGACAAGAAGAAATCCCCTATAAATGAATCTTGCATAGGTTTGAAAGAATGTCAAAACATGTTGCAGCTATAAAGTGGTGTGAAATCTTGTCAATACTTTTTTCAGATATTCATAATTACATTAGACCCCGACTATCTGGCTCGCAACTATCCATCCTCCGTGACATCCTGACTAGTTTAAAAAAAAGTAAGAAAAACAACTGCTGCTCAATAAAATGAGAAATTACTTTGTAAAGGCTTTGCAAACGAGCGTCTGCTCCTTTTTAGGTGCGTTCGTAATTATATAAACATGTAGCACATTATATAGTCGTCATCTGGTCCATCCGTCTGTCTGTCTGTCTGCATATAACAGCGCAAAAACTACCCAACCGAATGGTTTGAAATTTAATATATATATTATCGTTGCAGAATTTTGTCGAGTCATTTCAAATTTTATGAAAATCGAATCAAAACTTAAAAAGATATTAATAAAAGTTTTCTCCATTCTATTAAATTCTATCATACGTAATCTATATATAGTAAAAGCGCAAGTCATGTGACTGAGGAAAACAAATACGGCTAACCATTTCTTTTTTCCTATGCCAAGCGGCCATTTTTATTAAAAATTATTGTTTCGAATAAAATTGCAAAAAAGTTACATTTTTAGAATGATCGCTCAAAAAAAATGTTTGCTTGAGAGATGAGTTACATTTAACCCCTTCAGGACCGGCGGCTTTTACACAAATTTTATTCTCTTTGCACCACTTTTTTTTTTAAAAAAAGCTACCTTTACTTAAACTATCGCAAAAGTGCTCGAATTAGAGAAAGCAAATATTACTTTTATTTTTTACTGGTGCCTAAAACAAATTCTGTATGCTCTTTTTGAGGCACCCATGGTCCCGAATGGGTTAAAAATGTGTAGATTCTGAGATAACTTCAGTGAAAATTAGGTTAAAATCCGAATATCTCAATCCATTAAAGTACATAAACAAAAGATTCATTCATCGTGAGTCATAGAAATATTAAACCATAGAGGTAATCATTCGCAAGGAAAGATTTTCATGCTGAATTTTACAGCGCTGTCTAGTGTCGAAAAAAAAATTCGCATCTATAAACATGGCATACGTAATAAGACAAAGAAAGGCATCCTCATTTCGTTTATAGCAAAGAATATAATCTATTCACTGAAATAATAACGATTATTTTTTTACATTGTAAAACTAGTTATAGCACGAAACGAACGCACCTCATTTGTCACGTTTAACGTACAATTTCCAACTTGTTCTTTTTTCCTTTTCTTTTTGTAGTTGCATAGCAACTGTATTTCGCGTAGTGCATATATATAATATTTAAAAAAAAACTAAGATCGCGATATTTTCACACATTTAAACTAATAACATTTTATTTAACAGAAAAGCCTATTTTAGGATGAATTTGATATGCTTTTTCTATCGTAATAGATTGGGATTTATAAAGATGAGCTCTGTTTTAAATGCTATACTATGCCCTCAAAACTGTCCCCTTTCTCTCAAACAAACAAAAAAGTAGATTTTTAAATTAGATATAAATTTCGTAAAAGGGTTGGGTTGATTATTGACGGCCAATTATCTACACTTGGGATATAGGCCCGGGGGGAGTGCCCTTCGTGGGGGTGTTTCTAAGGGAACCTAACCCGTATTTAAGCATGGATAAATCCACGGCTCGAAGAAAACCACGAAAACTCCGAACGATTAGGCCGACGGGCGCGATTGGGAACGAACCCAGCACCTCCCGTCTAGCAGCTTCGAGAGCATAACCTCTCAGCCACTGGTGGGGCCCGTAAAAGGAGTTTATACTTGCATAAATATCTTTGTTACAGGAGATTTTATCCAACTTTTGTACTAGATGCAGATGTTTCATGGGTGGTAGGTAAGCATGTATTGTTATTAGCATCAGATAAAATGGGCTTGAGAAACGAGATGTTTAAGCTAATAAAATCAGCGTAAAGCATATCAGTAGATAGATTCGAATCATGGACGAGCACAATTACTGAAAATTGTGAACATAAAACTAGCGATGGGAATGAATATGTAATGGGGTATATATATGTAACAGGGGTGATTCTGGTCCGAAAAATTAAGGCAATGATTTCCGAAAATTAAAAAAATTATCGGTCATAAATCCGAAAGTTTGGACATAATTTGTATCGCCGAAAAAAATCAATCTCGTCATTCGTTCGAAGAAAAGTCGCCAATTTTGTCAAAGGATCGCAGGAAAAACGTGACTTTCGTCAGAGAATCGCGAAAAAACGGCAAATTTTGTCAACAGATCGCGGGAAAAACATGACTTTCGTCAGAGAATCGCGAAAAAGCGCAAATTTCGTCAAAAACATTGTGAAAAACGGCAAAGATCGCGAAAAAACGGCAAATTTCGTCAAAAACACTGCGAAAAAACGGCGTTTTGTCAAAAGATCAAGAAAAAACGGCAAATTTTGTCAACAGATCGCAGAAAAAACGTGACTTTCGTTAGAGAATCGCGAAAAACCGGCAAATTTCGTCAAAAACATTGCGAAAAACGGCAAGTTTCGCCAAAAGATCGCGTAAAAACGCAAGTTTCGTCAAAGGGACGCAAAAAAAAAAAAAAAAAGTGGCGGGAATTTCAGAATTTTTTTTTTTACTCAGAATCATCCCTGATATGTAAAAAAAAAAAAAAAAAATGTTTATGAACATTTTTACATGAAATCGTGTCTAATGTAACAGTTTTTAAAAATTAGATTCCCTGAATCTTTATGAAATCTTATATGCTTATAAATTTTATATGATCTTAAACATTAAATTGTGGATTGTAGGATAGCAAATATTATCTAAGGTTAGTTCAAAGTAAACTAGACGTTGGGGGCCACCATAATACTTACCCATCATGGATATGCATAATATAAAATATGAAAATAAAGCATGTGTCAACTATTTATAAAATGCATTGCAATTCGAATAAAATCGTGGCTTGATGACGTCCTAAAATTTAAATGCTCTATTACCGAATTGCGTGAGAGAAACATCCTTATAACTCTAAAAATGATAATCATATTAACTAAGAGTTTACTGCGTCGGATTAAGCGTCTCATTTCCAAATAAAATATATATTTGAATTGAAATTTGAATGAAATACAGGGTCATGAAAAATCAAAGAGTGTGGGAAATGGGATTACAAATATCTCGGCAACTAATTATCCGATCGACTTCATTCTTTATTCAAAATTTATGTTTATTTATTGTCTTTTATATTCACTCCTTAAAAAAAAAAAAAAAAAAAAAAAAAAAATTTGATATACCTTTTATCAGAACGAATATTACAAGAGTACGAAAAAAATAATTTCGGATATTCGAGGTTACTGAAATTTAATAGGCTTCTTCTCATTATTACATACTAAGTACATATCAAATTTCAAGTCTCTATCTCAATTTGTTCGGGAGATAGAGCGTTTACACACACACTGACAGACGGACAGCATTTTTTTTCTAAAAATATGTTTTTAGAAATCTCCAGTGTAAATTAAAATAACTTTTATTCGTTGTTTTACATGTTTCGACTCTTTCCGAGTCATTTTCAAAAACAAAATGAGAATATTCTAAAGCTTTAGAATATTCTCATTTTGTTTTTGAAAATGACTCGGAAAGAGTCGAAACATGTAAAACAACTAATAAAAGTTATTTTAATTTATATTATAGTTGTTAATTTTACACCTTTAGCATTTAAAAGTAATATGCTCATTGGGTTTGTTTTCATAACTTTTGGCAACAAATCTATGTATATTAACGAATCTATCCCTTTTCGAAGCTCGAATTACGCCAAACCTAAAAGCAAAGGATCCTATACTGGAAAAGTACCCGATTTTCTTATGGACAATATTCAAGTGACATAACAAGGTGTAAAATTATCGCGGATAGCAAATTTGTTTAAATATGTCATCAATTGATGCCGAATAAATGCAGGCATGCATGCACAAAATATTTAATTAATTTTGTATGATAAATAATTATTAGAAAATTCGTATATACATATTCATTAAAATAAATAATTTACATATTTAAAATAACATGAAAATATGCATGATGGTGCACTAAAATAGAAAGAAAATTAAAACCTGTTACTGAAAATGTCTATAACATAGTACTTTTCAATACCGTGGTTCTTAATGTTATTCACAAGCAGATGGAATTTTTCTCATCCTTAAACGCAAAGGAAGAATATAATACAGATCGTTGTTATAAAAGTCCGAGAGGTAGCCACAATTTAAACCTAACCATTTTATACAAGCTGGTTTTCAAGTTGTAATTGATTTTACTTATCAATCCCGAAAACAGTCGTCAGTTGTCGCAACAGCTGTGTATGAGGCCATGGTAATCAAAAAAGGTCCCATTAAAACGTTAAAAGCATGGCAACCCAATTACAGATTTACCAATATTTTTAAAACAAAGCACGCTGTCATGTTTTTAGAGGCTTCGAAGTCTGAGGGGGGGTTGACGAGCGTAGCTCGCAGGGGGTAGGCCCCCTAGTAATAAAATAAACTGTTTCACCATAAAATATAACTAACATGTTGTTTTCGCACGCTATGTTAGCAGATATTCAAAAACTGTGTGGGGGGGGGGAGGAGTCGCCAAATTGGCGCAAAAAAAAAAATCGGGCCAACCCCGGTGCGTCAGCGACATCTGTTCCCAAAATCTCAACAACAACAAAAAATGAAACGATTTAGTTTTTATGAGGGAACGAATTGAGTACAACAGTATAGTTTCCAAGTATCCTGACTTCAGGATTAAAATGGCAAAGGACATATCAGAATTTAAATTATATCTTTTAACTCTTATATAAGGCAAAAGATAGCAGCACTATAGAAAAATTAAAAATATTCCGAGATTATCCCCATCGAGAAATGATGATAAAACCTTGATAAATGCAAATTTTAATAAATGAAATTGGGTCTTGAAATTTTAGATAATTTTGTCCGCTGACCGGATGCTTGGAAACACAGACTTTGTGTCACGGAATCATAATTCCTATCGCTTTCTTGATTTTCGCTTTTACTTTCGTTTTAGTGATTTATTTTAAATTCTTCGACGGTATTTTCCCATTTCATTATATTATGTAAGACAATTTCACTTCAAAATTCTGATATTTGAAAAATAAAGGATTGTTTTGCTTTTTTAATGAAATTGGTTATTAGTTTTTCTCATCTGAAATACATCTATTATATATGGGTTTCAAAATTAAAACAAAACGTTTAGTTTTCAGATTAACCAGTAGATGGCAGCACTACGGAAAAACAAACGATGGTTTTGGTTTTCCAACCTTTCTGCATTGTTCCTCGTCCCCAACACACAGACTAAAGAGTAAAGAGGATATAATAGACATAAGCTATACCGCAAAAACGGCTTGTAATATGAATCCAGTTACCGCTCAAATCTTTCGGCCCAAACAAAAGAATTATTTGGACTAAGAGACGTTGCACGTGGGGCAAGGGCTGAATTCATTGGACGGAGAGAGGTTTTCAAAGCAAGCCGCCAGCATAGGACGATGTGTAATATATTAAAACCAGCCTTGAAAAAGTATATAACTAACAATGCAATTCCCACCAAAATCCGTCCAGTTGAACTTTTTAAAAATGCTCAATCTTTGAAAATCGGGTTCACCTGATTATAGAACTTTCCCCCATAATTATATAACTAAGCAACGTAGAACGATGTGCAATATATTAAAACCATCCTTGAAAAAGTATATAACTAACAATGCAATTCCCATCAAAATATGTTCAGTTGAACTTTTTATAAAGATTAAGTTTTCATAATCCGTTTCACCTGATTATAGAACTTATAAATTAGCAACGTATGTTATATACTAAAACCTTCCTTGACAAATTATCGAACTAACAGTACAAGTCCCATCAAAATCCCTTCAGCAGCAGAACACAAGTTATAAGCGGGCGGACCGACTGTCTGTCTATCGGTCTGTTCCGCGATAACTGCTGTAAAAAACGTCCGATTAGGTTGATTTTTGGTAGGTATGTTGGCGTTGGCGAAATACCCGGAATTAGCTGTATAGTCTTTTTTTAAATTTGGTCCATTCGTTCGAAAAATATAGAACATTTCTTTTTAGGTCATAATGCTTTCCTCTGGGAATGCAGACGATTTTCAAGTTTCATTTTCAACTGAAATGAAAATCGTATATTTGAATAATGGATTTAAACGTAAAATTATGGATGTTAAATTTTCGATATGGGGGTTTTAAATATATCCAATAGCTTTGAAAATTTGCCGATACATCTATTAGAATTTAGAAATTAATTGTTTATATTATTGGAAAAATTTTTGCAACTGTTCGGGAAACATAAAACATTTTATTTTCTTATTTTTTTACAAATTTTAAAATGTATTTCTTTTTTTTTTCTCTTTATTTTATTAGTTGCTTACCAACCCCATTTCAAAGGATATCAAAATAATAAAATTCAAGTAACTCGCACTATTTCGCTGCAATATTTTATTAGCAAAATAACTTATTTTTGGGTGATTAGTTATTCTATTGACATAAATGAGAATTTATTTTGATACAAGTTACCTTTTAACTACTAGAATGATAACTAAAATATTTTTTCCAAATGAAAATTACAAAAATATTGAACGTGTAATTCAAGTCTCGTAATTTTCATTTATATAAGTACTATATTTCTTATATGAGAATTTATTCATTTTCGTTAACAGATGTGGATGTTTCGTCGTTGAAAAGTTAATAATTCTTTTAAAAATAGGATAAAATCACTCGTACAACGAGGTGGTTAAACTAACGAAATTAGAATAGTAACACGCATCCATACATATCGTCAACTCCTAAAATATTACAGTTACTGGAAATTGAGAGCGAAGAAACTATCACACAAAATACTTAAGCGCCAAATCACGTTTGCTGTTTAGTGAATTGGCAGTGGGCGCGATTATGAATGATTACCCAATAGGTTTAAAAGTTTCTAAATATGCCTATTTTGAGGAGATTTTAGCTATTGCCATCAAGTTAGATCAGGATGTACTTAGATCAGATAAATATTATAGAATGATCATCAAAACTGTTTTTCCAAAACAAAAACTGTAATAACACTAGATTTCTAAAATAGATATAAGTGAAATAAAGTAGATTCAGTTTACATTTCCATACGTTGCTTTTGTGCATGAGATATTATTCAACTTATTCATCAGATGCAAGTTTTCGTGGTTGGCAGGTAAGTAAATATTGCTATTTGGGTATTAGAATAATATGAAATTATTTTCGAAATTGTTGCTTATTCTAATAAAACCACTGTGTAGAACGAAATCCAAGATATACTAGAATCATTCACACGATCAATAGGAAATCACGAATATAAATTTTTAAGGGGGATTCAGGGGGGCAGAGTTGCCCCCCCTGAAGAAAAGTATTTTTTAATCTAAAAAATTACAATAAGAAGAAGTTCATAGGAATTTCAGAATACCGTTGCATAAGCCGTGATATTCTGAATTAACTTAAGTGACTTAGTGACTTAACTTAGTGAAACTTAATTTAACACCCCTAATTTCTGAAACTTCCGAAGTATTTTATTTGCCTATATAGAGTCTCTCATTTATTTTGCCACCCGCGTAAACACGAAGCAAATGAACAACACGAGTGCACGCGCACACCGTTTGTACAGGTTGTAATGAATTAACGAACTCCAGTGATCCAAGGGACGCTCTAAATCCAGCACTTTTATTGGGCATCGTTGATACACAAGTTAAAATAAGATGAACAATTTAAAAACATTACACTCTGCCATCAAAACCTCAGCGTACACAACCATCTTATACTATTCACGCGCACACCATTTTCCGCTCAACATCGTCTGTTCAACTCTCTCTCTGCATCTCCCTCAGTTCAGCTCGATTCACTTCTTTTGACCTGCCAACTAAAATCTCTTGCAGTCTCTTTGCATATCGAAAACTGTCCTTTCGATTCGATTACACGGCTTACACGGCAGTCAACCTCCGAAGCTAGGCGACAAAACCATGGACAAAACTGGACAACTCTAGGCCAGCCTCGAGTCGGGCTAGGCCATAGATTTCTTCGGTCGTTACAGATTCCTCCCCCCTCCAAATTTTGGACATGTCCAAACGGGGTCCTTGACGAAAATTTACATTTGTGACAAGTTCCATTAAATACCAAATGTTTTTCTTTTAATTCACAATGTTCAGGATTAACCTGTTACGTTGTCACATACATGCCATCTCTCCCCCCTTCCTAATCCATCACAGCAATGTGCCACCTTAACTAAAATTCCTTAAATTTTAAACTCTTACTAACAAAATTTTGAAGTACGCGAAAACACAGGAATTCACACCATGCCAGTAATACATATACATAAATCACATTATATAAAATTTACACTAATTTACAATGATTTTAAACACACACAAAATTTCCCTTAACTTCTAGACAAAATTATAATAAATGTAATTTTACACAAATACCAATACAATTAACAGATTTTCTTTTCTCTTTTTATCTACGTTTAACATGATACAAAACAAATAAATATCTGACACTTTCTCACTACCAAATGAAACAACTTTTCATATGAATTAACACAATTTCAAAAATTTTTATAAATTTGCAACCAAAAAATTCTAGATCATAATTTAACATTTCAAAGTTATTTCCATATTTTTTTCTCTTATTCTAATACAGACAATAAATAAATATAAAAATATACACTTTTCACACAAATAATACCATTTTAATATATAGAATTTATAAACTTAATAAATATTACTCAGTGTATGGGTGCCGGCTTAGAGTGTCTGCATTACAGTAGTCTTTTCCTCTTTTATGCTCAATCCTATAATTGAACTGTTGTAATGCCAGGGCCCATCGTAAAAGTCTCTGATTAGAACCTGCATGAGTTTTAAGCCACACCAAAGGTTTGTGATCAGTTTGTATTATAAATGGCAAATGGCCATCCAAATAACACCTCAATTTCTTTACTGCATACACTATAGTGGCACATTCCTTTTCAGTGGTACAATATTTCTGCTCTGCTTGCTTGAGCTTCCCACTAATGTATAAAATAGGATTCTCCTCCCCTTGATCGCTAATCTGCGCCAAAACTATATCCAGACCAATGTGCGATGCATCAGTTTGCAGTAGAAATTCTTCTCTCTGGAACTCCCTAACTGCATGCACCTTTAACTCGGCAGGTGATCTCTTCCTTCTTTTCCTATAATTCTTCATCATCTTATTTTTCCTTAATTTTACCACTGCTTTTCGCTCCATCTTTTTGTCACCCATTCTGCAACATTTCTTAACATCAGCATAGCTCCCATTTCTACCCGCATCTTTCTTGACCACTCCACATTTGATTCCATTTTCTGTTCTACGAAGATTTTCATCTTTTGATGCGCATTGATTATATGCGTTTCCAATGCTAGGTAAATTTTCCTTAGTATTTCTTGTCGCTGACACATTTTCCTCACATCTTTCAACTAACAAATCAGGTTCAAGATTTTCATCATTCTGTTCATTAGAATAACTCTCTTTATCAATCTTCCCATCAAATTCATCTTTCCTATCATTTACACTCCGGACTAAATTAGCCATAATAGGGTTTTGATAACCTTTCACAATTTTCTCAGTCATTTCAGCAATCTCACTCTTAATCTCATCATTATTTTCAAATTCAGGATCTTCACATAAATCATTTCCATCATAATTAAAACTCTCCTCTTTTTTAACCTCATCATCTATTTCTATATTATACTTATTTTTCAAACTACAAAGATAACCATCTCCATAGAATTCATTAACATCAGTTTGAGAAAGTCCAACATTGAAATCGAAATTAGTCTCGTTACCAACTCCATCTAAATCTACAGAATTTCTAACTTGGGATAAATTGAATAGTTCTCTATCTTCTTCAATGATTAACTTATCAGTTCCATTAATCTGCTTTAAGCTTAACATATCCTGTGTTTCGCTTCCCTCTTTCATCATTTCCCCTTGTTCACTTTTCACATCTTCATATCTAGATAATTCAAGCTCCTCTTTCACTTTTGCAACATTATCAGTTTCAACTCTAGTAGATTCATAAAGTTTCTCAGCCAATGACTGATTTTCAACTAAAATAAAGTCCAAAACTCGCAACTCGTTATTGACAGTCTCGTCACTCGCACTCTCCTTTTCTTTTATCTTAGCAATATTTTCCATGCCACATATTGTTTCGCCATTCACAGGAATACTTTTAAACAAATGAGCAATATCTAGCAATATTTCATCAGTATGATCAGGATCCACAAGCAATTCCACATCCATTCCCATCTTCTCAACTTTTCTCTTAACCAATAAATCTTCTTTAACTATTCCAAATTCTTTGGATTCTGCTTCAATCTTTTTGGCCAATGTAACCAATGGAGCAAATTCTTTACTCTTCTGTTGCTCCTTAGCAACTTTATTCGAATCCACTTTCACCAAATCCAAAATGACCTCAGTTTCCACTACCTTCGGCAAAAGTTCACAAGCTGCACCAGAACACTCATCTCTCTCCTCCCTCAACTTTTCAGTCAATTCAAATTTCTCTTCCTGACTATTCACCAACTTTTCATTAAGCTGTATCCGCGTCTGCGCTCGGTTCAATGCAGCACTCAAAATTTCTTTTTTCCTCTCACAATCATTTTCAATCTCTTTTAATAGTGCGGCTGTTTTATTTCCAAGGATATATGTCCCCTGATCCAATTCATTTCGGAGAACCGCTGCTTTAGTGGTAACATGGCCCAATTAACAATCAATCTCAATTTCGGCCATAGGCAAACATGACCTCCGCTGGTTCAACAAATGCTGCACCCACATATATTCTCCTGTCATACTTTCAGGTGAAACATATTTTTGACACACCACATCGACCGTTGCTCCAGTGTCTCGTAGAATAGGAATACTAGTCCCATTAATCGTTCCCGAAATCGTATATGGTGCCAATAAGTCCTCATCAACTTCATTTTTTACACGATACACAACTCCCAAACCATTTCTAGTTTTAAGCCTGGGGCAATCAGGTCTGAAGTGCGTAGAATCCCCACATTCGTAACAACGGAACTGTTTTCTTCTCTCAAAATTGGAATCGGGATTCCTTCTATTAAAATTACTATCAGTTTTCCTTCTATCAAAATTAGGATCAGGTTTCCTTCTATCAAAATAATTTTCCCTTCCCTTTACATCCTGTGTAGTTTCATTTCTCTGGCCACTTCCTTTCCAAAATCTCGGTTGCCATGATTTCTTCTCATTTCGATCCTTATAACTCATCGCACCTTTATTACGAACACACCCTCTTACATCTTCAAACTCTTCAATCTTAGTCACAAAATCAACCGGCGAAATTATAGTTGTCCATTGATCCAAAAAACTCTCTTTAAATTTCGACGGTACCCTTTTTTTTATCTGATCCACAATCATCAAATCTTTTAATTGATCATACGTCTCTATCTTCAAACCATTCAACCAACCCTCTAGATAATTTTTTATTTCATAGTAAAAATCATACCAAGTACCATCGGGTGATTTTTGAGTTTTCACAAAGTTCTGACGAAACTTTTCTGGACTCAATTTAAAACGTTTCAGCAGCAATGTCTTAACATACTTATAATCGCTAGCGCTTTCTACAGGTTCACGAGCTATCAATTGAGAAATTTCAGATGGCAAAACACCAATTAATTGAGTAACCCATTCTTCGGGGGAAATCTTAAGAACCCTTGTTTGTCATTCAAACAGTTCCAAAAACAAACTGATATCATCCTCTTTCGCATCAAATTTCGGCATCGATTTCTGAATCTCCACTCTCGATTCAAAACCTGTACTAGATTTAACCGCATCGTCAGGGCTCCTACTCTTCTTTAATTGCAACTCCAATCTCTGTTTCTCCAATTGAAAATTTCTTTCCTCCGACTTCTCTTTCTCTTTCTCTCTCTCTTCTCGCTCTATTCTCTCATTTACAACTGACATAAACATTTCCTTTACAAACCCTTCCTCATAATTAGCACTTTTCATAATTAAGTTACGCAAATCAATTATTCCCATGCTATCGTCAACCACCTCTCCCAATTCCACTGCAAGAACTCTCATGTCCTCCTTTCGGCCTCTTCCAAAATACGCCATCTCAAAGTTCAATTTAAGCACTCTAGTGCGTAGTTCAAACACTTCCTCAGAGCCACAGACACCCAACCAACTAACTAAATTGAATTTGATACTTTCAAACTATTTATTCAATGGAATGAATTTTACTAACTCAGTAACCAAATATATTTTTCACAATATCTTTCTATTAAACTTTCAAAACAGTTCAACACATCTATAAATTATTTTTATACACTTACAAGTATATATCATGACATAACTGGACAACACCAGTTTCAACCAGAAATATTCTTTTACCTTTCTCTAAAACTTACACCATCAGTTCAAAATTTGATAATTCCTACAACAAAGTTTCCAGTTTCTGAGAATCACCTTTAAATTCAATTTCAAATATTAAACAGAAAAAACTTCAACTGTCAATTTACAATATCACCTTTAACTATTCCAACCACCACACACATCTTTACCAATACAAATGCAAAATTTCTAGACAATAATTTCCCCCTTTTCTCTTTCTTTTTCCTCAACCTCTGTTCTTAGTTTAAGAATTACCAGTTCAACTTTGATACCATACACATTCCATAATTCAATTCACCAGTTTGGTGTAGCAATATATTGTCTTATACTCAGTTTAAGAACTTCAACCAGTTTGGTTTACACTATATACATACAATAATTCAATTCACCAGTTTGGTGTAGCAATATACTATCTTATACTCAGTTTAAGAACTTTAACCAGTTTGGTTTACACTATATACATACAATAATTCAATTCACCAGTTTGGTGTAGCAATATACTATCTTATACTCAGTTTAAGAACTTTAACCAGTTTAACTCAAAACCCAAATATAAACTACTTAAATATAATCAAATAAAACCACTAAAACCAAAGGCATGCTGCGATGGACAAAAGGGAGAAATGACATACCTCTCATAAAACCCCTTCTGGTTTCACATGCACAAAAACCAATCTCCGGTGGAGCCTCCATTTAAACTACCTAGACTGTAATGAATTAACGAACTCCAGTGATCCAAGGGACGCTCTACATCCAGCACTTTTATTGGGTATCGTTGATACACAAGTTAAAATAAGATGAACAATTTAAAAACATTACACTCTGCCATCAAAACCTCAGCGTACACAACCATCTTATACTATTCACGCGCACACCATTTTCCGCTCAACATCGTCTGTTCAACTCTCTCTGCATCTCCCTCAGTTCAGCTCGCTTCACTTCTTTTGACCTGCCAACTAAAATCTCTTGCAGTCTATTTGCATATCGAAAACTGTCCTTTCGATTCGATTACACGGCTTACACAGCAGTCAACCTCCGAAGCTAGGCGACAAAACCATGGACAAAACTGGACAACTCTAGGCCAGCAACTCACGAGTCAGGCTAGGCCATAGATTTCTTCGGTCGTTACAAGGTAGTAGTGTGGAGGGGGGTGCGAGTAACACTACCAACACGTAAGAAAACCGCACGAGACACTTCAGTGCTAAGGAGAACGAAGTGAAAGGTAGTTTTGCGTCATGGTGCTATGTGCAGAAAAACGCGCGTGTATTATTGAACATTATTTCCGAACGTCTTCGTACAAAATAGTCAAGTAACGATATGAAAATAAGTTTCCAGACTCGGTGGTGCCAAATAAAAGCACAATTAAGCTAATCGTGGACCATTTTCAAACAGAATGGACTGTGGAACCGAAAAGAAAGAACCGCCTGTCGTTTGTCCTAACTGACCACAAAATGTAGGAAATCGAGACAAAAATCAAGGAGAAACCGGCCACATCAGTAAGAAAATTAGCTTTACAAACAAACGTTCACCTAGCCACTGCATACCGTGCTTTGAAACGATTGAAAGCGCACGCTTGTCGCGCCACATTGGTGCAGGAATTGAAGGCACTTGATCCACCGCATCGTCTCAACTTTTGTCACTGGTTAAAAACTTTTGTTCGAAAACATGGCATTGGTATTTTAGCATCGAAAACATGGCATTGGTGTTTTAGCATCAAAAACATGGCATTGGTGTTCCGTGAATCGGTAACCTCAAGTACTGAACTGAAAACTCGCATTACGGAAGAGACACGCTATCACACTAAACACATTACAGAATGTGTCTCGAAACCTCCTCAAACGGTCCCAGATATGTAAAGATGAAGACGGCGGTCACTTCCATCACCTTTTGTAGTCGTTTAAACATTTCTGTAAAATAAAATTTAATGTTTGTACATTGTTCTTGTTTTGGGGTTGCAAAATAAATGAGACACTCTGTACAGTATGCCCACTAAAGTCCCTTTCCACCCTCTTAACTTCGGAACGGCTGCTGCTATATTCATAAAAGTAGTGTCTAGGTATAGTAAAATAGCCATGCGCTACTCAATGAAACAGCCTACGGCGCCACCTGGTGAAATGTTGCGGAGTTAGCATTCCTATCTTGAAAACAGAAAGAGATAGAGAAAAAAAGTGATTTACAAAGTTGTAGAGCATCATCGATTTAGTACGAAAAGACACATTGTGGACATTAATGCAAAGAATAGAACGGTTAAAACACGCATTGGTTTTTTCGTGATTTCCTACACTGTGACGTGACAAAACGAGAAGCTTTTTTCCTTAGAAAGAAAAAAAGCAACTAGTTATAATAATATACCTTTATTTTAGATTTTCAAACTTCTCACCGTCGTCAGCTGCAATGCATATTTGGATGTTTGTTTCAATTTCACGTTGCACACGTTGGCACAAGCGTCCGTAAAAGCGTCGTTTAATGTCCTGCAATGTTTGTGGAGGGGTCGCACAGACCTGCTGTTTCATAACTGGTTGTTTCTTTCTTTCTAAGATCGTTTTGTCACGTCACAGTGTAGGAAATCACAAAAAAAACTAATGCGCGTTTTAACCGTTCTATTCTTCGCATTAATGTCCACAAGGTATCTTTTCGTACTAAATCGATGATACTCTACAACTTTGTAAATCACTTCTTTTCTCTATCTCTTACCGTTTTCGAGATAAGAATGCTAACTCCGCAGCATTCCACCAGGTGGCGCTGTAGGCGGTTTCATTGTGTAACGCATGGCTATTTTACTATACCTAGACACCGCTTTTATGAATATAGCAGCAGCCGTTCCGAAGTTAAGAGGGTGGCAAGGGACTTTAGTGGGCATACTGTATATGTAATATAAAAAAAATAAATTGCGGATTGTAAGATTAAAAAACAGTGACTTTCAGAGCTGATGTTGAGGCTCCTGATCTGCAGATTTACTAGTGTGTATTAGTAGATACATAATATTGAAGGGCTTCATTAAACACATTAGACAAACAACTAAAACACAACAAAATACAACTGTGCTAACAAAAAAGAAATACAGTCGACTCTCTATATAACGAAATCCATTGTTCCAGTCAAAAAATTCGGTATATAGATAAATTCGTTATATAGAAAGTAGAGAAAAAATTACTATTTAATGTGAATTTTTGAAAAAAGAAAATGTTTCTTAGGTGTTTAACTAAGATTTTGAAACGCTTAACTCTAAGTATTAACTTTATATTGTATTTTTTAATTATTTAAACAGTTTCAAAACGGAAAATAAACATGTACCAATGGACGGAGCAGTGCGAAGATTTCGCACTACAGTCTAATATTTTTAGCAATATCTAATAGTTTTTAGGGGCAGGTTTAAACTTTAAAAAAAAAATTATATTAAGGACTAAAAATAAAATCAACAATCATGTAAATAAGGGAAATTCTGAGGTAAATAAAAACTAGTCGGATGTGCCAATCCCAAAACTTTCTTCTATCTCAGTCATGTTAATACTTCAAAATTCGTTATCACATCGCCAATAAAATCAATATTTTTCGATATTCTGTTGTACGTCAGTTGCTTTCGAATCGTCGGGTTACCGGGATGCGATCAACTGATGTATAATACTAAACTACGAAAAGTCCTTCAGGTCTGAACCGACAAGAACTGATAGTCTCCCTATTTCTTGGTTTTTCGATTTTAGCTAATTTTACTGGAAAACACGAAGGTAAAATGCGTGGAACCTAATTAAAGAAGATTCAATCCCAGTTCTCGTCAACATTGAATTTGAATGAGAATATCGCCAAATTAGTCCTCTACAGCCAAGTTGGCTTCATTTATGACAACCTATTTTGGTCGCCAATTCGGCAATATTTCGCCAACTTTCGCCAAGTTTGGCGAGAATTTGACGTTGGCGAATATAAATATATAGTGATAAGCATATAATAGGATTAATTGTTACAACAATGAAAGAAAATTTGCCGAAACCATGTTAACTAAAACTCATAAGTTAAACCCGTTATGGATGAATTCTGCTGTCTTGTTTGAAAATGTCAGCCACCCTAAAATTTCAAACCGCTATATCTCAGGCATTTTTTAAGATAGAGGCAAAACAAAAATTGTTCCGGATTCTCCGGATCAAGGCCGAACATTTAACGAAAAAAACTTTTAGGATTTCTAATTTTTTTGCACATCTTTTTGAATTTGAAATTGAATTTGGCTATTTTGACCTTTTGAATTTGGCTATCACAGCGCCCCCTTTCGTCGAAATATCCCCGAATTCTGATAGAACCTGCTTGCCATAGCCAAAAACATAAAAAAAAAATCTGGTTCAATTTGAAGCATAACTTCATACACTTTTAGATGGTACAATAGTGAAAATGGAACAAAAATATCGATCGCAGCGCCCCCTTTCGTCGAAATATCCCCAAATTCTGATAGAACCTGCTTGCCATAGCCAAAAACATAAAAAAAAATCTGGTTCAATTTGAAGCATAACTTCATACACTTTTAGATGGTACAATAGTGAAAATGGAACAAAAATATCGATCGCAGCGCCCCCTTTCGTCGAAATATCCCCAAATTCTGATAGAATCTGCTTGCCATAGCCAAAAACATAGAAAAAAAATCTGGTTCAATTTGAAGCATAACTTCATACACTTTTAGATGGTACAATAGTGAAAATGGAACAAAAATATCGATCGCAGCGCCCCCTTTCGTCAAAATATCCCCACATTCTGATAGAATCTGCTTGCCATAGCCAAAAACATATAAAAAAAATGTGGTTCAATTTGAAGCATAACTTCATACACTTTTTGATGGTACAAAAAAGACACACACAGACGGACAGACGGGCGGACGGACAGACGGACAGACAGACATTTTGTAAAAACATGTTTTTCGGAATCTCTGACCCCTAAAAGCCACTATCAGATTCACCAAATTTTCGAGCAACCAATTTTTCAGCCAAATTTAACCCCAACTTTTTCGCGCTGAAAGTGAAAGAAGGGTTGCAATTGTCGTTGATAAAGTTGGAGGAAAAACCGGTTACTACGAGTTACGAGTACCAGTTGTTACTATTTATCACTCTTTTGTTGGCGTAAATAAATCGCTCCGTACTATCGGACCATAGATAAATAATAACCTATAAATATCTATGTATCGGACTTGCTGCAAAACACGTTTTGTTTTCTTCAAATTGTTTTTGCTTTCTTTTGTTCCAATCTTTGTATCGACAATATGGTAAACAGCAAATTTTTATCGTTGAAGGATAAAAAAAAGTTGTGTTTAGCAATTTTATTATTAGATTCAGATAGCAGAAAGAAGAAACAGAAAAGAGAAGTTTGGATTAGAAGTTGTATGTAAATTGTAAAATGGAAAAAATGGAAAAATTATTCTCATGTGCCCCCCCCCTCTCCCCTATTATTAATTTGAAAAACTATCATACAATAGCTAAAATGCTTTTAGCAGTTTTCATATTTATTCATTTTTACAATAAGTAATGCACTCGGAATTTGCAAATACCTGATATCTTTTATTCAATTCCTACTATTAGTTCACACACTCTTATTTATATATCTTGTTCCAATTTTCAATCGTTAATAAAATACTTTTTAGCTCCCAGGCTAACAAAGCCTGGGAGCTAATGTGCCCGCCGTTTCTGTATGTACGTATGTATGTACGTAACGCGATAACTCTTGATAGAAATATCCGTTTTGCTTCAAATTTTGGTTACATGTTTATAGTGATAAGGCGCTTCCCTGATTAGTTTTGGGGGTTAAGTATAAAGGAGGGAATGGGGGACTAATCCTTCCCCCTTTATTTTTGTAAATGGGTTTTTCATGCAGAATTACCCAATTTGCTTCAAATTTTGTATATAGATTAATTGTGGTAAGGCGTTTCCCTGATTAGTTTTGGGGGTTCAATGGTTAAGTATAAAGGGGGGAAATAGGGGGCTAATTCCCCCCCTTAATTTATTGTCGATCTCTTTATTTTTCAAGGGGCATTATTCTTTGAAATAAGAGTATAATATACAATTAGTGTGAATAGCCTGTGAGCTCAATGCCATCAGTTTAATTGGACACTTTTCTTTTTATTATTCATTCACTCAAGTTCAAATACATTTTCTTAAACTTGTAGTGGATGACACTTCATGTTAATACAGTTTTTTCAAATATTAATTCAGTAATTAAATTAATTTTAGTTTTATATTTATAAAAAAATCGGTGCTTTCTTGTTATACGAGCTTCCAAGGTTTAATCGTCAAGCGACCAAGATACTTATTTTATTACAGAAATTAATCTGCAAATGATATAATTCATTTCACGGAATTAAAAATCATCAAGATCTGAATATTTATATAACTAGCTATAGTACGAATGCACCTCATTTGTCACATTTGATGTACAATTTCCAACTTATTTTTGTAATTAAATTAATTAATTTTAGTTTTATATTTTCAAATTTTCAATCGTTAATAAAATACTTTTTATTCATCCACTCAAGTTCAAATACATTTTTTTAAACTTGTAGTGGATGACACTTTATGTTAATACAGTTTTTTCAAATAATAATTCATTAATTAAATTTCATTTCTATTTTGCCACTTAATATTGTGATTCTGTCATATGTATATACATATTTATATTAATTGTAATTATTTAATAAAAAGTAACTAAAATAATTTTTTTTCTTTGATAACCTAAGTAGGAATTGACTTTAGAAAAATTTCTTTTATATTACTTGTTTAATGTAAGACTACAGTGTCATATTTGTTCATAATAAAACATTTTAAACCTATTTTAGCAATTAATAAGAAAAACACAAGGCATAAATATTAAAAAAGTATTTTGATTTTTGTACTCCTTCTTAAATCATAAAACACAGAATTAAATTTTAAATATATATATATAAAAAAATAACAAGATTTTAAAAACACAAATTATTCTTATTATTTTTCTCAATATTTAAACACAAATAAAAGTTTATTGGCTTTTTCAGTCTCTAGTCAATTGTGCAGTTTGGGCTTGTTTGGGCAAAATTAGAAAAGTTTTTCACTGATGAAGCAATACAGCCATTGTAAAAAAGTACGTAAATACCAAGCTATTTTCAAAAATATCAAACAAATCCAATATTTTGATTGATATTGAATAATATTTTCAATAGGTTAGCCAACCTATTAAACTTACAAGCAAGAATTAAAAATTAAAATACTTCACTTAACATAAAAACTGTTATTCTACATTTCTTAATAAAATATTTTAAATTATTTATGCATTCAACGACAAAATTGTGATAAAATTTAAATATCAACAAACATAAGAACAAAAATTTTTTTTTCTAAATTTTTCTCTTATAAAAGAAGTATTTTAATTTTGAAAATGGGTTTTAAATTTATTTAAATATTATACTTAAATTGAGAATCAGATGTTTGAACTAATTTTTTAAGCTGATTATTTATATATTAACTGATTTTTAATTCCAAGTTAAAATTAATCTATGTAATTTTTTACTGAAAATATGGAAAACCTTATACAAACAAGCAATTAAACATTAAAAACATGTAATAGGATACCTATAACTGATTTTACAATGTTTTTGTATGCATCCAGAATAATTATATCGTAGGACTAATAACTACATACAAAACTTTGATTACACTCTAGAGATTCATAACTAGAAGCTTTAAAAATCAATACAGAGCAATATTTTTTATGCAGAATTCATTACATGGCAAAAGTAGTAAAATGAACACTTTCTGCTATTCCTGTAATGCAAGGATCGATCCAGGCAAAATTTGGGGTCTATTTAGGGCTCCTTCACAAAAATCTATTTAACAAAAGAGGGCCCTTCACAAAAATCACTTTAATAAAATAGGACCCTAAACAAAAATCAATTTGATAAAATGTGTACCTTCACAAAATTTTTTATAACAAAACAACCACTTTACAAAATTCCTTTTTAATAAAATAGGCACTTTCACAAAATTCTATTCCATAAAAACTTACTATTTATTAATTATTTATTACATTGTGACATTTTAAAATGTGTAATTTGTAAACAAACAAGTTCACCAGAGAGGAAAACTTCGGCAAAAGGATTTTAAAAAGTTTTTGTTAATAAATGCTTTGTTCGAATTTGAGCAACTAGATAACTTTCGTTACAAAAAGTTATTTTTCACAAAAATATAATAAATTTCACAAAAATAACCTTTACTTTTCACAAAATGGGCCCCAAGAAAAAAACCCTGCATCAACCCCTGTAATGTTTACAAACATTGGCGATCAAACTAGGCAAGCCAAATCACGCCAATCTCATTTCATAGCAAAGAGGCGTTCCAAACGCCTCCCTCTGATTGGCTGAAATGTTGGAAGTTGGATGAAATGTCGCTCGTAGCCACGAATTTTTAGAGCTATGGCAAATAAATTGGGGATATTCTTGTTTGCTATCACACTGGGTGTTGGGACGATTTTTCACGGAAAATCGGCTCAAATCAAGAGTTGGCTCAAAAGTTGCTCGAAAAGTTGGTGAATCTGATAGCGGCTTAAAACGTGTAAATCCGTCGAAAACCGGGAGTCGAAAAAAATTTCGATTACAATACTTTCTTCTATTATAGATAGAAAAAAGTAATAAATTGAAGTGTTACAGATTAACTAAACAAAACCAATTACGAGAATAAAACTAAATTTTGTAGGATTAATAAACAAGAAAGAGGACGAAGGATTCCGCGAAAAAAACACAGCTCTTGGTAAATTTTTAAAAGTAAGTTTTTTTTTTCTTTTTTTTCCGCGGATTCCTTCGTTTTCCGTCTTGTTTATTAATCCTACAAAATTTGGCCCCTTTATCGCAATTAGACCGCGCTCCATGGCCTCCTCAACGTGCCCATAATTAAAGTGACAATACTCAGTGTATTCTGTAGCGCGATCTAATGGCGAGAATACAGCCAAATTTTTTAGAATGATTAAACAAGATGAAAGACGAAGGATTCCGTAAGAAACAAGTTACAAATTGTATGTTAAACGTGACATAGGAAGTGCGTTCGTTTTATAACTAGTTTCACAGTATAAAAAAATCACCCTTATATTACTTCAGTGAAATGAATTATATCGTCTGCTATGAGCGAAATGAGCATGCCTTTTTTTTTTTTCTTATTACGTATGCCACGTTTACAAATGCATTTTTTTTTTTCGCCAAACAACACTGTAAAATTCACCGCGGAGATCTTGCTTTGCGAAAGATTATGTACCTAGGTTTAATATTTTTATGACTCAGAATGAACGAATCTCCTGTATTTATTTACTCCAATGGATTGAGATATTCGGCTGTTAACGCAATTTCCACTGAAGTTATCTCAGAATCTATATATTTTTAATGTAACTCAAACAAGCAGTTTTTTTCAGCGATCTTTCTAAAAATGTAACTTTTATGCAATTTTATTCGAAAATTTTGAATAAAAATGGCCGCCTGGCATATGAAAAAAGAAGTGGTTTGCCCGTATTTGTTTTCCTCAGTCACATGACTTGCGCTTTTATTATATAGATTACGTGCGATAGGATTTAATAGAATAAAGAAAACTTTTATTAATATATTTTTAAGTTTTGATTCGATTTTCATAAAAATTGAAATGACTCGACAAAATTCTACAACGATAATATATATTAAATTTCAAACCATTCGGTTCGGCAGTTTGTGCGCTGTTATATGCGGACAGACGGACAGACAGACGGACAGACAGACGGACCAGACAACGACCATAGGTGCTACGTATTTATATAATTACAAACGCACCTAAAAAATCGAAGTAAAAGCAATATTTATTGGTATAGATATACCAATAAGATTGCTATAATTATACAGTTTTAGTACAATACAAATTCGGTTTTTAAATTCAGTAATACAAAAATAATAGGACTCCATCTTAGATAGGACGTAATCACCATGGCAACCTAGACTCATTACCTATCATGGGATATCATTGAATTAATTACGTATGATAGGATTTAATAGAAGGAAGAAAACTTTTATTTTTTATTTTTAAGTTTTGATTCGATTTCCATAACATTTGAAATGACTCAACAAAATTACGCCACAGTTATATATATTAAATTTCAAACCATTCGGTTGGGTAGTTTTTGCAATGTTATATGTGGACACACGGACGTAAAAGACGACAACTACAGGTGCTACGTATTTATATAATTACGAACGCACCTAAAAACAAGATTTGTAGTTCTTGTTTTAACATTCAAATTGCTTGATCGCCACCACTTTTTTGTAGTAGTAATATTCGCCTTATTTGATGAAAGATTAAATAAAGTGAAACTAAGGCGTATTATACACTATTTTAAAAACGTGCTAGCAATCAAACAATTTTAATAAAAGCGGACAGGCAACCCTGTTCGCTATCTCTCTGTGCCACATATTCACATTCCTTATTTTCCTCTCGATTTTTTTCTTTCTCCTGTCTTTAGCAATTTTTTTTTTCATTCCTCTATCGTCAAGCCGTATAAAATACTTTAAGAAAATTCTATTGTATAAAAACTGATGCGCTGTTTTTTTTTTTTTTTCATTAAGGTAAAGCTATAAGAGTCTGCGCACAATTCAAAAGTATAACAATAAAAAATCTAAATATTAATTTTTTGCTAAACTATCCATGAATAATTTTTACTTCATTTGTTTTTTTATGCATTTCCATTGCTGTTTTGTTGTTATGTTCTAATTTAATAGAACAAGTGTAATAAAACCAAGAAAGCTATTTTGCGCAATCTGTCCTTACAGGGTTGGTGTGATTGCGCACATGGGTAGGAGAGATTGTTACTAATAATAACTACAATTAAATTGTTAACAATAATAATTACATTTAAATGACATGGTTGTAAGGTTTTTGTGAACAAATATTATTGTATTAGGAGTGAATATTTCAACCTAATGATTAAAGAATCAGAAAAGGAAATAATTTTAAAAACGATTTAAAAAATTTAATTAAAGGGAAAAAAAATTAAAGAATCAGAAAAAGCAAGTCCAGATAAGATTTCAAAATAACATTAAGTTACTTGATAACACGTTTAACTTAAAATTAGTCCATTTTCATTTCTAATTTTTTTATGCAAATTTACCAATAAGCTGCAAGTAGCAGATGCGCAAACTGTCCAATTTCGGTAGGAGAGATTGCTTGGCCTTTTATATAAATATGGCCGCTACTAAAACGAACCGTTGATGTTCACATTGTTAGTCTAGATTAATAGCTAATGAGAAATCGTTTAAGTTTAAAATATTTTGTGCTACTGACATTTTATAGAAATTCTGATGAATAGCTATGAAAATTCAAGCACTTACTTTGGGAAAACAAAACAAAATAGCAATGCTTTCTCTTAGACGCTCAAAACAATCAATGTGCACTTTCAAGTAGACACTCCACTACTGCTGTTGTACAACTATCTGGAGTCACTGCGCGCTCACTCTACTCCTTCCCCCCGAATCTCTATGTGCGCAATCTCTCCGACCGCGCCATCTCTCCTGACTTTACCTTGAATTTATATTATTGAAGATTTATTAAATATTTTTTGAACAAATATGATGACTTATTGTAATATAATGAATGCGCTGTATCGGCTGGGCACATTGCAAGAAGACAAGACAATAGATGGAGCACAAACACCCTACAGTGGTATCCCATAGATGTTAAATGACCAAGAAGACGACCACAAGTAAAATGGAGTGACGAAATCAGAAAAGTGGCCGGTGTTAATTGGATAACTAAAGCACTAGAGAGGAAACAATGGAAAAATCTGGGGGAGACCTACATCCAGTAGTGGATTGAAAACGGTTGTTGATGATGATGATATTTTATGATAGACTGGAGGCGAAGAAATTTCTTTAGTTAATAGCAATATTCTCAAGAAATCAAGCTATAAAATGCAACATTTTTTTTTAATCGTTCAATGAGGAATGCACTAAAACTTCCTTTACAGGAATGAACTAAAAGGCATGATAAATGAAAGGCAATGAACAAAAAAGTGTACATTCGCTGACGAATGTAATGTCAATCTTTTCATAAATATAAAGCATCCTACTCAGTCGTTCCTTTTCATTTGTTTAATTACCTTCTCATTTATTTTGACAGTTGTAATATCCTCCAAAAGAAACGCAATCTCTGAATAATGGAAGAATAATGGAAATTTGATATTTACGTTAAAAAAATAAAAATAAAAAAAAACTGAACTTATCTTTAGTTACAATATTATACGTTAAAATAACAAATATTAAATATTAAACGTTTTAAAGCCGTTAAAATAACGCAAAGTTGTAGCAAAAACTTCTATTGCAGATAATGTCGCTTAGCATAGCATCAGCTACTACTGCGAGCTTTTATTAAATTTGCTCTCATGCGCTACGTGTCTCACTCGTGAACTGACTTGCTTTAAAGGTATTCCTGACTAGAGGTTTAGAGGTCTGAATGGGAATGGGCCCGTACTTGGCAAAATGAAGGCAATTTTTCAAACGGGCCAGGCCGTCAGAATAAAGACAATTTTTTTAATAAGCCGTGTTGGACCGATAAAAAAAAATAAATGGCCTTGCTGGTCGATAAAAAAATTAAACGGGTCAGCCAAAGCTGATAAAAAAATTAAGCGATCGGCTCGATATAACAAATTTAAAAGGATCGAACTAAGCCGATAAAATATGAACAATTTTCAATGAACATGACTGGGGCGAGAATAAGTATAAATGTGAGCCGATGCTGACAACATTAGTACAGAAATTTAACGTGTCCAGCGTAGAGATCTGCATCGGAGAGTTACATATACATCGTGTCTGAGCCCGGGCTTAATTTTTTCAGCAAACTCTGACCAGGCTCGGACTTCCATTTTTTTTCTTAATCGGGCCGGGCCGGGACTTAATTGTTCCCATGACGGGCCGAGCTAGCAATTATTTTTTTGTAAAAATAATAGTGATAATGAACTAATATAATCTTTGGAAATATACTTTAATAAATTGCAGAGAAATATTTTTAAAAATCTACTTTTTTTAATACACAGCTTCAAAAGTTGTGATGTTTTTGCACAGAAATATACCATGTCCAGCGTAGAGATCGGCATCGGACAGTTACATCATATGAGATGTAATCTTCCCGACTGAGCGAAAAAGTCCGAGCCAGGATTCGAATCCGGGATTCCTTGGCTGTAGCTGCCAATGCTCTACCAACTGACTCATCCTGGGCGAATATGGCTGAACTATTTCACCCAGTTAACCTTAATGATCATAGCATCTGGTCTGATATCTGAATCAGAACAACAGAATAAATCACACGTAATGGGACCTCCAGTAAACTCTGAAAACATGATTACACTAGGTTAATTTTGACACAATTATTCAAATTGGTAAAGAAATCATATGAGATGTAATCTTTCCAACTGAACGAAAAATCTTGGTCCAGACTTTTTCGCTCAGTTGAAAAGATTACATCTCATATGATTTCTTTACCAATTTGAATAATTGTGTCAAAATTAATCTAGTTACATCATGTCTGAGCTCGTGCTTAATTTTTTTTTAGCAGACTCAGGCCAGGCCGGTATCAGGCTTACATTTTATTCTACATACTCGGGCCGAGCCTGAACTGGACTTAATTGTGCTTAGAATGTGTGGAGGCAAGCAATTTGTTTAGTAAAAATAATAATAGCGATAATGAACTTCTGTTAATGGAATCTTTGGGAATATACTTTAATAAGTTACAGAGAATTATTTTTAAAAATCTACTTTTTTATTACACAGCTTCAAAAGTTGTGATGTTTTTAACCACATTTTTTCATTTATTCTAAACTACATTAATTTTTTTAATGTCTTTAATTGAATGTTATTGTCCAGGAGTATAATGGATCATTAATGTTGCTATTCTGTATTTTATGGTTTGCGAACATATAGTAATCTAAAATATATTGAACACATAGTATAGTAATCTAAGATATACCGAACATATAGTAACTAATCTAAAATTGGCCATAAATATGGATGCAGTATTCTCTGAAAAATTTTTAATTGTATGTTTAAAAAAAAAAAAAAAAAAAAAAATGGATTTTTTTTTTTTTTTTTTTTTTTTTTTAGAAATCGATTCGGGTCGGGTCTGGAAATTTCGACCCGTGCAGACCTCTATTTCTGACGAGTTAAACATATCACTGATCTCTCGTTCGAGAAGTGGGAATAAATCTCTGATAAAAATAAATTTTACTCAATAATATTCGTATTTGCTTATAACTTTGCCACCTTGGGTAATTTTATCCAGTGACCGATTGCTTTGAAATCCTGGAACATTACTTTTACATTATGAAATCGCAATCCTTATAATTCTCTGGGTTTTTATGACCCCCCCCCCCTTTTTTTTAGTTTCTTTCTTTCTTTTTAATTCGGAGACGTTCTTTTCATTTCCCTATCGTCTTATTAAATGCTTTAAAAAATCATATACAAAAAAAAAAATGTACTTTGTTCTGCTTTTTTTTTCATTAAATTAATACAATATCATAATTATTAAACATTTTCGAACAAATTTGATGAATCGTTAGAGCATTAAATGTTACATAGTTTATGATTTTTCTATAAATGCTGTATTTTTTTTTTGCTTGTTGGAATACCATAATAATCGGTATTTTTATCGTTCGGTGGAAAAATGCACTACAACTTCATTCGTCTGAAACTTTGGAGAAAAAATATACATTCGCAGACTAATGTGGTCACGGAATATTCAAAATCTGTTCATATAACTTGAAGCATCCTATTCAATTCAGCAATTCTTTAAATTCGTTTCACTATGCATTTATCATTTTGGTAACCGTAATTTTTTTCTAAAGAAACTCAATTCCTAAATAATGGGAACTCCATATTTAAAAAAGAAAGGAAAAAAAAAAAAGTCTAAACACATCTTCAGTTGCAGTATTTACGAATCAAAACGTTTTAACGTTTGGGGAGATTTATAAAATGTTATTATTTTGTTTGTTTTATGTATTTAAATTTTATTATATATTAAAATCATACTTGGGCGATGATCGTAAGATCATATCGAAAACTTCTATTGCAGGTGATAATACTTAACAACAGTTAACGCGTTAATGCTGTATTAGATTTGTACGTATGCTCTATTGTCTCTCTGGAGACAGTTATATACGACAATTTCACATATATAACAAATCCGAACACCCAGAGATAATATACTTCATTAATTGCTAAAAGCAGTTAAATAACAAGTAATATATTTAAAAAAAAAAAAAAAAAAAAAAAAAAAAAAAAAGTCAATTTTTACTTAGGTCAAAAAGAAAATATTTCCAGCGATCTACACGCTTCGCCACTGACGGTATTTATTCCTAAATTTATATCCTGCTAAATATCTTATATAAGAGAATTTTTTTCTCCCATATAAAACTAAAATTAATTAATTAAATTTATTAGAAATTTTTTTATAATGTTAAAATAAACATTATAGGACCAATTAAAAAAAGTGACTTCTTAAGAACAACCTTATATACAACCTAGATATATTTCTGCTTTTTCTTTTTTGTATTTTTGAGTGAGTTTTCTGTAAATAACAAAACCTTGCCACGATGAGAATCTAACCCACAATCTTCCGTATACTAAACTGGAGCTCCTGACTACTACGCCATGACTAGATATTCCGCCGTCTTAAGCGTTGCTACTTATTTTAGTCGCTTTTTATGATGCAAAAACTAAAATTAATAAATTCAATTTAATTAATGAATTAATGTTTGAGAAAACTGTATTAACATCAAGTGTCACCCACTACAAGTTTAAAAAAATGTATTTGAACTTGAGTGGATGAATAAAAAGTATTTTATTAACGATTGAAAATTTGAAAAAGATATATAAATATATATAAGGGAGAGTGTGAACTAATAGTAAGAATTGAAAAAAGCATAAAAAGAGTAAAAAATATTATAAATTGTCTATACTACACATCCAATGATTGGATATAATTTACCTAGTTGAATATACTTTCCTCTATTCATTATGTCTATACATATTTCGCCTTCACCGAAGCCTTTATTATATTGGGGTCGTTAGCCTTTATATTTTTCATATTTTATATTTTATTGGATCAATGGAATGACTAGCAGGAATTTTAGATGTAGAAAAAGGGAACATATAGCTGATATAAACTATAATAGTAAAACCACAGCCCTTGCAATATTATATCAAAAAGATGTCATCCAAATAAATTTGAATAAAAGGAAAATAATTTTCCCTTCAATCTATATTATCCATCCATTATAAGAGAAATCATAGAGATTGTAACACGTAAAATTCAATATGTAACGAAACAGCATCATTTAACTTACCAAAATTATGGGTTGAATTACTCCATGGCTACGAGTATATAAATAAACATGAAAGTAAAAATAAAGTAAAATAACCTCAGTAATCTGAGAGAGAAAGTGGAAAGCGTGAATGATGGCTTTTCATATCATTGGATATAAATTGTGCAATTGTGGAATATTCTTATTTGTGTTGATAATGGCTTCGGTAGAGCCGAAACATGTAAACAGTTTATTAAAACTTTTTTACTGTTTTTATGTTTTATATTTAACACCTTTTAGCAATTAATGAAGTATACGACAAATTCATTTTAAAAATACTGATTCATTGTTTTTAGGGTTTCGTTCATCTCACGAAACCCTATTGCTCCCGCTGCGTTGTTTGTCTGTCACAGAGCCATTCTCGAAAACTATGTAACTTACAGAGTTGAAACTTTGTGTATAAATCAGACCTGTGAAGAGCTGAAAATATTAAAACTTGAAAAATTCGTATTATGTTAATAAATAGAGATAAAAAATCAAAATTCTAACAGCCTTTTCCTATTAAATTTAAACATTTTTCGTTATAGCCGATGCCAAAAATTAAAAATCAACGATGAAAATCTTTCTACAATAATTATTTTTCTATCAGACGATTTCCACGTGAAAAATGAAATAAAAAGTTTCACCAATTGAAAAAAAGATTAATATGAAATAAAATTGATTCACGTCATAGTGGTAATAAAACATAAAACGGAAAGATTTCTCAATAATACAAGGAGTATGAGTATGTGTATGTGCACAAAACAGATTAATATCACGTCATTAGAGAATTAAAAAGAAAATCTGACGTCATATCGGATGTTTAACGGATTTTTCAAATGTTTCGGAATAATACAAAGCGTGTATCAATATGAGTAATAGAGAATAGTAAATGTATGAGTTTGATAAACATATTGAATCATGATAAAAATTCGATTATGGAAATATTCGCATACTTTAACATTATTATCGCATATTTAACATATTACAACATGTTTAATTTTGAAATTATTATTTTTTTTTAAATATCGCATTTAGTCCGCATGACAGATATTACAGTGACAGAATATAATAGCGGGCTTAGACCGCTATCGGAATGGTTTAGATATTCTATAAAAAGAAAAAATAGACCGGTAAATTTTTACTTTATAAAAAACATGACTTTTTTTTTTTTTTTGCTAAATGAAATTTGTTTGAATTTATTAAAGAAAGGATAAAGTGTTTTGAAAGAAATATTAAACGAAACCCTTTGAGCGATCTTCGATCACACTTACCCACTTGTTCTTTTTTAAATACAATTTATATTATTTCAAAATTATTAATTATTTTTCGAAGATACTTGACGAACTGATAAATGATTATGTGAAACATGTTTTATGACTACCTACCCATATGTTATTAATTTTCTTTGGCCAACTAGCTCCCGCGTTGCTGCAATATTACAAATATCAGGCCAGAAAATTGGATGTTTTTTAATGAATGTATACTATAACTTCAATTCACCAGAAGCAATGAACAAAAAGTACACATTTGGTAGAGGTATGGAAAATTTGTCCATGAAATTTAAAACATTTTATTCAGTCACTTCTTTTGATTACATTTATACTATTTAAAATAATTAAATATTATTTCCAAACAAATTCTGCAAAACGATAAATAATTATGTATTACATTTTCCTTGACGTCGTAGATAACACAAATTTTCTTTTAATCTACTACAACGTTCCAAATATCATACATACTACAATATTTGGTTTTCTTGTTTTATTATTTATTTATTTTTATCGTTTGGCGGAGAATGCACTACAACTTTATTTTCCCGAGACAATAAACAAAAAAAGTACACATTCGCAGACTAATATAATCGTGGGATATCACATATAAAATTTAAAATATCCTATTCAGCCGTTTCTTTTCATTCGTTTAACTATGTTTTCATTCATTTTGACAACTGTAATATCTTTCAAAAGAAACGCAATCCCTGAATAATGGGAACTCGATATTTACATAAAAAAGATTCTAAACTCATCTTCAGTTACAATATTTAAGAATCAAAACGTTTTAATGTTTAGGAAGATTTACAAAATGTTATCCTTTTGTACGTATTATACATTTAACCTTGCTCTTACATAAAACAATACTGGACCGAGGCGTTTTATTTTCAAGGTTTTCACAATATTTTTAGACTCGTGTTGGCAAGGTCAAATTCTAAATTGCCATTGATTCGTTCAAAGTGGACAACTCTTCTAGCAGTAGGCTCAAATTAAACCAATCTCGAACGATATAGAATGCGAATTTTTCAAATCATTTTTATTTTACATAAATGATGTCGCTTTAGCAAAATTCGCATTTTCTGATTATGCGTCAATACGAAATTTCGAAACAGGAAAAGGAATTGTCTTCCTTTTCCTGGTTTAAAACACTTCTTGAATCAAAAGACACGTTTTTAGGCACACACTGAACCACAAACACAAAAATAATAGTTTTAGATATTCTAATTCGGCTTAATGATTAGAATGATTTGCTTATCAATAAAAGCAAGGCCAACAATTTTGTTTTCTCAATTAACTTTGGACGCACATTCAACTTCCTAGAAAAAATTTCGAAGGTTTCATTTATTATTTTCATTTTATTTTATTATTATTATTTTTTAAACATGGACCTACGTATATACCACATCATTTCTTTAAGAGTGCTCTCCAATTCTTACCTCCTAACACATTTACAGAAATATTTTCAAATGTGCAAGCAAAATAAATAAATAAATAAATAAACAAATAAATGAAAATATATATAAATATAAATAAAATAAAATAAAATAAAATAAAATAAATAAATATAAATATAAATAAAATAAAGCAAAATAAAATAAATAAATAAATAAAAAAGCACTTATTGTAAATATAATTTAAGTTTTTTCCTTGTTTTACCGAAAAAACAAGGGGATTGGTGGGATTTTTTTTCTTCTTTTATATCTACTTCCAAAGTCTTAGATTTTTTTTTTCAGAGATTTTAATTTCATTTAAATTTCTTTGAAGATAAGTCCCGATATTACCAACGTCTATTAATTAATGTATAAACATAAGTTTTGCTTAGCGAGTCGTCTATATACAGGATGTCCTAAAAACATTAACCTCGGCTTTTATTCCTTAAATATTGATCATATCCATATATTATAAATTACAAAGTTATGTAAAAAAAAGGTACAAAATTTTATGAAATCGATTAAAATTTTCAGGGGATTAAATTTGAAGAAATACAAAATTTAAATTGTAACTTTGTAATGTAACTTTATAAAAAACTTTGTTTCGCCCGTTTTTCATCTGTCCAGTGCACTTGTTCAGAACTGTGTTTTTCGACTGGTTTTATCCTCTGATGATGGCTGATGTTTAGCCGAAAGCGCTTAGGTATTTTGACATCAAATTTTACATCATAAATAGTTTTAATGCTTTAAAACTGTGTTTTTAGTATTTGCACCTATTATAGTAACTAAATAATTTTTTATCGATGTGTTTACATTGTGTTTTTTCCAAGTTTAAGAAGGTGAATTGGAAGTTTTTACTATATGGATTTTTCTAAATATTTTTAATTTAACTTTGTAATTTATAATATATGTCTATGATCAATATTTAAGAAATAAAAGCCGGGGTCCATGTAATTTATAATGTATGTCTATGATCAATATTTAAGAAATAAAAGCTGAGGTCAATGTTTTGGGATTGCCTGTCTATAAATTGTACCAAACGTGAAAACTTTCAATACAAATGCATAATTTTGATATCTCGTTTGGATTATTCGGTAAAGTTTTACTTTTGATTTCAAACGGGAAGTCATTCTTGGTCAACTAGTTTAGGATTTATGCCGTATTAAAGTTCGGAACTCCTAATGTTAAATTAATTTTTAATCGTTTCAAAACAGATTGCAATGTGTATAGTTTTTAACACTTTCCAACCTAGTTGAAAAGTGTTTATGACTTCTGTTTGTCTGCCGTATGGCCGTCTGGCCATCTGCCGTCTGTCCGTGCTCTAACTCCCGTAAATAGGCTCGAATTGCCCTGCAATTTTTATATGTCGTTGTCGTTATCTATAGCATGTTCCCCATTTCAACTGAAGTGTGTAGCACTTATAATTTTTTTACAAGGACACTCAAAAGAATTCCGTTACATTACGGTCTATGGGGGAACATCATTTGCGGTTTATTTTAATGATGTTACACAATTTCAAATACATTGTAATTGATATATATAACTAAGGTGCATTACAAGAAGCTTAATATGGAATAAGGTGTGCATAGCACTTATAGTTACTTTACAGGGACAGTCAAAAGAATTCCGTTACATTACGTCTAGGGAGAAAAATCGTTTGCGGTTTATTTAAATAATGTTTCACTATTTTAAACACATTGAAATTTATATATATCACTAAGGTGCATTACAAGAGGCTTATTACAGAATATTGTGTGTATAGCAGTCATCGTTCATTTACAGGGACACAGAAAAGAATTCTCTACTGTCTGTTAACAATAATTCCTGGAAGTGCGTTTTAAGTTGCTGAACGTGATTTTAAATTTAACTCGCTTTTTGTCTATTACTTGGTGTGTATAAATTCGGTAGATCCTATACAGGGCAGCACAAAAATTCGCGAACACATTTCCGTTTATTGACAGAAACTCCAGAAGGAGAATTTTAAACTGTGCTACGCGTTTCCTAACTAAACTAAAATTTAGCATCCTATGTAGTATATATACAAATCTATAGATCATATACAGGGCTGAATAAAAGGTATTCGGATATTTTCCCGAATATTGTATATGTTGGAAATTCTTGAAATTACGTTTTTAAATGTGTTATGCGTTTTCCAAACTGTTTACTTAGATGTTATCTTTCAGCTTATTAAACGGTAATGATTTGTAAAGTTATTTTGGAAGCGTTGGAAAGTGTTACATAATCTATGCTTGACGCATGATTTTTCGTTCTTGTTTAAACATAACTCAAGAACTGCTTGCCGGAACGAGCTGTAAGTTTGGACTCACATATTTAAAGCATCTAGAAATCAATTCCTGTTTAAAAAAAAAATTATAGGTTGCATTTCATATTTTTTTCGAAAATTAATTTCAAAACATACTAGATGGAACCCGTCAGAACTTGACGGCAAACAACTTGATAAAATCAAAATAAAATTCATAGCTGTTTTCAAAAGTTTGAAATTTTTGAAGAATAATTCAAATAAAATAAGAAAAATCATTCTGTCCATAGCGGGGATCGAACCCACACGATAATCGGAACAGATAAGAAACGCGTCTTATACCACTCGAACACCATTTTTGCATTTGAGTGTGCTCTAAAACTGGTTAGGTTCTAGAGTTTACGCATGCGTAAACTTAAATACGCATGCGTATTGGGCACGATTTTATGTGGATTTGACAAAAAAACGGCCTTCCCTTTTAAATATATAGATATTTTCGAATTGTTGAGAAAAGTAATTTCAAAACATATATTTTAGAATTTTTGTGAGAAGTATGAATTGTATTCTGTAATATTTTTTTATTTTTCTTTTCTTTTCTTTTTTTCTTCTTTTTTTTATAGAAATCAATTTCCAGAAACTTTTAACCTAGAAATCTAAAATTACAGCTCATTCCGTCAAATAGCTTTTAAGTTATGCTTAAAAAACTATCCGCATTGAAATCTGTCTTGCAACGATTACAAACGAATTTAGCATTAGAAGTTTCAAACTTTAAATCTGTAATAATTCCTAAACTATTGGATCGAATGACTTCCCGTTTGCTATCCGAAGGTAAAATATGCTGAAAAATCCAAATATGTTGTCAAAATTTTAAGTTTGGTACAATTCCTATATGTAGACAACTCCTTAAGCAAAATGTTAAGTATATCATTAATTCGTAGACGTTATTACTAATCGATTAGCACCAGTCAAATTCGTATACGATGATTTGCTTATCAGAGTATGGAGATGATACGATGATTCTCCAGAATTAGTAGGAGGTGCGTTCTTTTCCAAGACTACAATAGTAAAAAAAAAAAAAAAAAAAAACAATTTTTTTTTATTGCCAAATTGTCACAGAGAAAAATGAAAATAGCCGTTCGATTTAGGATTATTTCTTCTTAAATCTACATTTAAAGATAAAAACTTAGAGGGTCGTCTCCATAAAAATAAACGAAATTTTTTTTTAATTTTCAGTACAAATAACCAATTTTGACATTAGAACCCATTTGCCAAATTTTATGCTTTTTTGTTTTCACTTATTTTTAATGAAAATTTTTGTATGTGTTTAATCAGAGAAAATTACGATTAAATTAGGCAAACATTTCTGTTAAAAATTAGTAGTAACAAAAAAGCGTAAAAGTTGGCATCTATCCTAGATTACGAGTCTAGACCTTCAAATTAGCCTAGCTATATGTTTTCATGAAATTTATATGATTAGTTCTGGAGACATTCAAGGTTAGAAATTGGAGTATTTTGAAAGATCGTCTGAAAAGTGAAATTCTTACTTTAAAGTTTAGATTTAATACAATAAATGCTTTTCAACGGGAAATATTATAGCGTTGGAAAAACGCAAAATAAATTTTTTAAATTTTCGAACAAATAATTGTAACTTTTAGTACATTTATTAGTAATTTTTATGAATATAATCCTTTTTAGAGCCAAAGTACGTTCTCGGAAACTGTATAAGTTAGAGACTTGAAATTTTACATACAGCATAATACCCCCTATCACACGAGACATTATAAAATTTTGAAAAAGTTTTATATTATTTAATTAAATGAATTAATTTAATGACATCCAACCATTTCTGAGATTTAGATTTTAAAACAGAACCTTAATTTCAGTCTTTTTCGCGTAGGCTTGGTGCTTCAGTGATAGCGTGTTTCCCTACTAACCCAAAGATTCTATTCTCGACGACCGAAGTTAAAATTTCAATTTTTTTCTCTCGTACAACATTTTATTGTCCGATAGATTTAATCAAAAACAAAACTTTCGTGTTTTTTTTTTTTTTTTTTTTTTTTTTTTTTTTTTTTTTTTTTAAGCTAAAATTAAATTATGTAATTAATTAGGCTTTTCAGATATACAAATATATACAGTTATAATTGTCTGCAAGGCAGTTCTTGAATATTTTTAATTTTATTAAAAAAGTAGCTTCCTCTTGTTATCATTTTATTATTAAATTTAATGGTGCTGCCATGTATCTTCTTATTGATAAAGTGTATTGATAAAGTGTATTGATAAAGTGCATTGATAAAGTGTATTGATAAATGATAAGGATTTAATAATTATAAATTAATGATTTTGATTTATTAATTAAAGGATAAAGTGTTTTGAAAGGAATATAAAACGAAACCCTTTGTGCGACCTTTAAGAGGGTTTCGATCACGCTTACAATCTTATTTCAATGATTGTACGGTCCCCCACTCTGTAGGGTTTTTTTTTCTTTTTTTTAGGGTTCCGCAATTAAAAAGTAAAAACGGAACCATTATAAGATCACTCCTGTGTCTGTCTGTCGGTCTGTCTGAGCTCTTTTTTCCTAAACTACGGGACGTGGAAAGTTCAAACTTGGGAAAGTTATAAAGCCTTTTTACCCACATTTTTTCAGATTATTAGCCATTCACAAATATGTTAAGGAAAAAAAAATTAGGGGCTAATTAAGTTACATGAAAAAAAAAAGTTTTCTTTTTGTATATCATGTGGGGTATCGTGTGAAAGATCTCGTAATATCGAACTCCAAAATATAATTATTTTAATTTTAAGCATTATATTTTCGGATATAACGTCGAAAATGCACTGCAAAAATATGCCCCCCCCCCCCTCTATTTCCGAATCTACTGAAACTAAAATTATGAAAAAATTAGGGGTAGTATGAGTTTATTTAAACCTTGCAGGAAAACTATAACGATTTTTCTAGGTAACATAGTTTTCGAGAAAAACGCATTTTTCCGTTACACACAAACTTTATTTTTCGGTCGGTCAGAGGGAGAGTTGGCGAGCGCTCGAGATATGTATCGACGCAGAATCATCCAAGGATATCTGATAATGATTTTCAGGAAAAAATGTCGGTAATTAGCCGATATATTAATTAAGTTACTTAAAAAAAAAACTTTCATTTTATGTAATCGTGTAGGGTATCGTTCGAAAGATCTCGTAACATCAAACTCAAAAAAATATTTGTTTTGATTTTAGGTATTATATTTTCAGAGATATCGTTGAAAGTATACTGTAAAAATATGTCCCCCCCCCCCTCCTACTTCCGAATCCACTGTGAAACTAGAATTATGAAAAAAATAAGGGTAGTAGAAGCATATTCATTAATAAATACTAATTGATAAATTTAATGTACGGAATCCTTTGAGTGCAAATTATACTCGCAATTGACCGTTTTTTTTTTCTTTTTTTTTTTTTTTTTTAAGAATAACTCAAATCTACTTTTTGGTCGACCTGAAATTTTGTATACTTAAATGTGTATCTTAAAAGCAGGGGTCGTAAATATCATGATATTTTCGAAAATATAAAAGGTATCTGATATTTTAATATATATCCGACATTTTTAATATGTATCCGATATTTTCAAAACAGTCAACTTACTGATCCTCATAAATATTTTCAGACTTAATATAAATTAGAAAGTAAAACTTGATAAAACACTATTCAAAATGTCTTTTTCTTTCTTCTTCTTTTTTTGCCCACTTACAACAAACTGAAGATCAACTAATTGAGAACAGGAATAATTTTCTGAAAAGTTAAACAATTTACTTTTTACACTTATGAAAACACAAACTATAGATTCAATATCAAGCATCAAGAAAAAAAAATTTACAACAAAATTAAAATTTTTTTTTCAATTTAAACATAAATGTAAGCTTGTTTGTCTTTTCATTCCTTAAATTGTTGTTTAATAACTTAGCTAAATCGAACTAAACCAAAAAGATTATTTCTAATGAAGCTCTAAATAACTTTTTATCCAAATTGGGAAGTTTATCTTTCAATGGCTGTTATAAGTTAGTATTGTCCCACATAATTATTGGTTCTAACATTTGAAAATTCAGCTTCGTATTTTTTTTTTTTTTGAAAAATTTAAACATAAATGTAAGCTTGTTTGTCTTTTCATTCCTTAAATTGTTGTTCAATAACCGAGCTAAACAATACTAAACCAAAACGATTATTTCTAATGAAGCTCTAAATAACTTTTTATCCAAATTGGGAAGTTTATCTTTCAATGGCTGTTATAAGTTAGTATTGTCCCACATAATTATTGGTTCTAACATTTGAAAATTCAGCTTCCATTTTTTTTTTTTTTTTTTTTTTTTAAATTTAAACATAAATGTAAGCTTGTTTGTCTTTTCATTCCTTAAATTGTTGTTCAATAACTGAGATAAACCGTACTAAACCAAAAAGATTATTTCTAATGAAGCTCTAAATAACTTTTTATTCAAATAGGGAAGTTTATCTTTCAATGGCTGTTATAAGTTAGTATTGTCCCACATAATTATTGGTTCTACATTTGAAAATTCAGCTTCGAACATAGAGCTTATAGAAAAGATATATGAATGGTGCAGATGCAAAAGTCACATTATTCATTTTACTTACCCATCATACGTAGTATAGGGTAAGTCTTGTAATCGTTTTGAAAATCGAAAAAATTTTTTTGACGGATTTACACGTTTGATACACTGGAGGTTCCGAAAAACATATTTTTAGAAGAAAAAAAATTTGCCGTCCGTCTGTGTGTCTGTGAACGCTCTATCTCCCGAAAAAATTGAGATAGAGACTTGCAATTTGGTATGTACTTAGTATATAATAATGGGAAGAAGCCTATTTCATTTTCAATAACCTCGAGTAACCGGAACTATTTTTTTCGGACTCTCGAAATATTCGTTCTGATAAAAGGTATATAAAATATTTCGAAATTGCTTATTTTAAGAAATGAATATAAAAGACAATAAAAAAACAAATTTTGCATAAAGCATCAAGTCGATCGGATAATGAGTTGCCGAGATATTTGGAATCCTATTTTCCACTAAGAACTAAAATAAATTCTTAAAACACCATAAAAACTTTAAAATGCGCTAGGCCTTTCGAAAGATCTGAGTCTTTCTTCGTCAGGCGCAAAAAGACGTGCGTCTACTATGAAAGCAGCAGCAAGACTCACATAATAGACACAATAGACAGATTGACTTTCCATATTGTATTGTGCGTTTGTAGCCTTGCCATATAAGAGTGAGAGAATGCTGGACTGGATGTCGTCTGGATGGCTTAATTGGTAAAGCACTTGGTTCGCTATATCAAGGGATCCGGGATCGAACCCCGGTCCGGACATTTTTTCACTCTAATGGTTGTACGCTGTTTAGTAAAGTGATAATTCACATGCTTTGTATTTCAAAATGAAATTTCTTAATAATATTCTGTTATTGTTGGAAAGTGTCTCAAAATCTATGCCTGAGGAGTGTTTTTCCGTTCTTGTTTGTTTTGTCCGATTGTATATTATTCGGAAAGAATTTCGTCAAAGGATATCGCAGAAACTTTAAAACATGAAACGTCGGGAAATATAATTTTTTACCGACTTCAAAGAAAGAAGCTTCTTTCTGTTTTCAACCATTGTGTATGTATAAATCTGTATGTAATATATGAAAATATATGCATATATATCCTCGATTTTCTCAACAATTACTGAACGAATTTGAATGTAACTTTTTACGCTATAGTACCACGAGGAAGATTTTAAGATAAAAATAATCATGCTATCGTATATTGTTTATTTTTTATTTTTTTTTTATTTTTTTTTTTTTTACAGGGGCACATAAAATATTTTAATCATAGAAACTCGACAGAGTTTCTCGCCAAGCATAAGAAACAGCAATGCATTGAACCGTAAATGAAAGGAATTTCCGCCAATGGATGCCAAACGATTTTACAAAAAAAAAAAAAAAAAAAAAAAAAAAAAATTACACTCTGTCTAGTTTATATTTTGCGGACGGGACAAAACGGGTTTTTGACACATCTATATCTCGCGTTCTATTTATGATAGAAACAAAATTCTTGATTCTATGGAATGGGGCGTGCCACGTGACAAAGAAATCAAAAGTAAAACAAAATCCGTCGAATAGGTTTTCAGTAAATGCGATTTTAAAAGTGCTGTTTTTTGCACTTTTAAAATCTTGTTCAGACCAAAACTGTTGACAGGGCTACAGCAATGTGTAATTATCAGATTTTTACGCGATTTACGTCATTTGAATTGTTTTTATGAGTAGTTCAAACCTTTGTAAGTTTCATGTAAATATATTAATTAGTTTTTGATTTATATCAGTTTAAAGTTATTGATTCCTATACTTAACATAGAGCAAAAAGATAATAAATGACCCAACTCTTTTAGGAATGGTCGTATACACATGATATTAAGATATGTTATTACAGTCCACCCAAGTAAGCTTCCTATTATAAAAAAAAATAGTAACATTTAAGGTTAATTTACAGGGTCTCACAAAAGATTTTTTGATATAGGGCTAAAGAGTTGTGTAATTATCCGATTTTTACGTGGTTTGCAGCATTTGAATTGTTTTTATGAGTAGTTCAAATGTTTAATATTTCGTGTAAAAATATTAATTAGTTTTTTATGTATACCACTTTAAAGTGATTTATTCCTATACTTAAGATGAAGCAAAGAAATATTAAATGGTCAAACTCTTTTCAAAAAGAACGTATGCGCATGATGTTAAAATATGTTACTACGAACGACTTAAGTTAGCTTCCTAATGTAAAACAGAATTGTAGAATTTACTGTTCGTTTACAGGGTAACTCAAAAGATTTTTTAATAAGACTAAATAGTTGTGTAATTAGCGAATTTTTACGTTGAAGTACTTGATTTCTGTACTTAACACAGAGGAAAAACAATAGTAAATAGCATAACTTTTGTCAAAGTGGCTATATGTACACAAGAATTTCAAATATGTTACTACATCCGATTAATTTAAACTCTCTATTGTAAAGTGGCATTGAACCATATACGTTTCGTTTACAGGGTCTCTTAGAAGATCTTGATTACATTACAACCGATGTATATTTACTGAGTTAGATGTATTTTAATGATTTTATACTCTTTCAATCTCTGTAAGGTTTTATTATCTTGATTTAAAATTTAATACGAGTTCATTTTATCTTCCTGAAAGCAAGGTAACCTGAAGTTATGGTAATCTGAAGCTCTAAACCTATTAAAATATAGTATTTTCATCGATTAAAAAAACTGTGTTTATTTATAAATATATAATTCTAGCGTATCAGGAATTAATTGAAATAGCGATTACAAAATTCCAACTTTACATTCATGCGCTGAGAAACAGAATGTAAAAATGTTGCTACCCCAAGATTAGAAGTTCTGCGTTTAAATATTTGCCGTTCATCGAATCTCCGGCTATGACGAACTTAAAATGCTCTAAAAACGGGCCTAGAGCATAGTGAAAAGGAAATAACTTCTTAAATTCCCCATAAAAATTTAAAATGCTAAATTTCGTATACAATAGCTGATCGGTAACGAACTGTTCGGTTTACGGTTAAATTTTAATAAAATTTTACATTTTTTTAAACGGTTCATTATGTAAACGCTTCGGTCTTTGCGGTATATTTACAAAATCGCACAAAATTTTGGAATACATGTCATCCTCTACGAACAGTTTTTATTTTTAAATCAACTTTAACAGTTTTTATACTTTTGCAAACGTTGCGAATCTTATATTTTTCCAATTCTCGAAACGTGGAGTTAAAAAACTTAACAAATAAAAATCTTTTAAGGTGCTCAGCTATTTTCAAAAATAATATTTAATGTATTAGTATAAACATCCTTGTGAATTACAATGGTTGGTAGATAATTTTTTTTGTTATTATTCTCGGTAAAGTATGCCCTATAAACTTATATTGACCGAAAAAAAAAAATGCTTCTTATTTTTCTACATTTTTCTGAAACTGCAGTATTTTAATTAGCTTGTAAACTACTGTAAAATTTTCTATTTTTTTGTTTTTTGAATGTATATAAACGAAGAGTGATATAAACAAAACCAAAAGGATAATAGACATGTCATAAATAATCTGATGAATACAATGTAAAGAAATTAATATAAAAGTTTCCCCGTTGCTATGGTAGCGACTTGTACATTGGAATAAGTCACTCAATAAATTGTATAATTCTGATGTATAATTCTGTACATCACTATTATTATTTTTTTTGCCCCTTTCATCTTTCTTGTATCTTTTCTTTTGTGAATAAAAATGGAATCTGTATAATTGAAATTAAGTACCTTGCAAAAATGAGTGATATCTCATCAAAAACAACTCGTTGTAAATGATCCCGCCAAGCCACAAACCTAAAACGTCAGTCATAAAAAGAAGTGATATCACATAAAAAGAAGCGATATTGAAGTGCATACTCCGAGTCCCGTGTAAAAATCTATCACCACTCATAATGTTTCCAAAGGACTCGGAGTGAGGTACAGTATGTGAAAACTGCTTGGCGACCTGCAGGTTTTTATAATATACTAGCTGTTACCCGTGACTTCGTTCACGCAACATTAAAAGAAGAATAAATACATTAATTAAGCAAAATATTTTACTCCCAATAATTAAAAACGTTAATAATTAACTAACTATTTATCACATTTCATAGGAGACAATACGGTATTTATTATTATAGGGACCTTGACATAACTCAGTCTTAAAAAAGGGAAATTTTGTGCCAAATAATCGCGAAAATGAAATTGCCACCAATGCAAAAAGGAGGGCCAAATAAAATCGTGGAAATAGACGAATTGGGTAAAAACAAATGTCAATTTTACCTGATAAACAATTTTACTTTTAACGCCTTTGTGAAACGTTTTAACAGCCATCCTTCAAAAAAAAAAAAAAAAAAAAAAAAAAACATTAATTAGAAATAGTATATGCTTTTTCTTTAAATTCAATTTTACCTCCTTGGTTTAATATATAGTTGAAACAAATCTTGTTTTCTAAAAGACAGTATATTGGCAGGCAATTTTTGTTCTCCAGAATAAATTGATTCATGAAGTTTGAATATGTGAAAATATGTTTGTATTTTTCGGATAATTTACTGAAATCAAGATTTTGTTTTCACCATCTATTCAAAGTGAAAATAAATTCTGTTTTTCAGTTTTAATGAGAAAATGGTGTAAAAAATATACTGATCTGTTTTATTTCTCCTTTTTTTATACACAAATATGGAGTAAGTTACTTTCCGTTTTTAGAGAAACTTCGTTAAAAAAAAAATTGCATTTAATTTAATTTTTTTAATTCTGAGAGTTTGTGTGACATCCTCGGATCAGTGATAACCGGTATTCGCTATACCGGTAGTAAATTAACCGGTAGTAAATCGCGTTGCGTTCGATAGTCTAGGAGTAGTTGCGAAATACAAACACACGGTCAGATTTTAATATAATAGATTCGTGTTCATTTTCCTTTTCTTAAAATTATGATGTGATTTTTAGCAGAAAACTCGGATACTCATGCGGAACGAAATAACGGATACTCATGCTTAATAATCAGTATAGATAACAAAACATTTAAATTTTTCGTTATAAATATGGCGTGAAACGCATCTACTTTCTATACTTATTGATCCTTGTATTATTAATGTAAGGAATTGATTCACACTCATTTAAAAATATATTGGAAAATTCCCGTTTTATTTCAAATAGGACGTCTCCTTTTTCCCCAGGGAAATCCCTTTTTAATGACATGATTCTTGTTAATTTTATTTTCCAGGCAATTAATTTCAATACTGGCATAGGGAAAATTATGTTACTTTAACGAAATAATATTAAACTTTAGGTTTTATCAACAAAAATGGAACTATTAACATTCGTCATTTTTTTTAGGTAATCGAGTTATTTCTTTTAGTTTTAAGAATGAAAAATCACTATTTCTCGCGATCCATGACATCATTTACGACATGGATAATTTTGCGGAGCATATTATTGACATTTTCTAACCATTTTCTTTTGAAACTTCTTTTTACTTTTTTAAAATTTAAATAAAAAATACGGTATAGTTAGTTATATCAGCCGGTAAAACGGCAAGTATTGTTACCGTACAAAATTTAAAAAAAAGAAAAAAAGTGAAGAAAAAACCCAAGATCATTTTATTTCAACAATCAAAGCATATCCGCTTTATTTTCAATAAATGACGTCATATTCGCCTTTTTCCTATGGTTACGCATATTGAAACATTGTATTATTATCAAAAACTAAAAAAAAAGTACGTTTTATTTCTAATAATATTATTTAATCTTCTTCTTAATTCTTTAATTTTTTTAATTTCACTTTCATTTTTCCCGTGAAAATTTTTCAATTGAAACTAAATTGTTGAGTAAAAATTATTTTTTCGGGTTTTGAATTAGTTTTGGCAACGATAAAGTATTAGCAACGGTAAAGTAAATTTAACCACTTTAAAATGCTATACGAAAAAATGTTCATTTATTCTCAATGAAAATAACGAAATTTTGAATTATTAAGAAAAATATTTGAATAAAATTAACAAAACCCAGCCTATGTTCATATGAGGGTTATAATCAGCCTATATGCAAAGATACAGGATCATTAAATGCTCCATTTTGACACTGGCTTCAGCCTAACATTTGCGCACAATCAGATTTATAATATTATTAGGATTAGGATGCAGTATATCAATTTTGAGAATCGAAAAAATAAATTTTTAATTTTTGTTATATCACTTTTATAAATATTTTTGTACGCGAAAGAACTGTCAGAACGGATTTTTCCCCAGATCTATGCGATTCCGCTTACGCTAGAATTACTGCAATATATCTCAATTTAGTTAACGTTTATTATAAGGTGCATTGTTATTATTAATATGCGTATGATCATTATATATATTACAAACTCAAAATCTTTACATGTTTACTTAAAAAATCCTCTTCGTAAGAGTGGTGTTTCTAGTTTAAATAATGGTAAATAAAATCAACAAATTGATTTTTCAATCTCATAAATAAGAAAGGACATGCAAACATAGAAGCTTCAACTTTTTACAATTTTATGGCAGAAAAAAAAAATAATATAGTCATATGTAATTGCCGGAAACACCAACATTATAAAAGCCTGCAGGTCGCCAAGCAGTTTTCACATACTGTACCTCACTCCGAGTCCTTTGGAAACATTATGAGTGGTGATAGATTTTTACACGGGACTCGGAGTATGCACTTCAATATCGCTTCTTTTTATGTGATATCACTTCTTTTTATGACTGACGTTTTAGGTTTGTGGCTTGGCGGGATCATTTACATCGAGTTGTTTTTGATGAGATATATTATTCTCTGCGTAGCGTTAAACGTGATGAATTCTGGTAATTAGAGTGCCTTTTTAAATAAGAAAGTGGCTACATAGGACCAATGAAATTTTTTTGGCTGAGAGAATTTTGTACAAAATTTTGGTGATCCTTTATTATCGCCAAAATAATGTTTGTTGACTTGTCTCAATCGAACTTGTCCAGAAGAGAATTTCCAAGTTCAGGTATGTGGCTTAATATATTTTGGACACGAACTTCCAAACTGAGCATGCGCCCTTTGTAATATCGCCAATATTTTATTTATAAAGACACTCTACTGACAACAACTTAGATTAAATTGAATCTGGATAACATTAAAGGGTTGTCACAAATAAAGAACACAAAACATTCTATTGTATCAAACCACTTTCATTAGAATACGCCAAATGGAGAAAAAAATGCATCACGAGAAAAAGAACAAGTTGGAAATTGTACGTCAAACGTTACAAACGAGGTGCGTTCGTACGCACGTTTTAGAATTAAATTCATGATATCCCGTGCGTAGGACAGGTTAAACAGCTAGTTAAGTATATATTTTATGACACTGTTCATACAAATATCTTAACTAGTTATATAAATATTCAGATATATATGTATCAGCTAGTTATATAAATATTCAGATCTTGATGATTTTTAATTCTGTGAAATGAATTATATCGTCTGCAGATTAATTTCTGTAATAAAATAAGTATTTCGGTCGCTTGACGATTTAACATCCATCGGAAGCTCCTATAACAAAAAAGCACCGATTTAAAAAAAAAATCAAATTTCTTAATAAATATTTTTATTAATATCTCCTAAAGTTTTGATTCGATTTTAATAAAATTTGAAATGTCTCGACAAAATTCTGCAAAGATAATATATTTTAAATTGCAAACCATTTGGTTGGGTAGTTTTTGCGTTGTTATATGCGGACAGACAGACAGACGGACGGACAGACAGACGGACAGACGGACGGACCAAACGACGACTATAGGTGCTACGTATTTATATAATTACGAACGCACCTAAAAATGCATCATGAGTGTTTTTGTACGAACACAATCAAGTTGTGGATTCAGAAACAGTCGAAGTCGCTTCATTTTTTATTTCAAAATTACCAGTTATTATTTTAAATTTTGTATTATAGTAAAAGTTTTAACTTTGTCTTGTGAGTGCTTTTCTTTTGTAAATTCATGATTCTTTTCTTTAAACAATATTGTTTATGAAATAAAATTAATATAATTATTTTTTTTAAGCATGTAATTTTAACAATTTAAAACGTAGTTGAAAAATGTTTATAAAATCCTTTTGTCTGGCCGTGCTCTAACTCACGCAAATAGACTGATATTGTCATGTAACTGACATTGTTATTGAGGATTACCATGGAATGTTCGGTATTAAAAATTAATTGTGTAGCATTTTTTGTTCATTTACAGGGACACTAAAAAAAAACTCCGTTACATTATATGATCTTTGTGGAAAAATCTTTTGCAGTGTATTTTAATGATGTTAGGCTATTTCATACATATTGAAATTGAATACATCACTGAGGTGCACTACAAGATGCTTACTACAAATTATGGTGTGCACAGAACTTATCGTTCATTTACAGGGACACACAAAATAATTCGGTTACAGTACTGTTTATGAATAATAATTGCTGGAAGTGCGTTTTCAATTGTGGTATGTGTTTTTAAATTTAACTATTGTGTTGTCCAGAAAATTCTTGCCGTTTGGGAAAATTAATTCGTACCGGAAAATTTTATCATTTAATTACTATACATTAATTCCGATAGCTAATGTGTAATAATTAACGAACAGAATTTTATCCGGTACGAATTAATTTTCCCAAACGGCATGAATTTTCCGGGCAACTCAATAATTTTTTTCACATACATTGAGCTCCAAAAATTCTATGGATCATATACAGGGCTGCACAAAATAATTCGAGTATTTTTTGCTTATTAATAGAAATTGTTGAAGAGGAATTGTCAATTGTGTTATACGTGTCCTAAAACCTAATTAAACTAAATTTTTGCATACTATGTAATTTATACACAAATCTGTAGATAATATACAGGGCTGCACAAAAGAATTCGGATTTTTTCCGATTATAGATGGTAATTGGTAAAATTGGGTTTTCAAATGCGTCTTACGTTTTCCAAATAGCTTACTTAGACATAATCTTTTACCTTATTAAACGGTGAAGATGGATCTTTTTTACAGCAATTTGAATGTGACGGAAAGCGGTTCATAATCTATGCTTTACGCAAGATTTCTCATTCTTGTTTTTTAGGGTTTTGTTCATCTCACGAAACCCTATTGCACCCGCTTCGTTATCTGTCTGTCACTGAGCCGGTTCTAAGAAACTATATAATTTACACGCTTGAAATTATGTGTATTTATAGCTGAATTCCTACTATGAAGCTGGAAATAATAAAATTTGAAAAAATCGCATTATTTTAATATGTAGCGATAAAAAACCAAAAATCTAACAGCCTTTTCCTATTAAATTTAAACATTTTACGTTATAGCATTTGCAGTCAATTAAACATCCACAATAAAATTCTTTCTACAATAATTAATTTTCTATTGAAAGATTTCCACGTGAAAAATGAAAATGAAATAAAAAGTTGCACTAACTGAAAAAAAAAAGATTAATATGACGTCATATTGGTAATAAAACGGAGAATTTCCAACATTTCTCAATAATACAAGGAGTATGAGTATGTGTAAACACCGAAAGCTGCTTAATATGACGTCATTATTAGAGAATTAAAAAGAAAACTAATCTGACGTCATAACGGATTTTTCAAATGTTTGAGGATAATACAAAGAGAGTATCAATATGAGTAAACGTATTATTATTCAATCATGACAAAAACCCGATTATGGAAATATTGGCATATTTTAACATTTTGAAGGTCTCTATACAACATGTTTAATTTTGAAATTGATTTTTTTTTTTTTAAATATCGCCCGCAGTCAGTCCACATGACAGATATTATTTTGACAGAGTATAATAGTAGGCTTCTTCCGCTATCGGGCTGGTTTAAATATTCGAAAAAACGAGAAAAATAGACCGGTAAATTTTTACTTTTTTTTTTTTTTGCTAAATGAAATTTATTTGGATTTATTAAAGAAAGGATAAATTGATTACCGGTAAATTTTTATTTTATAAAAAACATGACTTTTTTTTTTTATTTTTTTTTTTGAAAATGAAATTTATTTGGATTTGTTAATGAAAGGATAAAGTGTTTTGAAAGGAATGTTAAACGAAACCCTTTGCGCGATCTTCGATCACACTTACCCACTTTTTTTTTTTTTTTTTTTTCCGCCCGTGCATAAAACTGACACAGGGTAAGTAATTGATACAATCTTTTCCTATATCCTCCACATTTAGTTATTCTGATCCTAAATTTTCTATGTCTAGCATAAATTCCATACTTTTACGTCATTTGACGCGTTTGACGCAAACGCGGCGGTTATTTCTCGTTTCCATTGAACCGGTAATCCAAATGTGCAATAATTTTGCATTCGTTGGAAGTGAGCATGTTTTTCACTTAAGACAGGTTTTTATGACATCATTAACTTTCTTTGGAAACTATTTATCTGTTTGAAACTTGTTAAATATATTATTGGGAGATCATCGAGTTAATCGTTATTGCTGTAAACTTCAATGGAAAACGATCGCTATTCGTGAAATAGCTAATTTTATTGCCTCGTGCAAAATCCAATTTGTGTTTTTCATTCATCTTCCGCACGCGAATGACTCGCGCGCAAAAGGACAAGGTTGAATAAGATCCATTTTTGACCTCTGGTACAGTTATCGTTATTATTTTAAACCAGAGTTGGGGAAAGGATCAGTGTCCATAAGCCGTGTTTTTGACCCATGGGATAAGACTAAAATCCGATTTTGTTATACTGACTTAATTATTTCACTTTTTAATATTAGAAGGATTATCCTGTACGATTTCAACTATATTTCTTGCATTTTGTTCGAATTTATATGACTTACACAAGCTCAAAGTTCGTATTATTCGTAGTTTTTGATGAAAAATACGCAATTTCTCCTAATTTTACCTCAATTATTTATATGAGCGCAATCGTGCAACACTTTCTTCTTTACATATATTATAAAATACATCAAAATGTACAATATATGTAAAACCAAAAGTGTTGCAAAACTGCGCTCATAGTAAAATATTAAAAACAGAAAGTTTATTAACTGCATTCCTTCACGTCACTTAGAGACTTTAGGATACAACAACGTGTTTAAACGTGCTAAAATGAACATAACTATTGTCAATAACTGCATTCCTTTACATTAGCAATACTTACGTTCATTTTAACCAAGTTTAAACACGTTGCAACATCCTAAAGTCTCATAGTGACGTGAAGGAATGCAGTTATACTTAACTCTCTATTTTTAATATTTTACTATGAACGAAGCTTTGCAACACTTTTTTTTTTTTTACATATATTGTAGATATTGATGTATTTTTTAATATATGTAAAGAAGGAAGTGTTGCAAGATTGCACTCATATAAATAATTGAAGTAAAATGAGGAGAAATTGCGTATTTTTCATCAAAAACTGCGAATAATACGAACTTTGAGCTTGTGTAAGTTATAAAAATCCGAACAAAATGCAAAAAATATTGTTGAAATCGTCCAGGATAAAACTTCTAATATTAAAAAGTAAAATAATTAAGTTAGTATAACAAAATCGAATTTTAGTCTTGTTTCATGGGCCAAAAACACGGCTTATGGACCCTGATCCTTTGTAATTGCAATTATTTGCAATGTAGTTATAATTTAATTGTGTGTAATTGATTATAGTTACACACATTTAAGCACAAAAATTTCGTCAAATAATGGGATGGAGGTATTTCAGGCTTAATGCTGCAAGACATTTTTACGGTGTGTAACTATAATTAATTACATACAATTAAATTATAACTATATTGCAAATAATTGCAATTAAAAATTTCTCCAACTCTGTTTTTAACATTTTCCAACATAGTTGACACTTTTTTATGAATTAGGTTTGTCTGTCTGTCCGTGCTCTAACTCTCGTGAAATGCTCGGATTGCCATGAAATTTTTATATGTTATTGAGGCTTACTACAGAATGTTCACTATTGAAAATGAAATGTGTAGCAATTATAGTTCGTTTACAGGTACTCACAAAAAAATTCCGTTACATTGCGGTCTATGGAAAAAAAATCATTTGCGGTGCATTTTATTGATGTTACGATAGTTTAAGCATAATGAGATTTTATATACATCATTTAGATGAACTATAACATGTTTTCTCAGAAGTATAGAATAAGTAGCATTTATAGTTCGTTTACAGGAACGCACAAAAGGATTCCATTACACTATAATCTATATGGAAAAATTGTTTGCGGTGCATTTTAATGATGTTATAACACTTCAAACATAACCAAATCACTGAAGTGCACAGCGTGTTTTCTACAAATTATAGAGTGCATAGCATTTATCGTTTATTTACAGAGACACACAAAAGAATTCAGTTAAAGGACTGATTAAGATCGATAATTGCTGGAAGTGCGTTTTCGTTTGTGGTATGCATTTTTTAAACTTACCTATTTTGGAGTGTATTAGGTGATGTACATAAATTCTACATATTGCATACAGAGCTACAAGAAAGACTTTACTCACATTACCGTACTGAGAAAAATGACATTTTCAAATCTGAGTAGATCGATGTTTTCATTTTGTTTCAAATAGGAGGACACAACGCTTTCAATTCTGAAATACCAGAAATACTCAGAATATTGAAACATGGACATACTCAAAACTGAGCACATAGAGGTCAGTTCTTACTGATTTTTGAAACAGGTACATACTTAACAAGTGGGTAAGTGTGATCGAAGATCGCTCAAATGGTTTCGTTTATTATTCCTTTCAAAACACTTTATCCTTTCTTTAATAAATCCAAATAAATTTCATTTTCCATTAAAAAAAAAGTCATGTTTTTTATAAAGTAAACATTTACCGGTCTATTTTTCTCGTTTTTTCGAAAATCTGTACCGCTCCGATAGCCGGCGAATCCCGGTATTATACTCTGTCATAATAATATCTGTCATGTGGACTAAATGCGATATTAAAACAAAATCAATTTCAAAATTAAATATGTTGTATAGAGACCTTCAAAATATTAAAATATGCCAATATTTCCATAATCAGGTTTTTATCATCATTCAATACGTTCCTCAAACTTATATATTTACTATTCTCTATTAGTCATACTGATACTCTCTTTGTATTATTCTCAAACTTTTGAAAAATCCGTTATGATGTCAGATTTTTTTTTTAAATTCTCTAATGACGTCATATTAAGCTGTTTTCTGTATTTACACATAATCATACTCCTTGTACACTCTCAGAAAAAACTATAAATTTATGAGCGTCTGCCCTTCAATTTTCACGGGCAACAGCCTTATTTGATGAAAAACAGTCTGATCCACTAAATAAGCGGCCTTATCCCTTAGATACTTAGAAAATTAAGAGCAATCCACATATTCTTACAGTTCTAGCCCATATGTTAGCAAAAATACGGTACGACCCCACACATTGTCCTCCGCTGGGTGTAACCCTTCATTTTACTCGTGTTTCGAAAATTTTAACTCGCCAAAACAGCGATTCTGTAATGATTATCTAACGTGCTACATGCTACGGAACACTAATCAAACTGTTATTGTGTTTTAAAGTGCATTATATCCTGTGCATTATAATGCTATATAACTTTGCCCCGTAAAATTACGGGCTGCACAAAATGATGGGCATGGATTTTTTTTTTTTTTTTTTTTTTTAGGGGGTATGACTGGAATCTCTGCTGCAGTAATTTTACTGCAATTTTTTTTACAGTGTATTATTGAGAAATGTTTGAAAAATTCCGTTTTATTACCAACATGATGTCCTATTAATCTTTATTTTCAATTGGTGAAACTTTTTATTTCATTTTCATTTTTCACTTGGAAATCTTTCAATAGAAAATTAATTATTCTAGAAAGAAATTTATTGTGGATTTTTAATTGTTGGTAACTGCTATAAGGAAAATTGTTTAAATTTAATAGGAAAAGGCTGTTAGATTTTTGGTTTTTTCTCGCTATATATTAAAATAATACGATATTTTCAAATTTTAATATTTTGAGCTTCATAGTAGGTATTTAGCTATACGAACACAAATTTTCATGCCTGTAAGTTATATAGTTTCTGGGAATGGCTCTGTGACGGACAGACAACGGAACGGGAGTAATAGGGTTTCGTGAAATGAACGAAACCCTAAAAACGATTAGAATCAGTTCAAACTCATTTTTGAAGGATGGAAATACTCAAAAATGAGCACATAGAAGTCAGTTCATACTGATTTTTTGAAACATGGACATACTCAAATAGAAGCCCATGATGTTGTACTCTTGAGTGTGTGCATGTTTTCAGAAATGAGTATATACATGTTTCTATTAGAAATATTAACCTCATCCGAGAAATTAAATAGAAGAAACCCACTCTTTCATTTCCTCTCGCAATGGGGAAAGATGGAAAGACCTTGATCGTCCAATAAAGAAATGAAATAGCTTCAAAGTAATCAACAAATCTTTCAACGCATAATGATCTGAAAAGTGATATTTATGACCACTCAACTTCAAATAAATGTTCAAAAGCTCTTCTAAATTGATAAACTGTTATTATATGAAATAGATTAAAGACATTAGAACAATAATTATATACTTTATTATTCCAATTGCGTTTCTTACGCTGAAACCCTGCAACGTGTATTTTCCACTGACGTATGTGTAATTTCCAATGATGCAATCATAAACTCTGAACTTATTATTTTTGACTTTAATTTCTTCAGTCCTCCACCAAAATGTAAACGCGTAAACAGGAGCAGATGCTAGCTCCATTATAATGTGAAATAACCGCTATTAATGTTTAAATGTAAGCTGTGAAGTATATATAAAAGTTTCGTATTCAATTATAGTATCTTAAATGGAACAACCAGTCTATTGACTCTGACTCATCTAATTAAATAATTAGTTTTTTCAGCAAGAATGTGATATGTGCAATGCCTTGGATTTAACCCCTGGATATACAATTGGATTAAGCCATGAGATGCACCTTCAGAAAAGGTAAGAGGATTTTATCTTATCCTTTTTAATCTTCTTGAGACACCATCCGCGCAAGCTCGACCTCCTCCTTCAAAGATTATGAGACTGAAAAATTGTCTCAGAAGGAAGGTGTGATTTTAAATTAAAAAAAACTAAAAACTGTTTAAACAAATTTACAAATAACTTAGAACTGATTTCAAAAGAAAGAAAATAAATATAAGCATCTTTATAGAACTAATTAAATAAAACTTAATAAAAACAATAAAGAAAAATCAATCGAAGAAATGGCTTTCTCAAAAGAAACACAGATAATTGAAAAATTAAACCAAAATAACTATTCCATATGGAAATTCAAGGTCCAAATGTTATTAATAAAAGAAGATTTATCTGAATTGATAACAGAAGAACCGCCAAACCCAATAACACCTGATTGGCAAAAGAAGGACAAGAAGGCAAGAGCCATTTTAAATTTAAGTCTTGAGGATTCTCAAATCGTCCATATAAGAAATTTAAACACGTCGAAACAAACATGGGACACATTAAAAAATATTCACGAAAGAGGCAATCTGTCAAGTAAACTTTATTTACTCAGAAAATTATATGGAGCTAAATTACAAGAAAACGGAAACATGCAGCGTCACATAACAAATATTCTTGAAACCATCGACAAACTCTCCGCAATTGGAGAAAATATTAGTCAATCGCACATATCAGCCAGCACTATTACTGTGCTCACTTCCACCTAGTTACAACACACTCATAACGGCTCTGGAAGCCAGGCCGGAAAATGAATTAACACCATATTATATTAAAAATAAACTTGTCGACGAATATACTAAACGAGTAGAAAACTCGGAACCAACCGAAAATTCGGCAAAAGCGTTTAAAATACAGAAAAAGTTCGTAAATAATGATTACAAAAATCATAATAAATATTGCACGTACTGTAAGCAAAATAATCATAACTATAAAGAATGCTGGCACTTAAAAAACAGAAATTCACAAAAAGCTACACCAAAACAAACATTTAAACCAAAGAAGTTTACATCGTCGCTCTGCTTCGAAAACACAATCGGTGATAGTGAAAATGATAGGTACGAAACGAAAGAAAAAATAAATAAAAACGTACAAATAAATCATAACAAAAATCAAGATGCAGCATTTATAATCGAAAAGCCCGGAAAACCAACCTGGATTATTGATTCCGGAGCATCTTCCCATATTGCGAACAGCAAAGAAATATTTACTGAAATAAACAACACCGAACAAACATCCGTAATAATCGCGAACGGAAACACACTCAATTCCTACGGATCCGGTGAAGTTATGATTACAACAAAAACATCAAACGGGGACTCAAATAAAATAAAATTATAAAACGTGTTATATGTTCCAGATTTGGAAACAAACTTAATTTCTGTAAGTAAAGCAACTCAACACGGTTACAAATTAATATTTGAAGACGAAAAAGGCATGCTATCCTGTAACGGCAAAACGTATCTGGAAGCGAAAAAGAAAAATAACTTATATGAGGTAATTCTCTCAGATAAAAATATCCCAAACACAGCAAATATCGCAAACGACTGCAAAAATAAAGAATGTCTAGAACTTTGGCACAAACGCGTAGGTCATAGGAATTACGAAAGTATAAAACAAATGATGAAAAACAACTTGGCCAATGGCATAAAATTAAACAACAGCAGTCATACTACACACTGGGAAACATGCATAAAGACAAAAACTACTGATGCACCATATCCGAAATTTTCTGAACATAAAACGACACAGTTACTCGACCTGATACATACAGACGTCTGTGGACCGATAAGAACAATCTCTTTAGGGGGAAAAAAGTACTTCGTCACATTTATTGACGACCACTCAAGATTTACTGTTATATATTTACTATCTCACAAAGATGAGGTCTCAGACAAAATAAAGGACTATACACATATGGTTCACACACAATTTGGGAGATATCCCAAAGCATTCAGATCGGATAACGGAGGCGAATATATCGGTAAAAATACGGAGGACTTTCTTAGAAAAAGAGGTATAAAACACCAATTTACTGTTCCACACTGCCCGAGCCAGAACGGGATTGCTGAAACAAAGAATAGGAGCTTGATAGAAATGACCCGAGCTACGCTCTCAGAAGCTGGGTTACCACACAGATTCTAGGGTGAAGCAATAAATACAGCAACACATCTCCAAAACAGACTACCAACAAAGGCTACAAACAAAACTCCGTACGAAATTTGGTTCGAGAGAAAACCAAACTTACATTACCTTCGAGTATTTGGCTGTAAAGCTTATATATACATAAACAAGATACATAGAGGAAAATTAGATAACACAGCCAGGGAAGGAATATTTATGGGATATGATAACCACTCAAAGGGTTATAGAGTATACACCAAAAATAATGAAATCATAATCGGGAGAACTGTAAAATTCTTAGAGAATAACACACACATTCTGAATGAAGAAAATAATGAACCAGAATGCCTGCTTGATAACAAAAATTATATTGAAACGGAAATAAACAATACAGAACAAACACAAGCAGAACCCGATCAAAACATTCCTACATTAAGAAGGTCAGAAAGGACAAACAGGGGAGTTCCACCCAATAGATATGCATCCGACAGTTATATCTGTATAGTAAAAAACGATGAAATAGTAGAACCGAAAAATTGGAAAGAAATCAACGAAATAAAAAAATCCTAGAGAAAAGGAAAATTGGCTCAAAACCACAGATGCGGAAATAGAAGCGCTGATGAAAAATAAAACATGGGAACTGGTAGAACCCCCACCAAATAGAAAAATAATAGGATCAAAATGGATCTTTAAAAGAAAAGTCGATAGCTCAGGAAAATCACCCATATATAAATCAAGATTAGTTGCTAAAGGATTGAGCCAAAAATTTGGTGAAGATTATGATGAAACATTTGCACCAGTAGTGCAACACACCACTATTCGTGCATTTTTATCCGCAGCCGCTTACAAAAATCTAGTTGTACACCATATTGATATAAACGCGGCATTCCTTCATGGAAATTTACAAGAGGAAATCTACATGCAACAACCAGAGAGTTACATTAAAACAAACTCTAATTATAAAGTTTGTAAACTAAACAAGACCATATATATGGTCTCAAACAGGCAGCAAGAGCCTGGCACCTAAAGATAGAAAATTCATTAAAAGCACTTAATTTCACGCAAAGCACAGCCTATACATGCTTATTCATAAGAAAAGAAAAAGAAAATTTCACATACGTAATAATCTACGTAGACGATCTTCTTATAGCAAGTAAACCGGAAATAATAAAAGAAATCGTAAAAACGCTAAACGAAGAATATGAATTGAAAAATTTAGGACATATAAAGAGATACTTAGGAACCGAAATAGAAAAAATACCGGGCGGTTACGCACTAAACCAAAAATCAAAAATTGAAGAATTAGCTAAGAAATTTAATCTTGAAAATGCAAAACCATACGGTACACCAATGGAACCCGGTTTTAATAAAATAGAAGATGACGAAAATTTGTTAACAAACAACACAGAATATCGAAAAGCCATAGGCTCACTTCTTTACATCGCGACAGTTACTAGACCAGACATATCAGCACCAGTCAACATCCTTAGCAGACGTAATGAAGCACCGCGAAACAAGGACTGGAATGCAGTGAAGAGAATAATCAAATATTTACACTGTACGAAAAATTTAAATTTAGTTTTAAATACAAAGAAGAAACCAATACTAGAAGTTTATACAGACTCCGATTGGGCAGGAGATACAGAAACGAGAAAATCAACTTCTGGCAGTATTTACATGTTGGGAGACAATCCAATGCAGTGGATCACAAAAAAACAGTCATGCATCGCCTTATCATCTGCTGAAGCAGAATATATAGCTGCAGCAAACGCTTGTCAAGAAACTTTATGGTTAATTAAATTATTGGAAGATTTAGGATTAACTCAAGAAAAACCAATAATAATGCATGAAGATAACCAAAGCTGCATAAAGATGATACACAACGAAAAGTTTAGTAAGCGTACCAAACACATTGACGTCAAATTTCATGCCATAAAACAGCTTAGAGAAGAAGGAATCATAGAATTAAAATATTGTCCTACAGATCAGATGATAGCAGACGCGTTAACCAAGCCCATACCCAAGCCTGCGCTGGAAAGACATAGAAATTCAATGAAACTTTTTATGACCAATTCCTCGGAGGAGCTTAAGGGGGAATATTAGAAATATTAACCTCATCCGAGAAATTAAATAGAAGAAACCCACTCTTTCATTTCCTCTCGCAATGGGGAAAGATGGAAAGACCTTGATCGTCTAATAAAGAAATGAAATAGCTTCAAAATAATCAACAAATCTTTCAACGCATAATGATCTGAAAAGTGATATTTATGACCACTCAACTTCAAATAAATGTTCAAAAGCTCTTCTAAATTGATAAACTGTTATTATATGAAATAGATTAAAGACATTAGAACAATAATTATATACTTTATTATTCCAATTGCGTTTCTTACGCTGAAACCCTGCAATGTGTATTTTCCACTGACGTATGTGTAATTTCCAATGATGCAATCATAAACTCTGAACTTATTATTTTTGACTTTAATTTCTTCAGTCCTCCAACAAAATGTAAACGCGTAACAGGAGCAGATGCTAGCTCCATTATAATGTGAAATAACCGCTATTAATGTTTAAATGCAAGCTGTGAAGTATATGTAAAAGTTTCGTATTCAATTATAGTATCTTAAATGGAACAACCAGTCTATTGACTCTGACTCATCTAATTAAATAATTAGTTTTTTCAGCAAGAATGTGATATGTGCAATGCCTTGGATTTAACCCCTGGATATACAATTGGATTAAGCCATGATATGCACCTTCAGAAAAGGTAAGATAATTTTATCTTATCCTTTTTAATCTTCTTGAGACACCATCCGCGCTAGCTCGACCTCCTCCTTCAGTTTCAAACTTGAGTAATTTTGATTCGGAGCCATTTTGACTATGCGACATACTCAGATTTGAGCATTTTTTGCACAGTTTTGAAAATGTCGTTTTTAGAGTGCGGATATAGACAGAAGTTGCTTAACATGGATTTTTACTGAATTGTGTGTTTCTTTAAGTTGCTTATTTAGATATCTCATTTCATTCATGAAAAAAAAAAAACTTAATAATACCTTGTTAGTGTTGATACCTTGAAAGCGTTTCATCTCTATGCCGGATGCTTAATTTTTCGATCTTGTTTTCGTTTCCAGGATCTTTCAGATATTGTTTTGCAAACTTCTAGACATTTACAATAGTGTGCAAAGAAGCACGCACAAATTATATGGTAACATGGCCCCGATGTAATTGGCTGAAATTTTGATATGTTTTAAGGGGTCAGGTAACCTTTAAAATGTCCGAAATATGAAATTTTTTTTATTAACTTATAATTAAATATGATTCTTTAGGAACAATTTAAAATAAACCCCATGCAAAAATTCACTTTAGAAGTGGAGTTATGTCTAAAACAGTCTGAGCTTTTTGTATATGATCAAGGGACAGTTTGATCTTTGAAGTCAATTTTCTCAAAACATCGATTTTGGTCATTGCGCGCACGATTTAAGAAAAATGATTGGTTAGAATTTCATGAAATTTTGACTGAATGTCTTAACCAAACAGATGCACAAAATGACCTACGATTATGTTTCTCAAGTAACAAGTTTAGAATTTATGACTACTTTTGTAGTAAAAAAAACTCGATATTTCGAATTTATCTAAAAAAAATTTTTTTTCTCAAGAACTACTCATTTTATTTTTTTCATCGTAGGTCATTTTGAGAACACATTATATATGTACTCATTAAAAATTTTTTGAATGGTTTTAGCATTTCAAATGTAAAAAATCGTGCGCGCAGTACATGCAAGAATAATTCTTTCGTAAAAAAATTATTATATTTTAAAATAAATTTAAAAGCTTTATATGAGTGTAAACATTTTTGGAGAATTTTAATTTATAAAATAGACCTTTATTAATATGTATTTAAAATTTTATAATTCAAAGTCAAATAGTTACGGAGTTATGATAATTCTTACAGAGGTCTCCTTTTCATGTATTTTGTGAGTTCAAAGGTTACCTGACCCCTTAACTCATGCGATGCTGATCAAATGTCTCAATGGCCACAATCATGAAAAAAATTACTACACTGACAATTGCTAAGAAACAGAGACATTTTTTTGAAATAAATAATCACAGGCAATTATTGGAGAAATGAAACTAAGAACATATGTAATAGAGGTAGAATGTTATATTTATCATGCAAAATGGTACAGATCGCATCACATGGGAAAACGGGATAACAAAAAAAAATAAAGAAATGTCTCCTTTGAAAAATTTCGGAGTCGCAAAAAAGGTATTTTCAGATGGAAGGATGAGAGATATCAGTCTCTCAGTAAGGAATATGGCTTCCTCGGACACTGGTGAACATTTTGCATCTGTTATTCATGCTGTCTATTAAACTATTGAAGAGTCCTTGGGGATACTGTCCCACTCCTCTTTCAAGGCGTTTTTCAGCTCTTGCACCGTTCGGGGAGGGTGACTTTCTTGAGAAACACGTCTGCCAAGAACATCCCAGACATGCTCTATAGGATTTAAGTCTAGAGAGTAAGCAAACCATTCCATACGTTCAATATTTTCACTTTCTAGTGTGTCCGATACTTCAGCGGTCCTGTGTGGACGCGCATTGTCGTTCATAAACAGAAAGTCTGGACCTACCGCACCCTTAAAAAGTCAAACATGATCCAGAATAATCTCTCTGCAATACCGTTGTGATGTTATGGTACTTCGCTCAAAGATGCGAAGAGGTATGCCAGTATGCCATTGTGTATAATGCCTGTCCACACCATCACGTCTTGGCCATATCTATCACGTTCATGAACATTCTGTGGTGCGTGACGTGTTCATCTTTTTCTCCAGACTAACTGATGGCCAGAATCAGTTGTCACAGTGAAGTGTGATTCGTCGGAGAACATCACTCTGGACCACTGTTGCTGACCCCAACCAATATGTTCCTTACACCAACGCAATCTTTCTCGACGATGGCGTGGTTTAAGTGGGATGCATTGAACAGGCTTCTGTGCATACAAACCAGCCTTTTTTAATCGCCTAGAAGTGGTTCTGGCAGATATACGTGTATCGGTAGCGGGTGCAAGGTCTGCAGCTCTCTGACTAGGAGTGAGATTTCTGTTTCTTTTTGCCACTATCGATCCTCTTGAGGTGTTCTTTCGACGACCACCGCATGCTTTCGCATAGCATCTCCAGCTTCAGTGGCCTTTTTTAATCACGATATGACACTTTTTGACACTCCCATATCTGCAGCCACAGTAGTGACACTTTGACATGTTTCGAGACGTCCAACTGCTCGTCCATGATCGTAAGCACTCAAATGATTGTCTTGCAGACATTTTGTACTTTATTATTGCCGTACAACACGGAATTTCACAAAAAATAGTTCAACAACCTGAGGTGCTATTTTTACCAAACACCTAACTGCAAAAAATTTCGAATGAATAAAGAGCTCCCATGCACTACCTTTCAGGCAGATAACAATGTCCTGCCTTAGTACGCCATCTACAGTTAATTTTACTATGGTTGGTTGGCTGTTAGGAACGCTACGTTAAAAAAAACGAGTTGTTCCTTAGCAATTGTCAAGCAGTGTAGTTTGGATGCTATGACCTTCGAAAGATCTTAATTCATGTTACATTTTTTGGAAGTCAGTTAATAGTACATGTAAAATAGGTTTTTTCAGAAACAACTGATGGCCATTCACTAAAATTGGGGAAGACAGGGCCCGATGTAGACTATCTAGGACCCCGTGACAAGCATCATTATGGGGGCCGTCTTCTATTTATCCATAGAAATTGTTTATGAAGCATGCGTAAGTCACTAGTACTAAACTTCATACCTGTTGTATATGTGCATAAATTTTCTATCAGGTACTATTTACATTTGTATAGTCACAAGAAAGATGGTCACAACTTTGAGAAAAATACTAGTAGAAAATTATTAGAATAAAAGGTGGATTAGTTGACGGTATTTACATACATCAAAAGTTGTTTAAAAATGCCCCCAATTGGTCATACGAATTTTTCTCGAAAATAATAACTCGAAAATGACTACTAAGTTGTTATAATAACATTTGAATCGTTAGTTTTCAGATGATGAAACTTCAGATGATGAAATGGTGAAGCAGAGAGTTGGAAGGGGGGGCGGCATTTTAATTCAGAGATGGGGATAACTCAACTTTTTTTTAAATAGATCAAGCGGGGTATTGTTTACCATATATTTCTAAATTCTGAATAGAATCACACAATTTGCAAGTCAATACAGTCATTTGTTGACAAGTTATGTAAGGTTTTAGGAATAAAAAGTCCAAAATCATACTTTATGAGACAGCAAAACTTTATTACACTTATTTTACGTTCAGGAATTCGATGATCTTGAAAAGTCTGAGATGACCTTGATTTTGATTACTGCTATTTTGAGAATATTTAATAAGTTTAAGATTGTTCAGTATGATATAAAGAACAAGTTTTGAACGTAAAATATGTGTAATAAAGATGTTCTATCTCATATATCTTCATCATTTTTATTTATAAAACCTGCCGTAACTTTGTTACAAGGGATCGTATCGATTTGCGAATAATGTCGTTCGATTCAGAATAAAAAAATACATGGCAAACATTACCCCACTCGATTTTAGTTTAGTTCCTCCACCTCTCCCTGAGTTAAAATGCCCCCCTCCCCCACCCTAAAAAAACCCCCCATAGCAAATCAACTTTATTTTTTGGAGATTCATAGGATCTTCATTTCTAATGTCTAAACGAAGTTCTTCTCAGATTTTCGTAAATGGCTACCAGTTTTTTCTGGCAAACGCTATTAACCTGTACTAAAGTATAATTTTCGATTTTTTATTCATAAAACCTGCCGTAACTTTGTAACAAATGATCGTATCGACTTGCGGATGGTGTCATTCGATTCAGAATTTAAAAAAAAAAAAAAAACGTAATAAAAGATATCTCACATGATTTACTTAAAAAAGTTCAGTTCCCCCTCCCTGAGTTAAAATTTCCCCCTTTTGCCACCCCCCCCCCCCCAAAAAAAAAAAGAAACAAAAAAGCATGATAGAACAACTTTATTGTCTGGGTACTCATCGGATCTTTATTTCTAGTGTCAAAACGAAGTTCTCAAACTTTCGTGAATGGCCACCACTTGTTTCTGTCAAACCCTATTAACCTGTACTAAAGTATAATTTTCGACTTTTTATTCATAAAACATGCCGTGAATTTTGTAACAAATGATCGTATCGACTTGCGGATGGTATCATTCGATTCAGAATTAAAAAAAAAAAAAAAACATTATAAAGGTATCCCACATGATGTACTTAAAAAAGTTCAGTTCCCCCCTCCCTGAGTTAAAATTTCCCCCCTTTTGCCACCCCCCCCCCCCCCAAAAAAAAGAAACAAAAAAGCATGATAGAACAACTTTATTGTCTGGGTACTCATCGGATCTTTATTTCTAGTGTCAAAACGAAGGTATCAAATTTTCGTGAATGGCCACCAGTTGTTGCTGTCAAACCCTATTAACCTATACTAAAGTATAATTTTCGACATTTTATTCATAAAATCTGCCGTAACTTTGCAACAAATGATCGTATCGACTTTCGGATAGTGTCATTTGATTCAGAATTAAAAAAAAAAAAAAAACAATATAAAGGTATCCCACATGATGTACTTAAAAAAGTTCAGTTCCCCCCTCTCTCTTAGTTAAAATGTCCCCCTTTTGCAACACCCACCCCCCAAAAAAAGAAACAAAAAAACATGATAAAACAACTTTATTGTCTGAGTACTCATCGGATGTTTATTTCTAGTGTCAAAACGAAGTTATCAAATTTTCGTGAATGGCCACCAGTTGTTGCTGTCAAACCCTATTAACCTATACTAAAGTATAATTTTCGACATTTTATTCATAAAATCTGCCGTAACTTTGCAACAAATGATCGTATCGACTTTCGGATAGTGTCATTTGATTCAGAATTAAAAAAAAAAAAAAAAAAACAATATAAAGGTATCCCACATGATGTACTTAAAAAAGTTCAGTTCCCCCCTCTCTCTTAGTTAAAATGTCCCCCTTTTGCAACACCCACCCCCCAAAAAAAGAAACAAAAAAACATGATAAAACAACTTTATTGTCTGAGTACTCATCGGATGTTTATTTCTAGTGTCAAAACGAAGTTCTCAAATTTTCGTGAATGGCCACCAGTTGTTGCTGTCAAACCCAGTTGTTGCTGTCAAACCAGTTGTTGCTGTCAAACCAATTATACTAAAGTATAATTTTCGACTTTTTATTCATAAAATCTGCCGTAACTTTGCAACAAATGATCGTATCGACTTGCGGATGGTGTCATTCGATTCAGAATTAAAAATTGCATAATAAACAGTATGCTACTTGATCTACTTAAAAAAGGTTGCGTTTCCCCCTTCCCCGAGTTAAAATGTACCCCTTTTGCACCTCCCCCCCCCAAAAAAAAAAAACATGATAAAACAACTGTATTGTCTGGGGACTGCTATTTTGAGAATATTTAATAAGTTTAAGATTGTTCAGTATGATATAAAGAACAAGTTTTGAACGTAAAATATGTGTAATAAAAATGTTCTATCTCATAAAGATGTTCTATCTCATAAAGATGTTCTATCTCATAAAGATGTTCTATCTCATATATCTTCATCATTTTTATTTATAAAACCTGCCGTAACTTTGTTACAAGTGATCGTATCGATTTGCGGATTGTCGGATCTTTATTCCTAGTGCTAAAGCGAAGTTCTTCCCAAATATCCTTTTTTACTTTTACTCGATTGTTGGTCTATTTTACCTGTACTATAATAAATGATGACAATTTGAAAAATCCTTTATTCTCCTCCTTAGATGGTTCTGCTAGTTTGGATACAAAAATCGCATGTTCGTAAATTTGAAATTTCACAGATACTACCAGGTACCAGGACATCCGCAATTTAAAATGTTGCGCTTCTAAACTGTAAAATTTTGCAGATGATCCGTGCTATAACATATTGAATTTATAAATAAATTCTGGATACAATACATAATGAATTTGGTTTTCTTTTCTTTCCCATAAATTTATTCTTATATCCTTACATAGCTATCCTTCGTAAAATCGAGATAAATTTCTCATTTGATTACTTTAAACTGTCACGTTTTATGATATTTTTTAACATTTTTTTTTTAAACTTTTTTTGAAACATTAAAAATATATTTAAACTTAATCACAAATTAATTTTGCATTAGCTTTTTCCGATAATGTTAAAAATATGATTTAAATAATGAGTCACTATTCGGCAGCCGGATATTCGACCAGACCGAATATTCGGTTTCAGTTCCGAATAAGCACGAGCCGGATATTCGGTGCATCCCTAGAAATAAACTAGGATTTCAGGATCTCGAATTCTGGAATTCGAATTCCTAGTTAATTTTAAACATGAGTCAAGTTGAAATACTGACTGAATGTCCCGAGTTACGTAACTTTTTACTTTTGATATTTTTTACTTACGATGTCCTTTCCGGTTATGAAACTGAAAAGGTATTTCAAGCGATGCACATTTTATTGCTTGAGATATTGAAAATCACATTCCTTCTTTGCATCCTCTAAAAATCGTGAAGCCTACTTTCACTTGCAACAAGGTATAGATCCTTTTCTTTGTTTATATATTATGAGCCATCGTGATAGTACTGTTAAATACATTTTTTTCCATTCTTTTTTTTCTTTTGCCCGCCGCTACATTACGTAACCTTGAAATTCATTCATTACATAAATCGAAAATAAAAGTAGATGATGATACTAAAAAATATAAAAAATGAAAAAACTTTAAATAGGCTTTTCTTTTCTTTCTACTAAATGGACATGATAGAAAAGAAAAAAACTTTGGTTACAACTAGAAAAAAACTATAATGGTCGAATCATTATACTTTTTGTTGTGGAATAATTCGGATAACGAAACTTTTTTCGTCTTATTATTATTATAATTTCGTGAAATGTTGCATCAAAGTTGCAATTGCGAATGGCATCAGTAAAATGTTATATATCTTCAGAAATTTTCTCTATTTAGAATCAGTTGTACGGTGCGCTCTGAAGGAGTGCGATATATTTTGAATCATATTCTTTTAATAAAAGTGTTGTAATATTATCTTTCACAGAAAATATAAGAGTGTGGATTTAAGCATCTGTTGCTTTTCGATTTGGTATGTTTATTTTTTCCTAATTGGTGTTTTGTTTAATTAATTTATAAATATTACTTAAGTTTTTTTAATTAATGCTTATCCAAAATCGTATTTCCTCTGGAATTTTAAAATGTCGAATTTCATATTCATTGAGTTGAAACCAATTTCTGTCTATCTACAAAATTATCTCCATCTGTCCGTCTGTGTATCGATTGAACTATCTATCTATTAATCTATCTATCTATATAGATGCATGTATATATATATAGATTTGTTTAATAATATTAATATCAAATATTTGTTTAAAATATTAATTTGTTATTCAAAGAAACTAAGCATCTTTAAAATCAAACTCTCGTATTTCTATTTCTTATTTCAAAACACTAACTCGCAATATACTACATCATAATTACATAATCTTTAATGATACACGTTATCAACAATTTACGGGTTTGCCGCAAGGCGGCAAAGCATCTAGCATTCTTGTAGATATTTATCTATATTATTACGAACGAAATATTTCACTTAATGATTGTTTTTTTCTGAAGGTATATTGATGATATCATTTTTTTAAAATACGAAATGTGAACGCCATTATCTATTACCTGTACCACTAATTTGAAATTAAGTGAAAATTACATTGTAAATAATGACATTAACTTCCTTGATCTCAAATTAATACTTAATAAAAATAAACATTTTAACATTAATATTTACGATAAGCGCAATGATTTTCCTTTCAAAGTAAATTTATTCACACATTATCCCACATAGCTCCCGTTTACATAAATCTGTTTATGTTACTATTTTACTAAACCTATAGAATCAATCATCTTTGTTCAAATAAATTAAAAGTTCAAAATTTAAAATCAGTTTATCAACAAGCTATTCATTACAACATTACGAGTATCCCTAACATCATTATTGCACATTAATTTTTTTGTAATTCATTAATTCCACACACACACACACAAATGTACCTTATGTTATTGCTTTAACATGGTGTATAGCTTAGAGATGTCAAGCTACATTTATTTAAACGATTATGGAGGCGGGGTGGTGTTCTATGTATGGTTCACTTAAGGTAAGTTTAGATATGTACGGCTACATTCTGTTGAATGATTATGGAGGTGGGGTGGTGCCGTATGGGTTATTTATGTATTTACCTCATTCATAAAAATAAAAGTTAAGTTACTGGTTATTGGTTTTATGTGGGTTATATTTTGAGTATTTTATGACAACGATGGATATAGTACATTATAGAAATATCCAATATATGCTAGTTCTTTTATTTAATATAAATATATATAAATATTTTTTAATTTCGAAATATTATCAAATATTTTCCAGATATTTTAAGTTATTTCTAATGTTAATTTTATACTATTATACTATGTTTAATAATATGTTAATCATAATAATTCAAAATATTTAATTAAAAATTTTTCTCATATACTTTGTTTTTTAAAATTTTTATTTCTTAAATAAGATAGGGCTGTATGCGTATATGTATATACAGGTTTCGTAAATATCATGATATTTTCGAAAATATAAAAAATATCCGATATTTTGATATCTATCCGATATTTTTGATATATATCCGATATTTTCAAAACAGTCAACTTACTGCTCATAATAAATATATTCAAGCATAATATAAATTAGAAAATAAAATATATTGCACTTAACATAAAAACTTAAACAATATAATAAAAATGCTTTTTTTCCCCTTTTTCTTCTTTTATTTTTCACTTTGAACAAAATTGAAGACCAACTAATCAACAAAACAGAAACAATTTGCTTTATAACAGTTATAAAAAAAAAAAAAAAAAAAACTACTATAAGATTCAGTAACAACCATCAAGAAATCAGAAATTTATAAAACAAATTAAATAATACAAAATAGTTTTTTTTAATTGAAAATTTTAGCTTATTTATTTTTTGTTCCTAACATGTTGTACAATTTAAGCTCAACAACACCAAAACCAGAAATTGATTCTAAAAGTAAAAACTTCAAACAAAGCTTGGATAAGATTTTTGTTGTTTTTTGTGTCTAGAAAATTCACTGCAGAGACAAATGTTCTTTATCTACAGAATGACACAGTCACTATCAGTTGAAAATTCAAAATTTTGACTTAAAATATAAAAAATATCTTGCACAATGATATTTTGAAAATAAATATCAAATATTGAAAATAACAAACATCTTGATATTTTGAAAATAAATATCAAATAATATAAAAATATCGAAAATATCAAAAATAAATATCGGATATATATTATGATAGATATCATGATATATATCAATTGATAAAATGTTAATGTTTAATTGATAAAATGTTGTGTAAATTGATAAAATGTTTTTTTTTATCTTTAGAAACCACAGAAACCAATATATTTTCGAGATTTAAAGAAGCATTTACGAAAACAAAGTTTCTTTTGCTGCTACCGATTTTCGGAAATGTTTCCGGGTAATTTTTATAGTATTTTTTTCAACCCGGAATATAGGTTTTTCGGATGCTATCTATACTTAAGTAAACATTTTCATATTCAACAAACATATTTTACAGACTAACATGACAAATTAGCTTCATTAATATTAACATTAAAATTAATATTATTTTGTTATTATTGCATGTATAAATTCAATTAGGCAGTTAAAAATGTTTAATTCAGAATTATTAGCATTCTAAAAATTGATATTCAGGTTTGAGAAAATTGATTACTAGACAATAAAAATTATTCGAAAACATTTCTGAAAATCAGTGACAGCAAAAGAAACTTTGTTTTTTATAAATTATTCTTTAAATCTCGAAAAGATACTGGTGTATGAGATTTCTAATGACAAAGAACGCTTTTTAGAATCTTGGGGTGTCAGAGGTTATTGTATTACTTACCCATCATACGTAGTATAGGGTAAGTCTTGTAATCGTTTTGAAAATCTAAATTTTTTTTTTGACGGACTTACACGTTTCAGACACTGGAGATTCCGAAAAACCTATTTTTAGAAAAAAATTTTTTGCCGTCCGTCTGTGTGTCTGTGTGTCTGCGTGTCTGTGTGTGTGTCTGTAAACGCTCTATCTCCCGAACAAATTGAGATAGAGACTTGCCATTTGGTATGTACTTAGTATGTAATAATGGGAAGAAGCCTATTTCATTTTAATAACCTCGATTAACCGGAACTATTTTTTTCGGACTCTCGAAATATTCGTTCTGATGAAAGGTATATAAAAATTTTCGAAATTGCTTATTTTAAGGAGCAAATATAAAAGACAATAAAAAAAACATAAATTTTGCATAAAACATGAAGTCGATCGGATAATGAGTTGCCGAGATATTTGTAATCCTATTTTCCACACTCTTCGATTTTTCATGACCCTGTATTTCATCCAAATTTCACTTCAAATATATATTTTAATTGGAAATTTGACGCTTAATCAGATGCAATAAACCGCTAGTTAATAGGGTATTATTTTTGGAGCTATAAGGAAAAACCTCTTTCAAGCAATTCAGTAATCGAGCCTTTTTATGACGTCATCAAGCCACGATTTTATTTGAATATCAATGCATTTTATAAGTAGTTTACACATTTTTATTTTAATATTTTACATTATACATATACATGATGGGTAAGTATTACGGTGGCCCCCAACGACTAGTTTTTTCGTGGATTAAGAAACATTTGTCTTTTTTTACAGTGAGATTACCTTGATTGGTGTACAATGTAATACACATTAAAAATATGTGAAGTGCATAGTAGTTTGATCAGTGACATAATTTATAATGTCAATTACATCCCCCAACCTCCCTCCCCCTACAAAAAAATTGTTCAATTATCTTCTTTGATCTTGTTATTATCTATTACAGATTTTCTCATCTTCCTTGAAAAATGAGAAAAATGAAAAAGTTTCATTTAAATCTTTGAGATTCAAATTATTTTACTTGATGGGGAAAAAAAAAATATTTTCTTAACTCAAGTAGTTAAATACAGTTATCCAAAAGACAAAAATTAAGTTTTACTGAAATCTCACAAATGGATTAGAAGAGGTGTAAAGTTTAACCACACAATTTAATAAATCACAAAATACACTTCAAACCGGAAAATATAGTCTAGTCTTTCTTTAGGTGAGTAAGAAGCAGCAAGAAAGCAACACAACCTTGCTTAGCTTTGTAATCACTTGCGCTATTTTTATTTAGTCCAAAACATACGTTATTTTCGCAAATCGAATGGTCTATAGTTGAGAAAAATAGTTTGCACTTCTGAAAATTGACAACAGTTTCTTGGGGGGTGGGGGATTGGAACAGATGTCGGCAAGCTGCACCAAGTTTGCCGCGATTTTTTTTTTTTTTTTTTTTTTTTTTTTTTTTTTTTTGCGCCATTTGGGCAAGAAATTCTGTTTTCGAATACGTGTTACGCCTAGCATGCGAAAGCAGCTTGTTAGTTTTATTTTATTATAAAAAACGCACAATTTATTATAAAAGACACACAATTTGTTATAAAACACATATAATTTTGTTAGGTACTTTCGTGTTAAAGCGGCCCCCACAATAACAATTATGCCAAGGTTGCAGATATGATTTCACCAAGATCATCACAAAGCTTATATATACAAATATATATACTCCATCATATATACAAATATATATACTCCAAACACTCATATATGTGCCATATACATCATTATATACATATTATTTACGTCGTATGTCATATATACATCCTATACGTCTTATACACATGTCATATATGTACATCTTATATGCATCATATATAACCATAACATGGCCATATACGTCACGAAATGTTATATACATAATATATTATTATAATGTCATATATGCTTTATAATTTGGCGATAAATCTTGGTCGCTTGGCAATTCATCCTTGGGGGCTGTTATAATATGAAAGTACCTTTTATTATAAAACACACACATTTATTTTATTATAATACACACACAATTTTGACTGTGAACACATATAAATTATTTTATCATAAAACACACGCAATTTTAATTCAATATAAAAGAAACACAATATGTTCTATCGGGTTGCTATACGTTGCAAAATATCACCAATATCGTAGGTTGCCACGCCTTACAAAAAAATCGCCATATTTGCGCCAAAAAAAGAAACTTTGGTACGTCAGCGACATCTGTACCGGGAATTTTTGCTTAGATTGAAAATTACTTTGTATACTATTAATAGGACAATGGACTTCATAAGAAAACATATGATGTTTGCGAAATGTTACCATAAATTTCCTGATACAAATATATTTCTCAATTCTTTTACCTGAAATAAATGTTACGGAGAAGTAGTGCTTAATTTTAATAATAAGAATAATGATAATAATAATTATTATTTTGTTTTGAAATGAAAGTATCAGTAATAAAATTCAATGATTTAAGACAATTTCTCTTATTTCGTTTCTGGATGTAAAAATTGGAAAAATTAATTGTAATATAAAAATTAGTAAGACGCCAGACCTGAAACAATAAATAATAAATGGACAATTTACAACAATTTTGTTTTCTACCAAGAAAAATCAAGACAAAATGTACATGTACCCCGGATTAACCATAGACAATGGTTCACTTCATATTTATTATTTTGTGTTTAAATAAGGGAAAAAAAATAACCTTTATTTCCTCATTTTTTATATTCAATAAATTGAACACTGTTTCTTCAGTATGAATTTTTCAATTAAATTCAGAAACTTTGTTTCATAAAGTATTATTTTTTTCATCGGAATAATTGCAAAATAATGCAATTAAAGTATAATTTGAAAAATGATTACTGACAGCAGATAAAGCAATCTGAATATTTAATGGAAATCCCACCCAAAATCGCTCAATCAGATCTTCTTATATTTCAGAGAAAATATCTCTGAACTTACTAGAACAACATTGAAATTACGTGGAACGATTAAATGTCATTAAAAGATAATCAAAATAAATATTCATCAAAGATAAAAAAATCCAATTTTTAAAATGCAATCTTTCTACGGCTTTTTTCTTTCTTTTTTTTTCTTTTCGACAGACATACATAGTGCTGCGTGGGTCCGGACTTGGTCCTAGGCCCGTATCCGGCCCGGTAAAATGAGGACAAACTTTCAAACGGACCAGCAGAATAATGGAAATTTTTTTAATAGGCGAGTCGAGTCGATAAAAAATTTATGCGGGCCGATCGGCCCAATACAACAAATTTAACTCCTTGAAGGGCACCGGTGTATTATATATACCACTTAATTTTAATCCCAAATAGCCACAATGACACCAGAATTTTATAATCAAATTTTGAATTTATATAAGGTACATGAGGAAAAGCGGTTTACTTATTTTGAAATAAATTCGTTCGTGAATCCTGGTGTCAGTCAATGATTTTAACATTTTAGCTAAAGAGTACTTTGCCCCTGAAGGGGTTAAAAGGGTCCGGCTAAGTCGACAAAATACGAAAAAAATTCAATGAACCAAGCTGGACCATGAATAAGTTATAAATGCACGAGCCAATGTTAGTTTGACAACATCAGTGCAAACATTTAACTTGTTTATTGTTAAAGTTAAAATTAAAGTAAAATTATTGTTAAAGTTAGGAACAAAAATCCGGATTCGTATTAGAGTAAATTACACTGAATTTTTGACTGAAAAAATCGACGTCGGCACTGCTTTCCTTATACACAAAATAGTTTGTTTTAATGTGATCTAACACCTCTTAAAGAATATCCAATCTTAATAAAAAATACTTTTTACGCAGTTGCAAATGTATAATACAAATATTTTCACAAATATAAATTTGAATAGATTTTTTTTTCTTTTCTTAAGACATAAAAACACTAATTTTAAAGTATTCTGAAGCCTTGAACTTATGTACCGCTTTCAAATAACCATTAGTTTAAAAATAATAGGACTATCTCCAAACTTAAAAGATTCAAAATGCACGAAATTGAAAAACAAAATTCAGGAAGAAGGAAAGAAAAAAAAATCATATCCACAAAATACTTAAGGAAAACTGATTTCATTAAGCTATGTATTTTTCGGATTAGAACTCAATGAACCTTAGTCCATCTTCAAGTTTATTAGTTTTCACTAAAATGAAGAAAAATTCAAGCGCTACACACATTTTAATTTTGTTTTCTTATAATTTAAAAAAGTACATAAAAATTTTCTATTATGGGCACCAACAGGAGGGAGGAGGGTAGGGACAGGAGAGGCCCATTGCCCCTCCGTGGATTTTAGAATTTAATCAATTAAAATAGTTGTTTTGTTTATGGTGATTGTGAAAAATATAGCAAAATATATTTTTCTCAACACTATAGAAAGGACAAATGTTTCTTAATCAAGGAAAATCTACCTATCTATATATATAAATAGACGTGTGTGTCCCTATATTTCACTTTACACCCACAACTACCCACACTCTCATAAAAAACTGTAAATTTATGAGCGTTTGCCCTTTAATTTTCACGGGCAACAGTCATATTTGATGTAAAACGGTCTGATCCATACTAAATAAGCGGCCATATCCCTTAGATTCTTAGAAAATTAAGGACAATCCACATAATCTTACAGTTCAAGCCCATCTATCAGCAAAAATACGGTACGACCACATACATTTTCCTCCGTTAGGGTGTAACCCTTCATTTTAGTCGTGTTTCGAAAAATAATGTCACTTAACTGCGACTGTAACATATTTTTTAACCCGCCAAAAAAGCGATTCTGTGATGATTATCTAACACGTGCTACGGAACAGTAAGTAAAGTTTTATTGTGTTTTAAAGTGCATTATATCCTGTGCATTATAATGCTGTATTACTTTGCCCCGTAAAATTACGAGCTGCTCAAAATAATAGGCATGGAATTTTTTTTTTTTTTTTTTTTTTTTTTTAACGTGGTATGACTGGGATTTCTGCTGCTGGCCTCTGCCCGTAATTTTACAGGGATATTTTTAACAGTTCAGCACAGACAGTGGTGTTTGTGTGTAGTAGTAGCCTCGAGTCTCTCCCATCGTAGCACTATTGGCAATGTATGGGCACTATGGGCACTATATGGTGGTTGCATGTCGGTAGCTGTAGGGGAGATAATGTCATAGGCGTAACTTGGGCTCTAAGACTAGGGGGGCAAAAATCTCGAAGACCATTTGTAAGAAATTTTACCCCTCTCATCTCCCTCTCTGTCCCATCACCGCGTACACACAGTCACACATACTTAAAATTTTAATATTTAAACAAAATTTTAAATGTGTAACTATATACGCAAAAATAGGGACAATCCCAAGTTACACATTTTATGTTTTTAAAGGAATGTTTAAAAATATTGAATGCTCCACTGTTATATCTCTTATGCCTGATGCAATGTTCAATTAGAAAATAATTCAAACAAATTTAATAAAAATTGTCAAAGCCTTGGGCTTTCGAAGATTTTTTTAAATGGTGGGGGTGATGGTGAGGGAAGTAGTTGAGATAAATATATTTAAAGCATTTATTCAGAGTGGAAACAAATAACAAAAGTTTATATTAAAAAAAAAAAAACCTCCAGCTAGTGTTCTGATTGGAATGACTCAGAAATTTTGCTGTTATGAATTTTAGGGTACATGGAATAATTGTAGTTTAAGAATTTAAAAATTAATATTGTCCTTAAATTTCGAAGATTTTGAACTCTATTTCACAATGTTTCAAATGAAGAAAAACATGTGCATCAGTTATAGATTACCAAATGTTTTCCAACGTTATTAGAATACTGTTAAGAAAGTTCATTCTTTCACACAGTGGAATGAGATATTTAAATAAACAATTTAAAAACACAGAACACAGTTAAAAATCCATTTTCCAGAATTAATGTCTATGGCAGATAATAATACAGTAAAATTTGACTTGATTAATTTTAACAGAAATGCACTGCACATACAACAATTACCATTCATAGGCGGCAATATATTTAATTTCTTTTGCGCTGCCGTATGAATTAATTTATATTCTATAAGCACCTTTGAATAATAAAATATAATTCAACTGGAAAATGCCAAATACAGTTAAAAACAAACATTAGGAATTAACGTCCATAAACTGAAGTGCTTCATTTTTCTTTTTTCGTGCAGCTCTGTATATGATCTGTAGAATTTATACGCACGACGTAATGCACTAAAATTTAGTTAATTTTAAAAATGTACAACACAGCTGAAAACGCACTTCCAGCAATTATAGTTCATAGTCAGTCCTGTAAACGAAGTACATACATGCTAGTTACTTCATACTCTATAGAAAGAGTGCTATAAGCCCACCTCTGTGACACATATAAATTTCATCATGTTTGATGTATCATAACATCACTAAAATGCACCACAAACAATTTTTCCCAATATAGCATAATGTAATGGAAAACTTTTCGTATACCTGCAAACGAGCTATAACAGCTATATACTGCATTTTCAATAGGGAATGTGTTGTAGTAAGTCTCAATAGCATATATATATATATATATATATATATATATATATAACAGGTCTTTACGGGCTCGGGCCAATTCACATTCACGAGACTCAGTCTGGGCCGAGCCTGATCTTCACTCTTTTTGAGTCGAGCTTGATCTTAACTCTTTCCGGGCCGGGCCCGGGCATTACTAGTTTCTGCAAACTTGGGCCGATCTGGGCCTGAAATTCATTCTTCCTAAATGTCTCCATGAGCTGAAATTTTCAGATCCTGTCCCGACCCAGCCTGTATGAAAATTATTGAACCGGCCTATCCTAACACTTGCAAAAAGTAGTAAAATGAGGCCTAGCCGTACATTTTTTGCAAAAAATGTATATATTTTTAAATTGCACTTATGCTATAATTAAAATTATATTTAACGACTACATACAATTTCTAGTCCAAAAAAAGTAATAATAATAATGTACAGTAAAACCTCTGAAAATTAAAATGTGTATGTCGGAATCTTGTCTTAAACGGAAAAATGTCTTAATCCGTGCAAATTGAATATAATAATCTGTGCGAAAAGAATCTAATGCATTTACAACAGATGATGTACCAGCTAAGAATGGAACCTGTCTGCTACGGATTTTTCTTCTCTCTGATGCGATTATGTCTTAGAAGATTTCACTGCATAGCATTTTTCAGATTTTTAAGTCCCCAAGCCATGGAATGTGGATTAACGGTATTAATGATAATTCAGGATTCAGGCATTTACATACAAATAGAGATTCATTAAAAAATTAATATTTACACCGAGATAAGCAGAAAGAAATCTAGGGAGGGTCTGTATTTTGTTATAGATGTGCCTATACTTCGCAACCGGGGCACTTTTTTTAAAACAAAGAATATAAACATGACAAAAAAAATCTAAAATAAGAATTTTTTGTCAGAACTTCCCGTACAAGATAATTTTTATACATATCAGCCTAAAAATCCATACAGAACAATCAAGAAGGCTTGGACCTTTAGGGGCCACAGAGAGTTCTAGAGGACTTGACCACCTGAAGCCGCTGTTTAAGATAAATTTGAAACACATAAACGTAAAAAGAAAAACATAATTAAAAATTGTCTTCCACAGGGGTTCCGAGAGCAGAGCCACATTCGAAAGATTCTTATTTTTTGTTTTTCTTAGTGTTTAATTATTTTGTGTCACTTACGAAGAATAAATTTTACTTTCTTTTTAGGGTTTCGTTCATCTCACGAAACCCTATTACTCCCGCTCTGTTGTCTGTCCGTCACAGAGCCATTCTCAAAAACTATATCACTTACAGAGTTGAAACTTTGTGTATATAGCCGAATACCAGCTATAAAGAGCTCAAAATATTAAAATTTGAAAAATTCGTATTATTTTAATAAATAGAGATAAAAAAGCAAAATTCTAACAGCCTTTTCCTATTAAATTTAAACATTTTTCGTTATAGCAGATGCCAAAAATTAAAAATCCACGATGAAATTCTTTCCACAATAATTAATTTTCTATCAGACGATTTCCACATGAAAAATGAAAATGAAATAAAAAGTTTCACCAATTGAAAAAAAGATAAATATGAAATAAAATTGATTGACGTCATAGTGGTGATAAAACGGAAAAATTTCTCAATAATACAAGGAGTATGAGTATGTGTATGTACACAAAGCATATTAATATCACGTCATTAGAGAATTAAAAAGAAAATCTGACGTCCTATTGGAAGTTTAACGAATTTTTCAGATGTTTAAGAATAATACAAAGCGAGTATCAATATGAGTAATAGAGAATAGTAAATATATGTGTCTTAGAAACATATTGAATCGTGATACAAATCCGATTATGGAAATATTCGCATATTTTAACATTTTAAAGGTGTACAATTTGTTTAATTTTGAAATTATTTTTTTAAATATCACATTTAGTCCGCATGACGGATATTATTATGACAGAATATAATAGCGGGCTTGTTTAGATATTCAAAAAAATAGACCGGTAAATTTTTACATTATAAAAAACATGACTTTTTGTTACTAAATGAAATTTTTTGCATTTATTAAAGAAAGGATAAAGTGTTTTGAAAGGAATATTAAACGAAACCCTTTGAGCGATCTTCGATCACACTTACCCACTTGTTTTCAAATCATCAGAGGTAAAGGAAATTTAATTATCCTTCTCCCCGAACCATTCCCACCGGCGTATATATTAGTTTACAGTTTTTTTTTTTTTTTTTAAGATGATTTCAAAATATCATAACTTTAAACTCTACAAAGATAAAGTAAATAAAAAAATGTCCCTGTAATTTATTAAACCAAATTAAATGTAAATATAGCAGAATACAGTTACAGAAAAGTTTTTATAAAGAAATATAGAATATCACAAATTTGTAACTTCTATTTTTACAGTATAGCCACTGACTGATATCTTACACGGCCCTGGAACAATGAAGTCTAGACCCGACCTATGTCTTCGGACAAAAATAAAACTCGGACCCAACCAGGCACGTGAAAAATACATTGTAGGGCTGGCTCGGCTCAAGTCTAATGAAATAAATCTCGGGTTTCAGGCCAGGCCCGGTCCCCTGCAGACCTCTAAATTCTTCCTCTCGTGCCCATGTCGGGCTTGCATTTAATTTAATTATTTTTGAAAAGATTATAGTGATGTTGTACATTTGTTTAGCGAAATCTATAGAAATTTAATTTGGTTTAATAAATTAGAGAGATATTTTTAAAATCTATCTTTTTTCTTTGTAGAGCTTTAAAATTATGGTTTTCTTTTATAATCTTTTTCTTTCATTCTAAACTACGTTGATTTTGCTTACTGATTTTTCAATTGAATGTAATTGTCTAGGTCATTTAAAAAAAAAATAGTGTTTATGTACGTAATTCCCCAACTGTTAGATCTGTATTTTGTCGAGAGTGGTGACGTTGGAAAGCTCTTACTATAGGGATCAAGAAAATGTATACAACTACCCATCCGAATGCAACTTCTGAAGAGTTATAGGCTGATGAATTTATATCATTTATTGATTTCTCCAGGTCGCTAGCTATGCAGGTGAGACACTCTGTTTGGTAAGAAAAGATACCTTACAGTACAGTTGTTGCCAGTGTGAAGTTGGTAAAGGTTCTACGTTCTCTCCAGTAAGAAACAGAAGATTGTGACCACATTTTGTCGACATGAACACACAGAGTGTCTTTCCTGCATAACTAGCGACCTGGAGAAATCAATAAATGACAGAAATACGTCGTCCTATAACTCATCACTAGTTGCATTCGGACGGGTAGTTGTATACATTTCCTTGATGATCCTCCTGGTAAGAGCTTTCCAACGACACTACTCTTGACAAAATCCCAATCTGGCAGTTAGGTACCTTCTCTAGTCAGTGGTCATTAATATTGTTGATATTTTGTACTCCATGCATTTCGAGCATAATCCGAAAAGAAAATCTTTGCATGAGTAAGAGTGCTTTTTGAATAATTTTAATTGAAAATATCGTTGCTTCAAAAATATTGGCATGTTTTGTAGAAATTCAGTCTAGCCGGGCCAATTAATTTTTTGTACGGGCAGGGCTTGGGCCGAATTTTCAGTTTTTATACCAGGCTGTACTCCGGCTGAGATTTTAGCTTTTATACCGCATCGTGCCGGTATCGGGACGAACTTTTTAATTTGATGCTGGGCCGGGCCAAAAAATATTGTACGAGTCGAGCCAGGCTCGGGACTAGAAATTTCGGCCCATGCAGACCTCTACCCTAAAAAGTGAAAATCCAAATATGTTTACGAAAATCAGAGCGCGAACAAATTGCGAAAAAGACCGAGGGTCAAACAGAAGTCATAAATACTTTTCAACTATGTTATGGAAAATGTTAAAAACTAGGGATTATATTTCTTTTTTAAACTTTATATTATCAAACATTACCTAATGGTTTGTGAAAAACATAAGTTTTATTAACAAGATTAGTTAAAATTTTTAATAAAAGATTAGCTTAAATTGGTTTCTAAAAAAGTTACATGATAAGTTTTAACTCTAGACAATTTCAAATCTTATTTGCAATATTATTGTAAGCAACTTAAAATAATAATAATAAAAAAATACTATATTGAGACTTTTTATGCTTTGGCAAGTTAATTACATTTCAATAAAATAACTTGTAAATAAATTTCGTTAAGGGTATGGATGTTGAAATTCTTTTTCTTTTTTTTTTTAGTTAAAAGTTCTATAAGCTATGGCTGTGGTATGAAACATTTCCCACGTGCATATAGCCTTTTGAAATAAAGTATAAAAAGATTCTGGTCTAAAGTCTTATTTCATAAGTATAATGCATAAGACATTAATTTTTACAAATTTTCCATGTGCTTTTCAATGATTCAAAATCAATGATTACTTTAATTTTTGACTCATTTTTTAATATAAAATCATATTTACAAGCACGATTATTAAAATGATTTTTATTCTTTTTTTTTTTCTTTTTCCGATTAATGAATTGCATTTTGAATTGTAAGCGATTATTGTCTCAATACGGCAGTTTTTTTCCTTTCCTGCGCTGACGCAACTCGAAATTCAGTTCAAAACACCCACTTTGACAGCATTTTCAAAAATCTTTTGCCTTTTTCAGAAAATTTGAAAAACGGTTAGATTACATAGTTTCTTAATAAGATCACCTGCCAATGGGATACTTTTCTGAACAAAAATAAATGAAAAAATCCGTTCGAAAAGAGCCAGTATGGATTTGAGTTTTCATAAAAACCATGTTCCTAAAAGTACACATATGTATTCGTTTTAATGTATATACATTATTGTTTAAAATTATAAATATATTTTCCACAAATCGGGTGAGTTGTTTTATATTTTCCCTTAATTTTGCATTTGATAATTATAACTTTAATAATTATTCCTTGTTTTTCATATGGATACCCATTTATTTGAAAAAAAAAGTTAACATACTTCATAAATTTAAAAGAGGTTGAAATTTTTTTTTTTTTATAGGATACTTTAATCATTGGTGATATTTCAGAACGTTGTAAAATTAGTAACATTTAGTTGATAATTTTATAGGATTTAAATCCCGTTCGTACTGATTTCAGATAAATCCAAATAATTTATCCAATACACAAATTTAAAATCATAGTGATTTTAATTTGTTTATTTTAATTGAAATGTTTTTAATTTTGCACATTTTCAAAGTGGATTAAACTTTAAACACCCAAATAAAAATATTCAGTTTTTTTAATATTGTTTTTATTTTTAAAATATTAAGTAAAATTTTTTATAAAAACGTATAGTATTTTGGTGAAAAAAGCGAAGGGAAAATGTCAAGTTTCCGGTACTTCTGTCTCGATTTCTCAAAAGAATATTTCCTTTATTCTCGTATTCTTCAATTGCACTTAACCCTTTCCGGCGCAGACAAATTCTGTTCGTAAAATGCGAAATTACTGACTGACATCGGAATTTACAAACGACTTTTTTAGAAAATAAGAGCTCCTTATTTTAAGCTTTCATTGTAAAAGCAAAATTTTATTAAAATATTTTTGGTGCCGAATGCAAGTTTGGAATTAAAATTAGGTGTGCCCGGAGTGGGACCACTGTGCCGGAAAGGGTTAAGTTAAAATGCGAAATATATTTATAAGTATATTTTTACATTTAAGAATTTCAAAATGTCACAAAAACAAGTGAATACTAACAAACTGAATAAAACCACAGATTTTTCTATTCCTTTGAATTAAACTGCTCGATGACTACCTAATTGAAATTTTTCTGCGCAGTACTTAAAAACCTTATTAAACAAAGATTTGTTCTATAAACAGAACTTGTTCTTTATATTTCTGTTACGATGAATCTCCCCAGTGAAATCCTGTAAAGTTCTAGGGCCACCATGAATTGCTAATCTGTGACTGGCATCTTGAAATAGGGGGACGATATAGCAGGGAAGATCAGAGAGTTGTATGGTTGTATTCATATTATCCCAAGGTCACTTTATCTTAAAGAAAATGACAATGGTAAGAGACAGTAAGTAATCAAGAGATAAACCCCACACGTGCATATAAACAGCTCTATAATTAAAAAGGGAAAATAAAAATAAGTTCCAATTTTCTAAATAAAAAATTAAAAAAAGGCAAGGAAAATATTTTTACTTGAACTTTGACTATGGCATTAAAAATTTTGTTAGGAAGGAAGACAGACGTTACTGCTATGAAGGTAAAAACATTAATTATGGATATTCGGAATTATCCACTATTGATTCTAGTTCGTATCCAAGATAGCAAATAAATGGTTAAATTAAAAAAAAAGTAAGAAAAAATTAAAATACAAAACTATGCTTTAACCACACAACAATACAAAAAACTGGAGGGGCAAAAGGTAAGTCTTGCCCCTGCTTCTGAAAAACTAGGGGGGGCACATGCCCCCCCCTTGCCCCCGCCAGATTACGCCCATGGATAATGTGGTTGAAAGTGGTCGACCTAGGGCATTTTCATATTTCGACCCGAAGTGTTCTACAAAATGTTTGGAATCGTCTTCAACGGGTTTGGTTCGTTCAACTTAACATGAACAAATTAAGACATAGATAACTAAATAAGATGATTTCGCGTCCCCCTAGCGGTGGAAATTGAAACTAAGCGATATTGCAGCTATACAATGCCGTAGGCAGCGGGGATGAGTGCCGGAGTTTCGTTCGGAAAGAGGTTTGTTTAGAACAGAATGTGTTCCAAAAATGACTATTTTTATCGAAACCGCAAAAGAAAGTTACTGATTTCCGGGCAACGCCGGACGGAACCGCTAGTATAATATAACCCCGCACGAAAATATACAATAGCCTCTTCTGAGTTACTCACGATTCCGAACAGTGTTCTGTATCTTTAGAAACTTGAGAATCAATAACACTTTCGAGATCTAAAGAAGCAATTATAAAAACGCAGCTGATTTTAGTAAACGTTTCCGATTAGTTTTTAGGGGAAGGTGGCCTAAAATGTCCCCTTAAGGGAAAGACTTGTGTAAAATAACATAACTGTTTAAACAAAACTTTGGCCTTTTGCTAGTATGTTTTAAACTATATTTTGCATTATAAACATATTTTAATAACATTTTAAACCCAAATTGACTAACGAAAAAAATAGATTTTATAAAAAGTGTCCAAAGGATCATTTTACCCTCACCCAAGGGCAAAATGATCCTTCATTTAAAAATAATTGTAAATTGTTTTTTTATCGGCAAAATAAATGATATAAAAGTAGTTATGACAATACATAAGTGTAATTCACGTCTAAAAATATACTCAAGTAAACCAAGTCATATTTCTGTACTCTAAAGACTGTAATCTAAATAAATATGAAAGTTAGTGCCTACGTTATGAAAGATGTTGTAAAAACGAATTTTTCAAAGAACTCTATTCAGATGCGTAATATTGCGATCGCTTGAATACCGCTATTGCTTCGTCTTTACATATCACAACTAGTTTATGTGTTACCCTGTAGACAGCGCGACCTGTCTGGAAGAAAACAAATGTGGATCGTTTTGCCCGTTAGGATCATTTTAGGCCACCTTCCCCTATAGTGTGTAAGTATCATATTTGTGTAGTATTAACGAGTTTTCTGAAACCGGAATATCGGTTTTTAAGATGCTATTTATTATCAAGTAAACATTTCTCACTGCGTAACTGAATTTACTCATACAACAGCAACAAAATAATATCAGTTTTAATGTTAATGTGAATGTATGTTAATATATCATATTTGTCTGTAAAACACGTTTGTTGAACATGAAAACGTTTACTGAGAATGGATAGTAACTGAAAAATCTATATTCCGTTTTCAGAAAACTGATTAATACGCTATAAAAATTATTAGTAAAAGTTTCCGAAAATCAGTGGGGTACTTCTCTATTATCCCGTCGACCACTTTTCATAATAAAAAACTATCGCCAAACTGTGACGCCAAATAAACGGGAGAACATTGCCATTGGAAATATAAAAATAAAGAAATAAATAAAATATAAAAATTTAAGGACACAATTGTTATTTCAATTAATGAAATAACTAATAAATCAGTAAAACATAATGAAAAATACACGCAAATGTCGAATTAAAAACCACTTGATGACATAACAAACACGTATAACGCTTCTGACATCAAGTAAATCGGACTGCATTTTTGGCGTTTAATCTTACAGTTTGGTGATAGTTTTTTGTTATGAATAGCGGTCGACGGGATAATAGAGAAGTACCATCAGTGGCAGCAAAAGAAACTTTGTTTTTGTTTTTATAAATCATATATATTTTTTCTGTTGTTTCACATCCCTTTTTTCTATGAATTTACGATACGCATAACAACGAATGAGGTGTCATTCGAAAGGTTTTTGAAGCAGTTTCTGACATAGTACACTCACATTTCGTGAAAACATGTTTTTGATTAAAAATTGCCGTTAGTTAAAAATTAAATCGACATTGTTTTCATAAATGAAACGAAAGGTTTTTCTCAAATCAGTGTTGCCACAAAAATAAAATACCTTATTATAGGATGCTCAACAGTGATTATAAAAAAATAAAAAGTACAAAAGAGATAAAATATGATTTTTCCGCGCGGGTTTATTTTATATTTATGGTTAAAAAGCAAAATTGAAATTGAAATCTTTAGAAGAAAACTGCAACTTTGGCGGAATAAATGAGACGAAATTCTATATTGATTAATGTTGTTTGCAGATATTTTTATCGTTAATTTTTTTTAGAAGTTTAAGCCTGCTTCTAAAAATATTAGATATTGCTAAACATTATTAGACTGCAGTGCAAAATCGTCGAACGGGTCCACTGGTGCTTCTTTAAATCTAGAAAATATATTGGTTTCTGAGGTTTCTAAAGATAAATAACTCTTTTTTTGGAATCGTCGCTTACTCCGAAGAGATTATTGTATATTTTCGTCAGTGGTTATATTACATGGTGTTCCAAGATTAACAACCTTTTTTTTTTTTTTTAATTAAAGTGAAGGGACCTAAAATAATTAAACATTAACATCAACTAGTCGTTGGGGGCCACCGTAATACTTACCCATCATGAATATGCATAATATTAAGTATGAAAATAAAACATGTGTAAACTATTTATAAAATGCATTGCAATTCGAATAAAACCGTGGCTTCATGCCGTCATAAACTTTAAATGCTCTATTACTGAATTGAAATAACCTAATAACTCCAAAAAATGATAATCATAATAACTAACGGTTTACTGCGTCGGATTCAGCGTCTCATTTCCAATTAAAATACATCTTTGAATTGAAATTTGAATGAAATACAAGGTCATGAAAAATCGAAGAGCGTGGAAAATAGGATTAAAAATATCTCGGGAACCTATTATCCGATCAACTTCATTCTTTATGCAAAATTTATGTTTTTTTATTGTCTTTTACATTCAATCCTTAAAATAAACTAATTCGAAATTTTTATGTACCTTTTATAAGAACGAATATTTCGAAAGTCCGAAACAAAAGTTCCGGATAATCGAGGGTACTGAAATTCAATAAGCTTCTTCTCATTATTACATACTAAGTACGTACCAAATTTCAAGTCTCTATCTCAATTTGTTCGGGAGATTGAGCGTTTACAGACACACAGACATAGAGACAGACGGAAGGCAAATTTTTTATTTCTAAAAATATGTTTTTCGGGATCTCCAGTGTCTGAAACGTGTAAATCCGTCAATTTTTTAGGTGCGTTCGTAATTATATAAATACGTAGCACCTATAGTCGTCGTTTGGTCCGTCCGTCTGTCCGTCCGTCTGTCTGTCTGTCTGTCCGTCTGTCTGTCCGTCCGTCTGTCTGTCTGTCCGCATATAACAACGCAAAAACTACCCAACCAAATGGTTTGCAATTTAAAATATATTATCTTTGCAGAATTTTGTCGAGACATTTCAAATTTTATTAAAATCGAATCAAAACTTTAGGAGATATTAATAAAAATATTTATTAAGAAATTTGATTTTTTTTTTTAAATCGGTGCTTTCTTGTTAGAGGAGCTTCCGATGGATGTTAAATCGTCAAGCGACCGAGACGCTTATTTTATTACAGAAATTAATCTGCAGACGATATAATTCATTTCACAGAATTAAAAATCATCAAGATCTGAATATTTATATAACTAGCTGATATATATATATCGGAATATTTATATAACTAGTTAAGATATTTGTATGAACAGTGTCATAAAATATATACTTAACCAGCTGTTTAACCCGTTCTACGCACGGGATATCATGAATTTAATTCTAAAACGTGCGTACGAACACACGCCGTTTGTAACGTTTGACGTACAATTTCCAACTTGTTTTTTCTATTTTTAAAACGATCACAAGACTTATCCTATACCACGTATGATCGATCGGTAAGTAACAAGAACAAAAAATAAGGCATAGATTATGAAACACTTTCCTATACTTACAGTATCTTATTAAAAACAAGAACGAAAAATCATGCGTCAAGCATAGATTATGTAACACTTTCCAACGCTTCCAAAATAATTTTACAAATTATTACCGTTTAATAAGCGGAAAGATAACATCTAAGTAAACAATTTGGAAAACGCATAACATATTTAAAAACGTAATTTCAGGAATTTCCAACATATATTTCCAACATATACAATATTCGGAAAAATATCCGAATACTTTTATTCAGCCCTGTATATGATCTATAGATTTGTATATATAACTACATAGGATGTTAAATTTTAGTTTAGTCAGGAAACGCGTAGCACAGTTTAAAATTCTCCTTCTGCAGTTTCTGTCAATAAACGGAAATGTTTTCACGAACTTTTGTGCTGCCCTGTATATGATCTACCGAATTTATACACACCAAGTAATAGACAAAAAGTGAGTTAAATTTAAAATCGCATTCAGCAACTTAAAACGCACTTCCAGGAATTATTGTTAGCAGACAGTAGAGAATTCTTTTGTGTGTCCCTGTAAATGAACGATGACTGCTATACACACACTATTCTGTAGTAAGCCTCTTGTCATGCACCTTAGTGATATATGCATAAATTTCAATGCGTTTAAAATAGTGAAACATTTTTTAATTAAACCGCAAACGATTTTTCTCCATAGACGTAATGTAACGGTATTCTTTTGACTGTCCCTGTAAAGTAACTATAAGTGATATGCACAGCATATTCCACATTAAGCTTCTTGTAATGCACCTTAGTTATATATATCAATTACGATGTGTTTGAAGTTGTGTAACATCATTAAAATAAACCGCAAATGAATTTTCTCCACAGATCGTAATATAACGTTATTCTTTTGAGTGTCCCTGTAAAAAAACTATAAGTGCTAGGCACTTCCGTTGAAATAGGGAACATGCTATAGATAACGACAATAACATATAAAAATTGCAGAGCAGTCCGAGCATATTTACGGGAGTTAGAGCACGGCCATACGGCCAGACAAACTGAAGTCATAAACACTTTTCAACTAGGTTGGAAAGTGTTAAAAAACATAACTCAGTAAAAATTTTCAGCAATTACAGTTCATATCCAGTAACGTGTGCGAAGTCGTTCATGTAACCCTACATACGATCTATAGAATATATATACAGCACATCATACACTCAAAATTAGATCCGTTTAAAAATGCATACCACGGAAGAAGACCCAATTCCAGCAATTATCGATCTTAGTCTGTCCTTTAACCTGTTTTTTTTTTTATTTGTGTGTCACTGTATAGAGGAACGATGAATGCTACACACTCGATAATCTATTGAAAACATGCAGTAAACTTCAATGATATCGTTACTTTTCAAGCAGGGCTTAATTTCTAAGAAAAAAGTACCGGAGCTCTAATATTCTGCAGTACTAACACCCGTAGCGTACCCCTCCCTCCGCCGTCACTCAAATCTGCATATTTATATTCCACACATTATTTTCAAATTTTAAAGCATTGTTTTTAGGTGCGTTCGTAATTATATAAATACGTAGCACCTATTGTCGTCGTCTGGTCCGTCCGTCTGTCTGTCCGTCCGTCCGTCCGCATATAACAACGCAAAAACTACCCAACCGACTGGTTTGAAATTTAAGATATATTATCTTTGCAGAATTTTGTCGAGTCATTTCAAATTTTATGAAAATCGAATTAAAACTTTAGGAGATATTAATAAAAATATTAAGAAATTTGAATTTTTTAAGAAAAATGGTTCTTTCTGGTTATAGGAGCTTCCGAGGTTTAATGATCAAGCGACCGAGATACTTATTTTATGACAGAAATTAATTTGCAGACGATATAATTCGTTTCACAGAATTAAAAATCATCAAGATCTGAATATTTATAGAACTAGCTATAGTAGGAACGCACCTCGTTTGTCACGTTTGACGTACAATTTTCAACCTGTTTTATTTAGCAAAATAAAAAAATTAAATACATCTATCTGCGTATACTTAGCTATCAACTATTCCACATTTTAGTTATTACTACTTCCAACTAGAAATCTTTGACTAATCTTAATGTTAATGAATAGCAGAGTTTTGCGATTAAATAAGCTCGGGATTATGATTCGGAAATAGCGTTAACACAAAAATTTAATAGTTCGCAGCTATGCAGAATAGAAAAAGACTATTTTTGTTTACTCTTTATTCTGATCAAAATAGCATTAAAATGATTTGAAATGGATATAAATAAAATTTTGAATTTAAAACAGATTGAGCTCGAGCCTGTTTCATCTCCATCTCTTACGTGAGCGACACATTACGTCACTTATAAGTGTTTTAGCCTCTTAAGTGTTTCGATACAAAACAAGGCAAAAGATTGGAGATGGGAGGGAAAGAAAATGGTAAATTAGGATCCGTTTTTCGGAAGAGTTATTACACTGGGCTCCGGAGCGCAGTGTTTATGAGCGCCGGTGAATTCTGGCCAATATTTAAATATTTACTAAAAACACAGAAGTACCGGAGCTGAGCTCCGGTGGGCTCCGGCACAAATTAAGCCCTGTTTTCAAGTATCATAACATCATTAAAATGCTCCGCAAACTATTTTCCTCTCATATAGATCATAATGTAATGGAATTCTTTTGAGCTTTCCTATAAGCGAACTATAACTGCTAGTTATTCTGTACTCGTTAGAAAGCATTTGTTGAACCTTGTTGTAGTCCCTCTCAACAGAGTTTATCCATCCCATTATGTTTGAAATATCGTAACATCAATAAAATGCACTGCAAACGATTTTTCCCCATATAGACCATAATATAAAGGAATTATTTTGTGTTTCCGTGTAAGTGAACTGTAAATTCTACACACTACATTCTCAATACCGAACATTCTATAGTAAACTTCAATAACATATAAACGTGTGATGGTAATCCGAGTATATTTACGGGAGTTAGAAAACAGACAGATAAACCGAATTTATAAGCACTTTTGAACTAGGTTGGAAAATTCTTCATTCAGTAAATTTCTCATCACTCAATTGCCCCTTCCTGGATTTCATTCTGCTGACGTCCATGATTTGTATGGTGCTTTGACGTTTTAAACGTGAAGATGTAATTATAGAGTTGTTCTCAAATGTGAAAACAATATAATTTTTACGTTAAACGATAATTATTTTGAAGTGCTTCCTTGTTATCAACTTACGTATAAATCCTTCCGCTCAATTTATCATACTAAAACGAATTTCGTATCAGAACGTACGTATCTTTAGTTTTGAATGAAACTGGATTACGCTAATGCACCTTTTAACGACATTCGTAGCTATTAAAATAATATATATATTATAAAGGACAAACGTGTCCGTGCGTAACGCTGACGTCATTTTGCGAATGGCAAGACTTGACGATAAAATTTCGGTTTTGCGATTTTTGATACTGTATTTTTGCTACTGCGATTTCTAAACATCGCATATTTCTAACTTTTACACCGTTATATAGGAAAAAAAAAATCTACTTTCAAATGCAATTTGTTTGAAAATTGAATCGCAATTTACTCATTTCTTATAGCATTTAAATTAAATTTCAAGCATGATTTTTTTTTAGGGTTTCATTCATCTCACGAAACCCTCTCCGTTGTCTGTCCGTCACAGAGCCATTCTCAAAAACTATATAACTTACAGAGTTGAAACTTTGTGTATATAGATGAATGCCAGATGTAAAGAGCTCAAAATATTAAAATTTGAAAAATTCGTATTATTTTAATAAATAGAGATAAAAAACCAAAATTCTAACAGCCTTTTCCTATTAAATTTAAACATTTTTCGTTATAGCAGATGCCAAAAATTTAAAATCCACAATGAAATTCTTTCTACATTAATTAATTTTCTATCAGACGATTTCCACGTGAAAAATGAAAATGAAATAAAAAGTTTCACCAATTGAAAAAAAGATAAATATGAAATAAAATTGTTTGACGTCATAGTGGTAATAAAACGGAAAATGTCTAAGATTTGTCAATAATACAAGGAGTATGAGTATGTGTATGTACACAAAGCAGATTAATATCACGTCATTAAAAAGAAAATCTGACGTCCTATTGGAAGTTTAACGAATTTTTCCAATGTTTGAGAAAAATACAAAGCGAGTATCAATATGAGTAATAAAGAATAGTAAATAATATGAGTTTGAGAAACATATTGAATCGTGATAAAAATCCGATTATGGAAATATTCGCATATTTTAACATTTTGAAGGTGTACAATTTGTTTAATTTTGAAATTATTTTTTTAAATATTGCATTTAGCCCGTATGACGGATATTATTATGGCAGAATATAATAGCGGGCTTCGCCCGCTATCCGGCTTGTTTAGATATTCGAAAAAACGAAAAAATAGACCGGTAAATTTTTACTTTATAAAAAACATGATTTTTTTTTTTTTTTTTTTTTTTTTTTGTTCTTGTTAAATGAAATTTATTTGAATTTATTAAAGAAAGGGTAAAGTATTTTGAAAGGAATATTAAACGAAACCCTTTGAGCGATCTTCGATCACACTTACCCATTTGTTTTAATATATATCTCTCTCTTGCAGACGATTACAAAATATTAATCCGTTTTCACTTTAAACAGTATAAAAAGCTCAGTATTTGTTTACATCTAATATTCAATAACAAAATTAAAACTATATTAAGCAATAAGTAAAATAGTATAAATAAAATATGAATTTAACAGACATTTTATTGAAATAAGCGCTTAAAAACGCCGAAATTATCAGAATAAAAAATACCGCTGTGTATAATGAAATTTTTAGCGATTTCTTCGGCTATTAACTTCTGTCACGAAGCCAATACGAAATGACCGCTTTTAATAAATTTCAAAATTTTATTTGACTATATAATCGACATATTTCACATAAAAATGTTTTTTCGTGTTCTTAGGGGGCAATCTAAAAAAAAAAAAATCATTAAATGTAAAAAATCTAAGAGTTTTTTCAATAGGGTTGGCTGCCCTAGTTTATTTAATCTTAAAATTTGATACTTCATCTCTAAAATCTTTCACAAAAGATGCTTTTCATAACACATCAAAATTTGTGGAAAGGTTAAAATAAAACAAGTGGGTAAGTGCGATCGAAGATCGCACAAAGGGTTTCGTTTAATATTCCTTTCAAAACTGTTTATCCTTTCTTTAATAAATCCAAATAAATTTAATTAAAAAAAAAAAAAAAAAACATGTTTTTTATAAAGTAAAAATTTACCGGTCTATTTTTCTCTTTTTTTTTTCGAATATTTGAACCGGCCCGATAGCAGGCGAAGTCCGCTATTATACTCTGTCGTAATAATATAAACTCAATGCGATATTAAAAAAAAAATCATTTTCAATATTAGACATGTTGTATAAAGACCTTCAAAATGTTAAAATATGCCAATATTTCCATATAAGTCCATTAAACTTCCAATATGACGTCAGATTAATTTTCTTTTTAATTCTCTAATGACGTCCTATTAAGCTGCTTTTTGTATTTGCACATACTCATACTCCTTGTATTATTGAGATATGTTTGAAAATTTCCGTTTTATTACCAATATGACGTCAAATTAATCTTTTCTTCAATTGGTGAAACTTTTTATTTCATTTTCATTTTTCGCGGGGAAATCTTTCAATAGAAAAGTAATTATTGTTGAAAGAATTTTATTGTGGATTTTTAATTGTTGGCAACTGCTGTAACGAAAAATGTTTAAATTTAATAGAAAAAGGCTGTTAGATTTTTGGTTTTTTTTTTCTCTATATCATAAAATAATACCATTTTTAAAAATTTTATGATTTTCAGAATCATTGTACGTACTCAGCCGTAAGTACACAAAATTTCATGTCTATAAGTTATACAGTTTCTGAGAACCGGCTCTGTAACGGACAGACAACGAAGCGGGACTAATAGGGTTTCGTAAGATGAACGAAACCCTAAAAATGAACATAAAATTTAGTTTCCTGTTTAAAATATGACTTGATCTTGATTTTTAACTGGTGTATACTTCTTTATTAAGATGGTTATAAAAATTCAGTTCTAAATCATATACAGGGTAGCCATGGTTAAAATGACAGTACACAGCTTGCTCTGTAGCGCGGTCTAATTGCGAGAATAGAGCCAAATTTTGTATTATGATTAAACAAGACGAGGGATGAGTCTGGGGAAAAATAGTTTCAAAAGTCACCGGTAGGTGGAAATGTGGCGCTGTGTGTGTAATAACCATAGTGAGCGACTGTTGCCATATCGAGATTGATTTTAATCATTAAATGTGCCAAATAAAAGTTAATTTATTCCCGTATGGATTTTGCATTTTTTAAATTCTCTTTTCTATTACACAGCGCCGTATTTCCACCTCGCAGTGACTTATGGAACTAATTTTTTTCGTGGAATCCTTCGTCTCCCGTCTTGTTTAATCATAATGCAAAATTTGGTTCCGTTCTCGCAATTAGATCGCGCTACAGAGCACGCTGAGTGCTGTCACTTTAATTAGGGCCACCCTGTATATTATTTCTGATGTCAACTTCTGTTTTTCTATGCACATACAAAACGCACAACGATAAATGAAGTATCATACGAAAGGTTTTTGAACAGAATGTTGACATACAGCACTCACATATCGTTAAAACACGTTGTTTGATTAAAAATTAATGAAAAATGAATCAACAAATAATCACAAAGATTGCAGTGTGAAAGCCTTGCATGGGTCCCCTACCAGGGCCTGATTACTGCACAGCAGAACTAGGCTGCGGCCTTGGGTCTACCGTGGTTGGGGATTTTACCCGGGTTAGGTTTTACTCGACCTTGCAGTTCAATCGGCCCGAATCCGGAAAGTCTGCTTAAAGTCAACCCGAAACCCTACACGTACCCAACACACTTCAACCCGAAACCGATATATTAAAACGCGAACCCCAAAATGAAAGAAAATGAATGCATATTTTAATACAATTATGAAAAAGTAGTGTATAATTATATATCTAATAACCACTTTATCTTTTTTTGTATAATAATGAATCATAATCATTAATATCCAAATATATAGTTTTTTTTTTCAATTGAAAATATTGAGAACTTTCTTTTGCAAAATCGCGTTATTCCTACCCTTACCCGAAAGAATCAAAATTGAACCCGAAACTGACCGGGACACGAAACATTTAAAATCAAAACTGGCCCGGACGTGATTTGACATGAAAAAAATAGCGCCAATCCGACCCAACCCAAACCGCGGGTCAGGTCGGATTCGGGAAAAATCTGGTTATCTAACCCGATCTAAAACTCTAGTTGAGGGCCCAAAATAAGTAAAATGATTTCGAAAAAATTTCTAAAAAAAGTAGTTTTCTACTATGATTGATGCTGTGTACGAAAATAAAGACAAGATAATTTTTACGTTAAACGTTGAAATACTTTCTTGATGTCAACTTCCATTAATATCTTTTGCTCAATTTAATCTAACGCATTTCGCATGCATCCGAAAGTGCATTACGTTAATGGAAGGAAACTCTCATCGTTAAAATCGTTAATGTTTCACTAAATCTTTTAACAAAGAGTGCATTATAAAACGAAGCTAAATTTGTAGTGTGGTATTAGAAGTGAATATAATATTTATAATGAATTTACTTACCCTTATAAAATTTAATTTTAATTTCACTTTTTGATTATTGTATATCTTTACATTATATTCGTAATAATAACAGCATATTTCTACACCATATTCGTAATAATAACACAGTTTTATTTATACATACTTCAAAGCTTACAATTTATCAGAGCGCCATAACTTTGCTTTTGAAAAAAAAAAAAAGATTCGACAAAACTAGTGATTTTTTTTTCTTTTATATATATAGTGTTTGCTGTTCCGTTTTAAAGCATAACAACAGAAGAGAAAAAAAATTAGACTTAGTCAAGATTTCTAAATTATTTTCTAAACGTTTAACCATGATTTAATTAATATTAAACTATTATTTCATAAAATTTATATTTAATTTATGTTTATATTTTATATTTTCTATATTTTAGCGGGAAAATATTTCATTGTTGCAGTTTTGCAGCCAGTTGGCTTATTTTAGCGAGCGTCGTTTGGCGCATAATTAACTCCACTGATGTTGAAACTCGTCTACAGTTGTAACCATAAGTAATATTTGCACAATTTATCATCTGCACCCGTTAACGGAAAATTTATTGTGTATATATATATATATATATATATAAATTTAGCCTATCAGGAAGTGAGTGGAAAATCCATCAAAAATTCCATGTTTACATTGCATACATGAACCAAGTTAAGTTAAATAAAAGTTTAGCAAATAGAGGTTGGCAGTTATGATCAAAACTGTTTGAGTTTTTTACGAGAAAAATTTGTCATGTGTATACAATTTTTATTTGCATTGTATTATAAGGTGATAAAGTTTCATTCGTTGACAAATCATCCTGCTTGCTGCAAATAAAAAGCGAATCTCTCTTTTTATGCGACAATATTTTAGCACATGCAATATTTCCTCTTGTCCAAGGTCTTTATCCGCATTACGTTTGAACTTGAACCTTAGCATTGTAAGTTCTTTATTACTCTACTAACGGTCATGTTATAACACTTATGAAAACAAAGAAGGTGTATCTATGATAAATAAAGAATCCATTTTTCTGAAAAATACTGCCATTTAAATCTTTGTTTGACATGCTTTTAGCGGATAATTATATGATTTCCTTTTTTAGACAGTGCCTGTAGCTTCTACACCGTAAAAAAGAGAATTTTTTCTGGATCTAGAAACCTTTACGAGTTCTGAGTTATCTACAATTCCGAAAAAACGTTCTTTTATCTTTAGAATCATGTCAAAAGATATCCGACACTTAAAGTAGCATTTCTGAAAACAAAAGTTTCTTTTGCCACCCGTTTCAGAAAAAGGAAAAAAAAAAAAACGAATAGTTTTTACAGTATATTAATCAGTTTCCTCAACACAAAACATTGGTTTTTCGAATGCTATCAATTCTCAAATAAACATTTTCATGTTCCACAAACATACTGAACAGACAAACATGCTAAATTAACAGTATTAGTATTAATATTAAAATTAAAAAAATTTTTTGTTACTTTTGCATGTTTAAATTCTGTCACGCAGCTGAAAATGTTTATTTTAGAGTTCATAGCATCCGGAAAACAGATAGTTCGTTTTGAGAAAACTAATTAATGAACTGTAAAAACTGATTGAAAAAGTCTCGGATTTTTCTTTGTTTTTCAAACGGACAGGAAAAGGAAGTTTTTGTTTCAGAAATTTACTAGTTTCTGAAGTTTCTGTAGATAAAGGAATGCTTTTCGAAATCGAGAATAAATCGACAGAGATTATGTTATATTTTCGTAAAGTTTTGCTACGTCCAGAAATCTTTCTCTCTCATCTCTCTCTGTCTTTCTTTCCTTTCCCCTTTTTTTTTTTTTTTTTTTTTTTTTAAATAGTTTATGAGTTTTATATACTCGTACAAGCAGATATATTCTGTTTTCTTTTCTATTTCTTTCTCTCTTTCTGTGTTTTAAACAAAATTTAGTTTTTTTATACTGTATACTAACTTTTACTGTATACTGTATACTATATATACTAACTTTTTTGACTTTTTTTCCAGGATGGTTCTAACATTTCCTTAAAACCATGAAGATATAGCATGGTATTCTTTCTTTTCTTACTTTTTTCCCTTTTTATAAAATTGAGTTTTATATAACTTTGAGAATGTGAATTGACTCTTTAAGACTTTTTTCGACTTCTTTCACTATGGATGTAATAAGCATGTTATCTTAATTTTTTCCTGTTAATTGAATGCTTAGAAACAAAACTATTTATTAAGAGATAGTCTATACCTCATAAAGAGCTGAATGGATTTTATCAATAATAATATTATAATATATATAATAAATCTATCACCTGCATTATATAATAAATGTGAACTTGTAATATTTCGCTTCAATCATTCGTGCTGTAGCATAGAATCTGTTAATTCTATAGCTGTCAACCTTCCCGCTTTTTGAACACTCATATTTCCGAATAATAATCTCCGTCTAACTTGATCGTAGAATTTTTACCAATCAATAAATTGCGTATTTCTATCCAGAAATACTCTTCTTCCCATCGTAAAAATTTGAGCTAATTACACACAATTTAAGTGCCATAATAATATAGATTATCAAACTAACTGAAATTTATTCAATTCTCGAATTTAGCCTTGCACAAACTTAATTTGTTTTGCGTTCGCTAAATAGATAATTTCTTTGAATCTTAATTGTAGGACTTTCTAGGTAGGCTGAATTAAAGCACCTATAATTGGATCAAATTTAATGCCAATTATATTTCCACAGTTTAAATATAACTTTCTGATTGATATAGTACAGATTAGTATAAATCGTCCTTAATAGGAGATAATTGTTCAGGTAACGTGATTCCTTAGTGATGTAAAATTGCGCACCCATTCTTTCTAAATATTTTGCTTATGCTTTTAACAGTTATCTTGCTCTTGTAATCACTATTGGCAAGTGATTCATGGTTATAAAATTTATTTTATCAAGGACACTATGTTATGTAAAATGAAAAATTAATCAAAATCTTCATTGCATATTTCTTTCAAAATAACTGTATTCAAGCTAGAGTCATGCATCGTGTCGAGTAATCCGTTTTTACCCGAACTCGATTCGACTTGCGGTTTGGGTCAGTTGATTGACACTAATTTTTATCGATGTGGATCGGGTTCGGGTCGGGTTGACTCTAATTGTCGGGTTCTTGTCGGTTTTGGGTTGGGATTCGATTCTTGCAGATCGAGTTCGAGTTGAACCGATTTTTCAAAAAAGTCTAGAACATTTTTTTCAAATTAAAAAACTATATATTTGAACATTAATGAGTGCATATAAGTTCACTTTTCAACAAATGAAAGATAAAATTGATAATAAGCATAATTGCGGACTATTTTTTTTCATAATTGAATTAAAACATAATTTTTTTTTCCATTTCGTGTCCGGTTCGGGTTCAGGTTTAAGTTTTTCTTTTTGGAATCGAGTTTTTGATAGACGAAATTTTTTTTTTCTCTGGGTTGGGTCGAGTTTCGAGTTGACTTGGAATGGAATTAACGGGTTCGGGTCGGGTACAACCGGACATGCGCAAGACTAATTCAAGCACATTGGAAGGTGATTTCAACTACAATCAGTCTCAGAATTTATTAATAACTCAGTAGCAAGGCAATATTGTCTCATCAATGTGCAGTATTTCTGAAATTACTTATTACTCAGAATTTCTTTATTATTTCTTTAATACAAGAAAATATTGACTCAAGAATATGTGGGTAGTCTCAGAATTTATTTATTATAATATTGGCTCAACAATTTGCAGTATCACATAAATTATTTCTTTCTTTCCATCGTAAAACTCAGTTCATTACACAATTAAGTGATCTAATGATCATTATCAATGAAATACAATTACAAATCTATTTAATGTTCACATTTAACCTTTCACAAAATTAATTTATTTTCCATCGTTGCTATACGAATTTGCCATAATTGCAAAACTTTCTAGGCACATTAGTACATAAAGTTCATGCTAAGATTTAATGCAAATTATATTTTACGCAGTTCAGGCCACCTTCTTGATGGATATACAGGTTGATGTAAGTCGCTCAGGGAAAATGTAGGAGATAATTGTTCTGGTAATGTGATTGCTTTTCTACGATGCAAAATTGCACACCCATTTTGAATATTTTATTTCATTTTTACAACTTTCCACTTGCTCTTATAATCACTTTAACTATCTGCGTGTGATTCATAATTGAAAAAATTATTCCAGAAAAGACATAATATTGGGCACAATTAGTAATAAACCAAAATCTGTAGAATATTTTTTTTCAACCTAAGAATTTACTTTAAAAACACAGGAAAAATTCATTTCAACAGAATGCAGTCTCAGAACTGGTATATTAATTACTCAGTAGCAAAATAATATTTGCTCAATAATATATAGTCGCAGAATTTATTTGTTACTTTTCAAATAGGGAAGGCTCAGCAATCATATTGGCTCAGCAATATGCAGTCTCAAAATTTATTTATTATTTTATAAATAGGAAGAAAATATTGGCTCAATAATAATAAAATAAATCATAGAATTTATTTGTTACGTTCCCAGTAGCAGAATAATATTGGTTCAAGAATATGCGCTTAGTTTCAGAATATATTATTTCTGTTGTACCAAGATGTTATTTATTGGCTCAACAATATTCCAGTCTCTGAATGCATTTATTATTTCTCTAGAAGCAAGACCATGTGCTAGTGTCTCGGAATTTATTTATTTATTTCTCATTATTATTTCCTATCAAAGAAACATAAATCTATCCAATTTTCTAATTAAACTTTGCAGAAAATTATTGCTTTCTATCCTCGCTACAAATTTGCGATAATCGAAAATTTTTCTAGGCATATACAGTGGACTCTCATTAATGCGTCTCTGCTTAAGACTTATCTCCGGTTAATGAGGACAATTTTGTTTTCCCCATAATTTCCTACTTGCAATTAATATTAAAGACACTGCTTAAAGCATATTTCTCATCGGATAATGCGGACAAATTTTTTCCAAGCTAACCGAGCAGTATCGAAACTATTTTTGTACATTATTTTTTCAAAAGCTCTTTGATGTAACTTTGATTATTGGGAGATCAAGAAATTGTCAGTGTCAATGGTGACAAGAAAGAAAACTTTCTACCATCAAAAACGTGGGAGTTTCAAAATTTGCTAATGAATGTTCGCCGATATTACCAATTGAAATGTGATATGACACACGAAATTTGCGAGCGTGAGGCAAAACTGGAAAATGATGTGTTAAAATGACGTGAAATATTTATATATACAGCGGACTCTCGTTAATGCGTCTACGCTTAAGACTTATCTCCGGTTAATGAGGACAATTCCGTTTTCCCCATCATTTCCTACTTGCAATCACTATTAAAGACATCGCTTAAAGCGTACTAGTCATCGGATAATGCGGACAAATTTTTCATAATCTGACCGAACAGAATCGAAACTATTTTTATACATTATTTTTTCAAAAGCTCTTTGATGTAACTTTGATTATTGAGAGATCAAGAAATTGTCAGTGTCAATGGTGACAAGAAAGAAAACTTTCTACCATCAAAAACGCGAGAGTTTGAAAATTTGCTAATGGATGCTCGTCGATATTACCAATCAAAATGTGATATGACACACGAAATTTGCGAGCGTGAGGCAAAACTGGAAAATGATGTGGTAAAATGACGTGAATATTTATATATACAGCGGACACTCGTTAATGCGTCTCCGCTTAAAACGTATCTCCGATTAATGAGGACAATTCCGTTTTCCCTTATCATTTCTTATTTGCCATTAATATTAAAGATATCGCTTAAAGCGTACTAGGCATCGAATAATGCGGACAAATTTTTCACAAGGTAACCGAGCAGAATCGAAACTGTTCATCATTTTTTCAAGAACAACTTTGATCTAACTTTGGTTATTGAGAGATCGTGAAATTGTCAGAGACAATAATGAAGAAAAAGAAAACAGTCTACCACCGAAAACATGAGAGGTTCAAAAATTGCTAATGTCTGTTCTCCGATATTACCGATCAAAATACGATACATAACAGACCAAATTTTTGGATGTGTCGCAAAACTGGAAAATAATGTGGTATAAAGATCATTAGTTCAAATAGCGCAAACAAAAGTGAATACAACGAACTACCGTTAATGCGGGCTTCCAAAGGAGGTCTTTTTTCGTCCACACTAACCGAAGTCCACATTAAACGATGTAAACATATGAATATGGTATAAAAAATAATTCTTTGCCTTAAAATTATTGAATTCAGTTTTTTAAAGAAATTAAATTGTATTCAATGGTTGGAGTATCATAGTTGAGATTTATTCCAACAGAGCGAAAAATGCGATATCCTGGCTAGCATAAATCACTCTTATTTGTTGGACATGGCTTTGAACTGCAGTAAAAATTTCATTCGTCCAAGCTATAACTATAGTATTTATATGATCAAAGTGTGATATAACAGAGAAATTCCTGCATATCATGTAATTAATAAACCTCAACTATGAAACTCCAACCATTGAATATTATTTACCCTAGAAAAAAAAATTCTCCTTTTCATTATGAAATTAAATTGGTTAGAACTTTATGGGGTAAAATAAACAACGCTCTTTTCATTTAGTATTGATAGTAAAAAAATAGCGCTATGTGTATGACACATCCGGAGTGAACTCATCCGGATCCCGATAACCTCTCGTTAAAATCAGCCATTTTATTTTAATTTTCAGAGATTTAATTTTTTTCAAAAATGCTGCATAAGATTGACCTTTTTAGAAAAATTGTGAAAAAAAAAATAAAAACATCTTGAGTGATGAGCTACATAAAATATGCATGTTTTTCGATATATTTGGAGTTGAAAATCGTTTCGTCCAGCCATCAGCGATAGCGATAGTAAACAATATGTGAATCATTCCTTTGAGATTCATTAAAATATAGACCATGGATGCAATAATAGAATGAACTCCATGCAACTTTCTGTTAAAATGCCAGTGAAGGTGTTGGCATGTGGCGCCATCTGTTGAGTAAAGTATAATCATAATATACCGCAGCTACGTTATCGATATTAATTTTTTTTTCACTCCTCTGCACACAGGCATTTAAAAAATCTATAATCTTCAATTTCTTATAAATAAAAAAAAAAGAATGCTTGAAAAAATTGGCTTTTTTTATAACTATTTTACTCCAGCTTAAGCGAATTTGTTGCCATGTGGCGCCCTCTGTTGCCAGTAAAGTGTAATCATAATATACCGCAGCTACGCTATCAAAATTAAATATTTCTTTTCATACTTCTGCCCACAGACATTTAAAAAATCTATAACCTTCAATTCTTATAATTAGAAAAAAGAAAGTTTGAAAGAATGAGCTGTTTTTATAACTATTTTACCCCACTTGATCCTATTAATCAGATAATATTAAATGTATTACTTCATAATTCTTTTTATAATGCAATGCTATATCATTCTTTTAAAAATTCAAACAACACGTCATTCTGACTAGTTTATAATTCAAATGCAAAGTAATGACAATATTGTGAATACAACAGAACAAATTACTCAGGACAAGCAAAATATACAAATAAATTGTCGTACTTACATAATTTAAATTTATTCAAACTATTAAGCCATTTTTCTTTGCGATAGTGGAACAAGTAATATATATATATATATTTTTTTTGACGTATCGTTTTCTAATTTTGCGACACACATCGAAAATTGATCTATGCTTACATCAGATTTTGATTGGTAATATTGGCGCAATGTCGTCAGTATTGTCTGAACGTTGTCTAATGTGGGATGTTATCTTTCTCTTCATCAGTGTCTCTAACAATTTCCTTGATCTCTCAATAAAAGTTGTGGTACCGAAATTGCTTTTGAAAAGTATTGTAAACAAGTTGGAAATTGTACCTCAAACGTGACAAATGAGGTGCGTTCGTACTATAGCTAGTTATATAACTATTCATATCTTGATGATTTTTAATTCTGTGAAATGAATTATATCGTCTGCAGATTAATTTCTGTCATAAAATAAGTATCTCGGTCGCTTGACGATGAAACTTCCGAAGCTCCTATAACAAAAAACACCGATTTAAAAATAAAAAAAATTCAAATTTCTTAATAAATATTTTTATTAATATCTCCTAAAATTTTGATTAGATTTTAATAAAATTTGAAATGTCTCGACAAAATTCTGCAAAGATAATATATCTTAAATTTTAAACCATTCGGTTGGGTAGTTTTTGCTTTGTTATATGCGGACGGACGGACAGACAGACGGACGGACGGACGGACCAAGCGACGACAATAGGTGCTACGTATTTATATAACTACGAACGCACCTAAAAACGAGTGTCTTCAGATTCTGCCCGGTTAACCGTGGAAAATATATCGGATTATTCTATGAGTGTATGTGTATTAAGCGATGTACTTAACATTAATTCCCAATAGAAAATGATGGGGAAAACGAAATTTTCCTCATTAACCGAATTTACGTCTTAAGCGGAGACGCATTAACGAGACTGCACTGTACTTTAATCAAAGTTAAATTATGCTCGTAAGCAGGATTCTCACTGGCTTTTGATTGATCTTAGCAATTTGGCTAGTCAATAAAGAAAAACTATAGACAAATAATAAAAAAAAAGTTAGTAATTAGATTTATCGTGAAACACTAATTGTAAAATCGGTCTTTAATATATTCATTGCGTTTACTAATTATCCAAGTTCTTCTCCCTTGGCGCAATTATATATATATATATATATATATATATATATATATATATATATATATATATATATATATATATATAGTATTGGTGCTATAGGCGCCTCACGTGTCGGGCGGCTAGCTTAGTACAGGTACTATATGTGCAATGAAAGTGTCAAAACCCCCAAAGTATTCTGTTTCTCCTTTTTACTAAATGTTCTATTTGTTTGTAATTGTTTTTAGAATTATTTTTTCATCTAAACTAAACTACTAATTATAGAAACTAATGAAACAGGTGTATTATAGAGCTTTGCAAAGTCGCGAAAAAAAAATTATAGCCTGATATATTTCTACATATAGTTTTATGAAAGAAAACCTCAGTTAACTCCTGATTTGGGATAACATATTAGTGGATTAAATGAAAACAAATAAATATTTTTTTAAGTAAACGACTTCTTAAAAATATCAAAACACAAATAATAACTTACACAGAAAACGTTTAATCGTAAAATAACATCTTTGAGAGTGTTGCCAAAAGAAAACAAAAATTCCAGCATTTTGGCGAGTTTAATCTTTTGTTTTCTCGCGCAATGAAACATTTTGTAGCGATTTGGCTCAATAGCGATCGGCAACGAGAACCCTGCTCGTAGGTCAATTTCTTTGCATATTTTGTTTGTCTTCAGTAATTTCTTCTTTAGTATTAACAAATTGTCACTAACTTGCTTTTTAAATAAAATTATTAAATCAAAGAAAAAGTTTTTTATTTTAGCATTAAGTTGGTTATTTCATCTCTATCGAAAATCGAATTCAATTTATTCAACAAAAGGATTATTCTACACATTATTAAAATGTTTACATAGTTTAATGCGGGCTTCGGTTTGTGCGAACACTCCCTTGGAAGTTCGCACTAAAGAGAGTTCACTGTAGTCCATTAATACAGACTTCATGCAAATCACATTTACACAGTTCAATTCACCTTCTTGACGGATATACGGGTTGATGTAAGTCGCTCAGGAAAAATGTAGGAGATATTTGCTCTGGAAATGTGATTCTCTTATATGCGATGTAAAATTGCGTACCCATTTTAAAATATTTTACTTGTTCTTTTCACCTGTTCTTGTAATCACTATCTTCAAGTGACTTGAAGAAAAAAGTTTTTTATTTTAACATTAAGTTGGTTAATCTATTTCATCTCTATAGAAAACCGAATTCAATTAGTGCGGACAAAAAATGGTTGTTCTTGGAAGTCCGCACTAACGAGAGTTCACTGAATTCAATTTATTCAACGAAAGGATTATTCTACACACAATTCAAATATATACATGTGTTACTGCGAACTTCAGTTAGTGCGGACAAAAAATGGTTGTTATTGAAGTCCGCACTAACGAGAGTTCACTCAATTCAATTTATTCAACGAAAGGATTATTCTACACACAATTCAAATATATACATGTGTTACTGCGAACTTCAGTTAGTGCGGACAAAAAATGGTTGTTCTTGGAAGTCCGCACTAACGAGAGTTCACTGTAGTCCATTAATACAGACTTAATGCAAATCACATTTACGCAGTTCAATTCACCTTCTTGATGGATATACAGATTGATGTAAGTCGCTCAGGAAAAATGTAGGAGATATTTGCTCTGGAAATGTGATTCTCTTACATGCGATGTAAAATTGCGCACCCAATTTAAAATATTTTACTTGTTCTTTTCACCTGTTCTTGTAATCACTATCTTCAAGTGATTTGAAGAAAAAAGTTTTTTATTTTAGCATTAAGTTGGTTAATCTATTTCATCTCTATCGAAAACCGAATTCAATTTATTCAACCAAAGGATTATTCTACACACAATTCAAATATATACATTTGTTACTGCGAACTTCAGTTAGTGCGGAGAAAAAATGGTTGTTCTTGGAAGTCCGCACTAACGAGAGTTCACTGTAGTCCATTAATACATACTTAATGCAAATCACATTTACACAGTTCAATTCACCTTCTTCATGGATATACAGATTGATGTAAGTCGCTCAGGAAAAATGTAGGAGATATTTGCTCTGGAAATGTGATTCTCGTATATGCGATGTAAAATTGCGCACCCATTTTAAAATATTTTACTTGTTCTTTTCACCTGTTCTTGTAATCATTATCTTCAAGTGATTTGAAGAAAAAAGTTTTTTATTTTAGCATTAAGTTGGTTAATCTATTTCATCTCTATCGGAAACCGAATTCAATTTATTCAACGAAAGGATTATTCTACACACAATTCAAATATATACATCTGTTACTGCGAACTTCAGTTAGTGCGGACAAAAAATGGTTGTTCTTGGAAGTCCGCACTAACGAGAGTTCACCGCAGTCCATTAATACAGACTTAATGCAAATCACATTTACACAGTTCAATTCACCTTCTTGATGGATATACAGATTGATGTAAGTCGCTCAGGAAAAATGTAGGAGATATTTGCTCTGGAAATGTGATTCTCTTATATGCGATGTAAAATTGCGCACCCATTTTAAAATATTTTACTTGTTCTTTTCACCTGTTCTTGTAATCACTATCTTCAAGTGATTCACAGTTATAAAATTTACTTCATCAAGGCCGTGAACGTTGTGCGCAATGTCTGCGTAATAAATTTACATATGCTTTGACCTTCGTAAAAGAATACACTTACCGTAACTATTCCCCTCAACGATGTATATTAGATCTTACGGAATTTCTAAGGTAAGATCGAGTATTCATGTCAGATTACAAACACTAAAGTTTAAAGAAAATATTCTTTGCTCTGTTTAAAGCTTCAATAATTATTGCGAAAATTTGTACCTACTTTTTTTTTTTAAATTTCATAAAAATAAGAGCGAAAAATCATGCGTCAAGCATAAGTTATGAAATACTTTCCAACACCTCCAGAATACTTTAACAAAACTTTACCGATTAATAAGGTAAATGTTGATGGCTAAGTAAACAAGGTCAAGGTCAAACCGGGCAGGGGGACCTACCTTTCAGCTTTTGCTCAACTAGCCCCGCCCAGGAGATCTGTAAAACATTTGAAAAAACGCATAATGCATTTAAAAAACCCAATTTCAGCAATTACCCTCAATAATTGGTAAAATATCCGAATTTTTTTTGTGCAGCCCTGTATTTGATCTGTAAGTTTGTATATATACGGTACGCTAAAATTTAGTTCAGTTATGAAACGAATAAGCAACGTTCAAAATTCCTCTTCACAAATTTACTTCAGTAAATGGAAAGTTACTCGAGATCTTTTGTGCCGCCTATCATCTAAAGAACTTTAAATTTTAAGCGAATTTTAAACGTATTGTAAACGATTTTTTCACGCTTTCTTCTATTTCACGAAATCGTGGGTAATTGTACCATTGTACTTTTTTCTTTTTTTTCCTTCTTTTTTCGTTTTCTTTCTTTTTTTTTTTACATAGGTTAATATTCTTTACAAAGTAAATCTTAAAAATATCATTACAGTATAATTTTTTCAAAGTATTGAAAGAAACAAGTTGGAAATTGTACGTCAAACGTGACAAATGAGGTGCGTTCGTACTATAACTAGTTACATAAATATTCAGATATTTTCTGATTTTTAATTCTGTGAAATGAATTATATCGTCTGCAGATTAATTTCTGTAATAAAATAAGTATCTCGGTCGCTTGTCGAGTGAACTTCGGAAGCTCCTATAACAAAAAAGCACCGATTAAAAAAAAATAAAAAATCAAATTTCTTAATAAATATTTTTATTAATATCTCCTAAAGTTTTGATTCGATTTTAATAAAATTTGAAATGTCTCTACAAAATTCTGCAAAGATAATATATTTTAAATTGCAAACCATTCGGTTGGGTAGTTTTTGCGTTGTTATATGCGGACGGACGGACAGACAGACGGACGGACCAAGCGACGACAATAGGTGCTACGTATTTATATAATTACGAACGCACCTAAAAACCGTTTGAATTGCTTACAAAATACAAAGCGACCTAAATTTATGAGCGTAAAAATAAATAATTAAATAAATAAATAACAAATCAACGAATGAACGAAGCAAACTATTATAAAATATTATGATGGTATACGAATATACTATCATCATCGCAGTATCCGAAGTTCATAAAATAATATAAATATATAAAAAGAAGATAAATATATATATATTGACAATATCATTATTTAAAAATAGGCCTTATCAATCCTGTATTCTTTAACACTTTCCTGGATACATAAACACTTTTCAACTATGGTGGAAAGTGTTAAAAATGAGTTTTCACATGTATTCTATAACCCGGAACGCCCGGATTGGGTCTTCTAGTATTTTTAAATTGTAAAGAATTAGATAATACGCTTATATATTGTTTTCTTTTAATTTATCTCTATCTGACTACGTTTTCAATGTAGATTCTAAGAAACAAAGCTGTTCAAATTGGCAGTCGCGACAACTGGATTTTACTTTTTTGACTTTACCAAAATAACTTTAGTATTATCTACTCTCTTATTGTTTTCAACGTAATACGCATGATGCAACTTCAAGTCATTGTTAAGAATTTGGAAAAGGTAGATTCAAGATTATGAGCTGATATATTTCCTACCTTTGGGACTAATTAAATCAGACCCAAGTTTGGAAATTAAGAAATTAAAAACTAAATTAGATAAAATAAATAATTAAATAATTAATTTTATTAATAAATTAATTAATCAGGAATTATTAATGAGATAAAAATAATTTATAAATTTGAAAATAATTAATTAATTAATGAAATATATAATAATATTAAATAGTAAATAGTAATAATAATTAAATAATAAAATAAAATTAATTAATTAATTAATTAATTATGAATTATTAATAAGATAAAATAATTTATAAATTTGAAAATAATTAATGAATGAAATATGTAAAATGTAACAATATTAAATATTAAATAGTGATAATAATTATTATAATCACATAATAATATAAAATATAAGATATATAAATATATTTATAAATATATAATTATAAATTTATAATATATATAATAATAATGATATTAATAATTATATTAGTATTATATATATAATTAAATTAAACTTAATTAATTTAATTAATAAAATCAAGTAAATTAATTAATATTTAATTAGCGTAAAACAAAATTTATTTTTCGCTAATTAAAATTGTACATCTACTTCAAGTATTTTATTTATTGTTTTAACTCTTCACCTAATTATTTTTGCTGTTTATTTTTTATTATTTTAACTCTTCATATTTTTTCTCATCATTAATATACACAGTTACATACAAGTTTATTTATCAAGGCTGTGATTTTGTGCATAATTATCAATCAAAAATTTTTGCATACATTTGTTAATACGTATGAATATACAAGTTTATGTGAAAAGTGGCTTCAACAATATACACTCTGAGAGTTTAATTATTAATTGCCAGTAGCACACAGTATTGGCGGTTGAAAAACTTAATTATTTCTTCCTAAATGAGAATATAGTATTTTATCAACAAATATGCAGCTCGGAATTGACTCAACAATATATAAGTTTGAATTTATTTATTACTTCCCCAATATTAAAACAATATTGACTCAACAATATTCAATTTTGGATTTATTAATCACTACCCCAATGGCAAGACAGTATTTACTCAACAATATACAAACATAAAGCAATAACCTTTCCGGCTATTTGTTAAACGCCCCTTTGATTCTGCAATAGCTTATGTGAAACTATTATATACATGAAACTGTTTCACAATACATTTTAAACTGATTGCCTTAAATACATTCAACGTCAAAGATGTGTTAAACTAGCTGTCCCGTCCGACGTTGTCCGACGTTGCCCGGGGTAAAAAAAAAAAAAAAAAAAAAAAAAAAAAAATCCAATAAATAATCGCAAAAAAAAAATCGAATAAATAAATAGCAGAGGACAAAATTTACTATATTAGGCTAAAACATTGCTTTTACAAACGTCGAAAATCATATTCAATATAATTTCTGACATTTAGATATATTAAACTTTCAATTCTGACCAATAATTCACGAGAAAAAAAAAAAGGAAATCGAAAAAAAAAAAAAAAAAAAAAAAAGGAAATCGAAAAAAAAAAGAAAGAAAGGAAAAAAAAAAGAAAAGAAAATCAAAAAAAAAAAGGGAAAAGAAAATCGAAAAAAAAAAAGAAAAAGAAAAGAAAATCGACAAAAAAGAAAAAGAAAAGAAAATCGAAAAAAAAAGTAAAAGAAAAGAAAAAAGAAACCCCCCCCTACATATCTATCTTTCACTATTCACGTATTAAAGAAACTATATCAACACATATCCATGCGAAAATGAGAGAAAAAAAATCCCCATTCAAGCAAAAAATAAGCAAAATTCCTGGCGCACGCACAGAAGCGATTTATCACGTTTTAAGTTCCAAGTTCTCTCTGTTGAAAATGTTGGTTTCCCAGCGCATGCGCACAAACGAAAACCCCAATATTAATTTTGACACAATTATTCAAATTGATAAAGAAATCATATGAGTTGTAATTTTCCAACTGGACGGTAAATGTCCGGGCCAGGATTCGAACCTCGGAGCTGAAGCTGCCAAGGCTCTATCATCTGAGCCATCCCGGTCGAATCTGGAGGAGCTAATTCATCCAGTTAACCTTATTGATCATAGCATCTGGTCTGATATTTGAATCAGCTCAACAGAATAAATCGCAGGTAATTTGGAACTCCAGTAAACGCTAGTAGAGCATGGCAGCTTCAGCCAAGATATCCCTGGTTCGAATCCTGGCCCGGTCATTTTTCGTCCAGTTGGAAAATTACAACTCATATGAAAATGAGTTATAAACTTAATTTATAATTATAATTAATTATATTATTATTAATTATAATTATAAATAATTAATTTAATATTTTTAATGAAAACTTATATCTAAACCGAGTACCACCAACCCTGGAATGTTTTTAAGTCCCCAAATAAGGATCAAAGAAGGAAATGGGTTACCTCAAAAATACAGCGTGTCCTCAAATGACTGAACTTTTACAAAATTAAATAACAAATAAAAAGTTATGTTATTTTTGCAGGATAGTAATAATGCGAAATCAGGAATTTCTTTACATCCTGCTTCTGTGTTTTATTTCTAATTATCACCAATAGATGATGCTGCGCTGTCTTAAACTGTACTATACTGCTCAAAATAACCTTGCAATTTGAAAACACAAAGTTTTTTTTGTTTTTTCGTAGTTTCAACAGTTAAACAAAATGAAGGTTAAAAACTGAGATATGACTGAGCTATGACCCAATTTTAAGGTTTCGTTCATCTCACGAAACCCTATTACTCCCGCTTCGTTGTCTGTCCGTCACAGAGCCGGTTCTCAGAAACTATGTAACTTACAGTCATGAAATTATGTGTACTTATAGCTGAATATCTACTATGAAGCTCAAAATCCTAAAATTTGAAAAAATCGTATTATTTTAATACATAGAGATAAAATACCAAAAATCTAACAGCCTTTTCCTATTAAATTTAAACATTTTTCGTTATAGCAGTTACCAACAATTAAAAATCCACAATGAAATCCTTTCTACAATAATTAAGTTTCTATTGAAAGATTTCCATGGGGAAAATGAAAATGAAATAAACAGTTTCATCAGTTGAAAAAACATTAATATGACGTCATATTGGTAAGAAACGAGGCTAACGAAAAAAACGGAATTTTTCAAACATTTCTCTATAATACAAGAAGTATGAGTATGTGTAATTACAGAAAGCAGCTCAATATGACGTCATTAGAGAATTAAAAAGAAAATTAATCTAACGTCTAACATTTTGAAGGTCTCTATACAACATGTTTAATTTTGAAATTGATTTTTTTTTTAAATATTGCATTTAGTCCACATGACAGATATTATTATGACAGAGTATAACAGCGGGCTTCGCCCGCTATCGGACCGGTTCAGATTTTCGAAAAATATACCGGTACATTTTTACTTTATAAAAAACATGACTTTTTTTTTTAAAGGAAATTTATTAAAGGATTTATTAAAGAAAGGATAAAGTGTTTTGAAAGGATTATTAAACGAAACCCTTTGTGCGATCTTCGATCACACTTACCCACTTGTTATACGTTTTTGGAGCTTTTTAATAGGTTGAGAAAGCGTAGTGTCACCTATCAGTGATATTTGGAACTAAAGCAACGGAAGTAAAGAAAACGCATTAAAGACATTCTCAATTTCATACATTACTTTCCTGGAAGGTTAATTTCAATAGCTGTTGCTGTTTACTTGTTTCTAAATCATACGTTATATAATACAAGCAAATCTTGTGTCTGTGTGTGTGTATGCAAATTTTATCTAAAAAACGGCTCTAACGATTTTGACTAAATTTTGTTGCCTATCGTTTTGGGGTACGACAAGACCATTGAACTAGATTACGTGTTCGAGAAAATTCGATTAGTGGGTCATTTTGGTGTTAGTACGGGTCAAGCAAATGTTATCTTTTCTAAAAAAAGGCTCTTACGATTTTGACTAAACTTTGAATCCTACTGTTTTGTGGTACGAGAAAACCATTGGGATATGTCACATGTTCGAGAAAATTCGATTAGTGGGACATTTTGGGATCACTACGGACTACGGAAACGGTTCAAGATATTTTTATCTAAAAATCGGCTCTGACTATTTTGATTACTTTTTGTAGCCTATCGTTTTGGGGTACGAGAAGACCATTGAGCTAGGTTACGTGTTCAAGAAAATTCGATTAGTTGGTCATTTTAGTGTCAGTACGGGTCAAGCAAATTTTATTTTTTCCTAAAAACGGCTATTATGATTTTTATAAATTTTGAATCCTACTGCTTTAGTGTAAGAGAAGACCATTGGGCTAGGTCACATGTTCGAGAAAACTCGATTAGTGGGACATTTTGGGGTAGCTATGGACTACGGATCAAGCTATTTTTTATCACAAAAATAGCTCTGACGATTCTGATTAAATTTTTATCTTACCGCTTTGGGGTGAGAGAAAACCATTGGGCTAGGTGACATGTTCGAAAAAATTCGATTAGTGGGTCAATTTGGGGTCACTATGGGTCAAGCTAATTTTAACAAAGCGTAGCTCGGTCTTCCCCGCAAGTTAAAAGAAAAGAAAAAGAAAAGTTTAATCCATTTTAAGGCGTTCTGTATATAGATTCAAATTTACAGTCTCAATAACAGAAATTTGTTCTTTTGATTTTTCTAAAATTGTTTTCAATATTATCGTTTCCTATTACTGTTTTCGACGTAACACAAATGACTCAATTTCAAATCATTATAGGAATTTTGAAGAGTTATAATCATGATCACCCGCTGATGTATTTCCTATCCTTAGGTTGATCATCACCTGTTTTTCTCTAAGAAAAATAGATAACACAGGAAAGAATTAATAACATATAGCGTGAGTGTAAGATGTATGCCGGTGTTAAGTTTATTAACTTCGTTATTGCACAGTTTGCCTGCGGGCAAATTTTTTGCTGTCAAAAATAACATAATAGCTCTATGTTTCCAGGTGCGTTGATATCGCTTGCTGTGAAACCACAAACCTCAAACATTACAGGATGATATAAACCATTTTTTTTTTCTTTCTGTGAACTGTCTGAGCCTTCTTTTCCGCAATTAGATATCGGTTAGCTGGATAATTTCCGTAATCCGATATCCAGATTTTCCGTAATTGGATAATTACACTAAAGTGGATATCACGATTATTGCTTATAAAAATTAAAAATAAAGGTACTCGTTTGAAAATTGTCCATTGGTTGCCAGTGTAATGGGTAATTTTGGTGTCAAAAATTATTTCAAAATTTAAAATCGTTTATTTTGAATTAAATGTGATACGACATGATATGATATTGAACCTTAAATAGTAGGTTTATATGTATTCTCATTAATTGCTAAAAGTTCTGAGAAAATGTATGAGATAAATGCAAGTTATGTGCAATCATTTATTCATATTCTAAGGATGCAATAATTTACTGATCATAGTTCACACATCATTTTGTGGGATATTGTAAATATTAATTACACGAACTTGTGTAAGACTATATAAAAAACATCATCATCACATATATTTATAAATTATTGCTAAATAATGAACATTTAAACAATTGAATGAGGTTATTAATCAAATAACTAACTCGAAATAATTTTCTGATTAAATTATCCAAAACCTGATATTAAAAAAAAGATAAATTTAAAGCAGTGGTCTTTTAAATAAATAAATCTAGATACTAAATAAAATTTTCTAATTTGATACTTTAGCTGCTCTTTGTAAAGTTCCAGGATCAGGTATTTATAAGGGCTGAAGTTTTTAAAATTCTTAACATATTTTTTAATAAAACCGCTGTTTATTGTAGTTTTTCTCTACAATTCTACATCGAACGAAACAAACCCCATAAAAATATTCAAATTAGAAACAGTTAAGTTAAAATATAACTTTAACACAGACTTCAATTGATATTTAGCTTTGCATGCGCTTTACTAAAAACTGTGTTTTTGCTACTTGCGCGCTTTATAAAAAAATAAGAAAATCGTTTTATTATTTTTTGCCCAGATATCGTATTTTCTCGTATATAATGCGCATGCGTGTTTAATACGAACATTGCTTTTAATAGAGAAAAAAAAAACAAAGAAATATGTCTCGTATATAATACGCACCATGTTTATTTAACAGCAAAAAATCCCGGAACGTCGGAAAAAAATTCTGTGGAATTCCCAATTCACATTTTTCTCCCTCGTAGCTAAAGTACTGTATTCTCTCACGTATTTTTTCGTCCCTTTATTAAAATGCAATAAAATGTCAGTTGGTTTGTTTGTATATGTATATTTTTCTCTCATTAGAAACTTTGTTCTAAGATATTTATCGATAGATTCACTCCCACGGTGCGCTGGGTCAAGCCCCACAATAGAACCCTATTAGAGTACCCTTTCTTATCTCCCGGCAGATCTGAACTCCGGTGGGGAGAAAACTAGGTTGTTCCTTTCTAGTCGAATTTCTTACCAGTTGAAAGTAAGTAAGATGGTAAAATATAGGGGGTCGTATATATATATATATATATATATATATATATTAACCAATTGTATATAAATATATTTTAATCAAAAGTATAATTTGCACATTAATTTTGCGCAAATATAATTACATTCATATATATCTATCTGTTATAGCTTTTGATTTGTATTTGCTAATTTTTTCATGTTTATAACTTTCGCCATTTCACAAGTTAAATTCGATAATCGTTAAATTCATAGATTCAATTCTGAATTTATACGAAATTTACCATGCTTAGGAATGTTAGCAATTAGAAATAAAGGTTATTTTAAATATGCCAGTAAACTTCTGTTGCTCTTTCTGTTAAATAAGTTGTTAAAGTACTTACTTTAAGTAACATAATAAAAAAGGACTATATTTCTATAACATAAAATTTCCCGATCATACATCACCCATCAGAATCATGCTTCGACAAATGAAAATGACGTTATATTTCAAGAAATATTGCATTGGCATTCATAAAACTGTAATTTTATTAAAAGATTGCATTTTCTGGATTCATTTTTGTTTGGAAACGAATGAAATTGGCAGCTGCTTTTATTATGATACTATGCAAACAAATGCTGTTTTTTGATAAAGACACAAAATACTATCGAAGTTTGTGTTTAGAATCGACATTCAGGACGTAACAACGCGGGAAAGAAGAAAACCTTTCTTCACGTGACAACAATCACTTATAGCGATAGACAATATTCATTTATCAAAAGATTGTAAACACCATTCGATTCCAAATCACTTCAATAATCAGGCATGCAAGTGCCATCAATTTTCCGTTTAAAAATGAGTCCGTGGATGTGTCAGAAAGATTCAAGTTGTCTTATTGATTGACAGATTAGTTCGGATGGTGATATTGACATCATTCTCAAAGAAAAAGATCATTTTCGTTTATGAGAATGAAATAATTTAGTATGATTGAGTCAGTATGAACTCATATTCAATAACTTTTAGTTCTGCAAATAAAGTTCCTACTTATATCCCCCCCCCCATTTTTTTTAAAAATAAATTTTATATGCACCAAATTAAAAAGTTTCCGAAAATTACATTATTTCCTTGAAATAAAAATAAGTAAATCTATAAAACTCAGACATTTAAAAATGATTGAAATAATTAATATACTTAACTCAGGTAACCAATTTAGGTAGTGATAATGAAGTTATTCTAACAAGAAGAAAAATGACTTTTGACATATAAAAATAAAATACTTTATTATTATTGTGTCAATAGTCAATAGATTTTATTCTGCACGTACAGATACTGAAACTTTACCATTTATTAAAAGATCTTCATAATGCATATATCTGGTAAGTAAATCAGAAGAAAAGTGAATTAAGAAATAGAAATATCAGGTTTTAAAAACTTATTCTATGAAAACACATTTTTAAACTTCTTATAAGAAATGTTTTATAAGTGCGTTTTGATGAATTTGAAAAGTTCAACGTTCTTACACAAGTAATAATAGTTTTTTATTCTTAATTTGTAAAATAATCAAGAATAATATATTCAATAAACAATTGCAGCCTTTCACTACAATACATTTCTGAATTCTTCAATACCATCATACACATATATGTCAAAATTTATTCCTCAGTTAAATGCAACATTTTATAATTAAGCTCAGCGGAGGGAAAGCACCAAGTGGTATGCAAAAAAAAAAAAAAAAAAAACCTTAAATGTTAAAATGCGTACCACAACTGAAAACGCACTTCCAGCAATTACTTTTGATAGACAGTACTCAAGCCAAATTCTTTTGTGTGTATTTGTGAAAAATCGACAAATTCTATGCATACCATAATTCTACAGTAAGTGCGTCTTGTAGCACACCTCAGTGATGTATATTTTAAATGTGTTTAAAATAATGAAATATCATTGAAATACACCGCAAACGATTTTTCCTGATACTACACCAAAATGTAACGGAATTATTTTGTGTGTCCCTGTAAATGAACCGTAAGTGCTACATATTTCATTTTCAATACAGAACATGCCATAATAAACCTGAATAACATCATTTACATGAAAATCCGAGTATATTTACGTGAGTTAGAACACTGTCAGACGGACAGACAAATCAAATTCATAAGAAAAACGAATATATATATTTAAAGCAATTAAAACGTTTTATATTCTTTTGCCAATAATCAGTCGTTAGCCCAGTTTAATAAAGAAATAATTATTATAATTTCTAAAGTTGCCCCTCCCCTTAAAAAAAAAGATTTATTTATAGATGTACATAACTTTTATTTTGGATAGAAAACAAATACTATCGATGGTAATTGAAATCTCAGAAATACTCTTTTGATTCGCTTCGATGTCGAAAAATATTTAAGTTCAATGGAAAAACAATGATTGTTTTTTAAAGTGAATAGTCTTATAAATATTCTAAAAATGTCTTAACGTTAAAAATTACTAATTGGGAGTTAAAAATCATTGATATTATACATTTTAAAACATTCATGAAGGCTTCAAATCAGGGTACGCAAAAATCATGATTTTGTTTTTTTTTAAAAAGGGATTTATTTCATTTAAATCATATATTTTTTTGTTATTTAAATCGGATTTTTTTAAATTTTAAATTATTATGTTAGAAAGTTAACTTTTCTACACATTATACATATAAATTTAGCAAGAATGCTTGATGATTTTTTAAATTTTAAATGCAAGTACCATACGAAAACTAATAATTATAAATTAATTAATTTTTAAATGGATGAAAATATGTGAAGAAAAGAAAAACAGATTTTTTTTTTTCCTTTTTGCAATATTAGATAGTATTTGTCAGCATATAAGATATGTCCTATTTTTAAAAAATATTTAAATGTGTAAGTGTAAAATATATAAAATATCTAAAATCTTTTGAAATTGCATTTCTCATAAAAAATATGCATATATACACATTGGTTAATACAATTAATTTTAAATATATGACATAAATGTTCAAGGTTTTTCTCAAAAGATTAAAGTTAAAAAATATAACAATTAATAGTATTTTAGAGTCACCTCCATTTTCATTTCTAATTTTATTAATACCTGATATTGAAAGGCAATGGAAAGAAATTACTTTGTACTTTTGTTACTACTTGTTACTTTTTTGCCTTGGTGACATTTAATAAGTAGATATATTGAAATGAAAAATAGACGAATACTTTAGAAAATATGAAAAATGTATTATTTTTTCAAAACACTCAAGGGTTTGGAATGCAAGCAGGCTTTGTATAATAAAAACAATTTTCCTGCTTTTTCATTCCCCACTTTGTTTCTAAGTTTTGAATGTCCTATAAACCGTAAGTAGAAAATAGTCCTTAATACAGAGTTGCTTTATTGCTTTTTCACCTGACATTTCACAAAAACTTGACTTGAAATGGGCTCTCTACCTCTCCGAAGGAGACATTTCGAATACAGTATTTTGCTCAAAAATAAAGTCATAAAAAGCATCTGCCTTAGCTAGGAATCTCATGATTAAAGTTATAAAACTACTAGTAAATTTATTCTTCTTAGAAAATTTAAAATATATATATATATTTCCGATCTCAGTCAAATCGCATCTTTTTTAATTCATCATGCATGCTCTTGACATTTGCTGCAATATCTGTGACAAGGACAAGGCTACCAATAAAACAGTTACATTCAGCTTTGCACTTTAATATTACTTCATGAGCAATTTTTTAAGGTATATTCGGTTCTGTGTGAATTTTCTTATGTGTCAATAGAATCCACAAGATACCAATCCTTGCTGCATTTGGTGACGAAGTATTGAAACAAGCTATTGTTAGAAAGAAAACATTCAAAATTCATTCAAAAATTGATCAGCTATAAAGATCTGTAGATTGACAGTATTCATCCTCTTTATTTTGCCTTTCTGTGCTGTTACAGCGTGTGACACAGCCATGGATAAAACAATTGCAAGATATTTAAAAATAAATATTAATATTGATTTATCAAACAAATTACAACAATATCATGTTAAATAGCATTTAAGTGAAATATATAAGGGTAATAATGGCCTTTTTAATAATGCCATATTAATGACCAAATGAATTTTGGGCCACTTTTGTTCTGGAAATGCCATCAGGATAACCTTTTTGTAATAAATACTGTTCTATCATTAGTTAGAAGAAAAAAAAAACAATATGTACAGATTGCAAATATAAAATTTAAAATTGAGAATTTTAAAAAAAGATTTCAGAGAAGCGGAGATTTTTTTTTTTTAATCCAAATAAATAACATGTGGGTCGCTTAAATTTTATTATAATCTAAATCAAAGCAAAAATACATATTTCAGCAGAAATTTTTTTAAATATTGATTTAAATCAATCACCCTTAGCATTCTACGTATTCTCTGCCCCCTATGAGTATGATCGCAAAGACCCGTCCACACCTGGTAGACTCTAAAAACACATTAATTTGGTGGAATAATTTGTTAGAGTGGAATCTCGTTTCCGTATTTTGATTTGTAAAATATCCCTCATTTTCTTTCCAGATAGAAAATTTTCGGGTAAAAAGGAAGCCCTGTTACCCCAATCATTTACGGAGTTCGAATTCAGGCTATCTTTCTTTTAATCTACGTCTTTCTCCCTTCCTTGACCTTAGGGGGGAGTAAGCGAGCGGCTTGGGAAGTCTCCTTATCGATATAGTGGGTTCTTGTTAATGCGTCTCCGGTTAAGACGTATTTCCGGTTAATGAGGGCAATTTCGTTTCCCTCATCATTTTCCATTTGAAATTAATATTAAAGACCTTTTCAAAGGCAGTGGTACGTTTATGAAACCACTTAATTTTATTTTCCAAATCCCACAATAGCACCAGGATTTTTGTATAAAATTTCCCTTTTACTACGTAGTGAAATATATATATACCTTTTAGATAGATTTCATAAGAAATACTATCTATTACATTTTCTCCTATGTTGGAATATCTGAAAATGTTTTGCAGATCTACACCGATCATGACTTCCGGAACCCAAAACCACCCCAGTTCAAAACTTTATCTATCTATCTATCTATATCGCTATTTTATGGACACGATAACTTTAATAATTCTTCACAAATCTCTTCCAAAGTGATACATAAAATCAAGGGGCATAATATTTCAGTCAGGTTACATTTACTTCATACTTCGTTAATGAGCAAAATCGAACCAAGGGGGGGGGGGGGGCTGATTATAAATCCTCGTAATATTATCTAAAACTTTTATACTGACAAGTTTTTTATAAGAACAACCCTTACAGCAAAAAAAAAAAGAAAAAAAAATCCCCGCCTAAAAACACATTTAGATTTCGAAGTGGGCGGTCCCAACTGCTGTATCATGGCAAAAAGGTAATTTCTTCTGCAATTCTCAATAAACAGGTCTGCGTCTTCGAAAATCTACCTGTACCTGTAGGCCGAGCCGTCAGGGATTTTCTTCTTATCTCCAAATACCGCTCTGAAGTTCGTGAATTCAGGTGACATTCATTCATTTCAACATTTTAACTATGGAAGTGCTTTGCCCCTAAAAGGCAAACTACTCATCGGATAATACGGTTTTCACAAACTGATCAAGCATAATCGAAACAGTTTATGTTCATTAGTTTTTAAAAAGCAACTTTGATGTAATTTTGATTATTGAGACATCAAGAAATTGTTCGTGACAAAAATAAAGAGAAAGAAAACTCTCTACCACTAAAAACATAGGGGTGAGCCCATAAAAACGGCAAAAACCCTGTCAGAAACAAATAAAAACGAAAAGTGAAATCAGCCCCCTAAAAAAGGCGATAAATACTGCAGCGACAATCCACCATGAGCGTGACAAGTCAACAGAGACGACAAATATGAAAATCTATTTACGCTAAAGGGTTCCTGGTGCATGTAAAATCCGTCGTGGGTGCAAAGCCCTCCAAGTTACCTGTTAATAATACCTCTGGGGGTGCCTAGTCAGGTGAGGGTCTCGTCACCTGATCAAGGTTCTAAATTACGAAACCTTTAAATCTGTCAATACAACAAAGTTAAACAGAAACCTGAACCGGCAAACAAAGATAACTTGCAAACCACAAGAGAGCAAGCATTGCAGCAATGTCAACAAATCTATAGTCAGGTGGATCACAGCAATGTTGTGATCAGGCGATTTCCGCCCCGCTCCCAGGATACTAACCCGTCAAACTAGGCATTCATGCCGGGCAGGTAGGGGCCTGGTTAGCGGTGTAAAAAAAAGAAGTTCAAAATGTTCAAAGATTGCTATACGCACATATATAAACAGTGTGGTCCAAAATTATTGAACGCATTTCATGTTTGAAAGAAAAACAAAAACAAAATGAGGTACGTTACATGTTTATTGTTTTCTTGTAAATACAATTTAAAACTATTTTACACAACAACATTTTAAACATTAAATAAGTTCTACATAAGCCGATAGATAGGGATTGTTATTATAGCACAATGGCAAAGTTATTATTATAGCTCTATAAAAACTATTCAAAAAGATTTCTGAAAATCATTGGCAGCAAAAGAAACTTTGATTTTGTGAATGTTTCCTTAAATCTCGAAAAGATATTGGTTTCTCAGGTTTCAAAAGATAAAGAATGATTTTTTCGGAATAATGAGTAACTCGAAAGAAGTTATTGTACATTTTTGTTCATGGTTATAATGTTTAAAATGTTGTATAAAAACTGTTTTAAATTGTTTTTCCAAGAAAACAATAAACATGTACGTACCTCATTTTGTTCTTTTAAATTTCAAACATGAAATGCACCACTCAATAATACTAGTTTACAAAAAAAAAAAAAAAATTTTTTTTGTTCATGAAATGAAACATATATTATTTATGTAGGCTATGGACGGTAGATAAAAAAATAGTTTTTTATTTTTTGTAGCACGTCACAATTCTGAGATATGAAGTTTTTTATCCACCCGCAATTGTTTAAATACGTTTATCGTTTTATTTTCTAAACAACTGTGTGATTTAAAAGTCTTATATAAAAATGTCATCTAGAGTGTATAAACTACTTCTAAACCGATTTTGTTATATTTGTGGCAAAATTGTTCAGTTAAATCGTGGTTTTGCTATAACAAAACCATTGCAAGAAGCCTATTTACATTATTTTGGATTTCCGGTGTCAAATCAAGATAAAAATCGGATTCCTCGTGTGATTTGCACGAATTGTAGATTGGTTCTCAGCTCCTGGTATTCAGGTAAAAATAGATCACTGGAATTTGTTAAACCAATGATATGGAGAGAGCCAACTAACCACGTAACCGATTGTTACTTTTGTTTAACAAAAACTTTTGATTTTAACTAAAAAAATAAAGATAGCATAAAATATGCAGACGTTCCATCATTGACTAAGCCGGCCCTTCATTCAGAGGATTTACCAGTTCTCACACCGCCTGGCAGAAGTGACCAAACTCACACAGATACATCAAGTAGTATTACAAAGCACGAGCATAGTGACAGTGAACAAGCAAACTCAGATAACTTTTTCGATGATGAGGATACATTTAATAACTCAGTCTGAACTCAACGATCTTATAAGAGATTTGCAGTTGTCTAAGTCAAAAGCAGAATTACTTGGCTCCAGGCTGCAACAGTGGAAATTGCTCGCTCCTAGTACTACAAATTTTAGTATTTATAAAGACATTGTTGACAATTTATTGCAAAATTACGAGTGTATGAGTGTAAATATGTCACTAAAAATTCATTTTTAGCATTCCCATTTAGATTTTTTCCCCAGAAAATCTTGGTGGTATGAGTGATGAACATGGGGAGCGATTTCACCCAGATT